>NIVC01000708.1:140000-465452 GCA_002269645.1 Macrostomum lignano
AGGCGAGTTCCCCATTCGCAGGAGCCGCGTGCTGAGCTCCTGGCAGTCGTCTTTTGGCGACGGCCAAACTTGCTTTTACAACAGAAGCCGCACTGATGAGGAATCCGTGCTCAAAAACAAAACCTTTAGCTACCGGTTCTTCCACAGCAAAGGCCAGAGCTCAGCGGACGGCGGGTTTCACTGGTTCGCAGTGCAGCTGAATGAGCCAGTGCTCATCAGATCTGTGACTGTGAAGGGCAGAGAGGGTGAGTCACTCACTCAAATGCGTGCTCCAAGTCTGCTGTCTCTGCTCACGGTGCTCTCGCATTCCAGATGAAGCATCGAAAGTCTTTAAAAGAGCCAGGGGCATTGAGATCTGGACATCAGACAGCAGCAGCCAGCTGTTCTCAGGAGATCACTGCAGCTCAAGGAGCATGAGCAGCCAGTTCAATGCATCACTGCATCTCTGGAGACTGTGCGGGCTGACTGAGGGCGGCCCAAGCATTTCCGCTGGTGAAAATTTCACAGTGGATTGCATGACTGAGGTGACATGACATGACATGACATTTCAATTTTATACTGTAAGTATATATTTATTAGCGAAATCTATAATGAAGAATAATAATCTTAGTGATGGTACTGCATTGTGATAACTGTTTTAACCATACTACTTAGGAAGTAGAATAAACAACCTGTTGCAGAGTTGTTAGAAAGTTGTTTTTCAATAACAAATTCTCAGGCGAGGTATCTTCTTCTTAGAAGAATCATTACAAACGCGGACGTCTCGAGCTCTCTTGACTACACGAGTTTCGCTGACCTCCGGCTTCAAAAGTTGCAGCTGAGTAAGTCAGGACTGTGGTGATTGCAGTTGCTCAAGTGTCAGAAATATCGTACCTGAACTGCTGCTACCTGTGAAAAATTCTACGTCTTAGGGATCTCAGAAGCTCAACTCGTTGCGGAGAACTCCAGCTTCACAATGGATTGCTCATTGGGCTGCACAGGCCAGTCGGATGCTGGCTTAGCAGCTCTGATGCAGCTCTGCTTTCCGAACGGCAGCTGCAATGCATCACGGGAGCTGCGGATACCCAGAGCGCAGCCTCAACACGCTGGAAACTACACCTGCAGACTGGGCTCTGTGGAGAGGCGCACTGCGGTCTCTGTGCTGTGTGAGTGCAGACTTGGCATGGGCTGGCAAGCATGTCTCTGTGCTGTGTGTGCAGACTTGGCATGGGCTGGCAAGCCTGTCTCTGTGCTGTGAGTGCGTGACTGTGTGACTTGGGATGGGCTGTCAGGCATGTCACTTTCATTTTCTACTGACACATTTCTGTCAGATCCAAATCGATGCCTTTAATTTTATGGTGGTGGCAACTAATCCTGAGAAAAGCATATCTTGTCAATCTTCTATTCGTTATTGATAAATATGACCATTTTTATTTTGAATTCTAATTCGGTAACTTACTGACTTTTGCAGCAGTCTCCCCGCGTCAAGTGGTGATGAAGGGCTCCAAGCTCACTATGAGCTGCTCGCTGCACTGCAACGACTCAGATCTGTGCTCAAACTCAAGCGGACTGCATCTCTGCTTGCCGAACGGCAGCTGCACAGGCAGTCACAGGATGGCCGTTGCTGTGGCGCAGCCTCAGCACTCTGGAAACTACACCTGCAGACTGGGCTCTGTGGAGTCTCGAACTTCGGTCACCGTGCTGTGTGAGCTCTTTAAATTCTCTTCAAAAGTTTCTTATTACAGACAGGATATCACAGGTGGCTCAACATGCACTCAGATTTAATATTTTTCAGACCCCCCATCGAGAGTGTCAGTGTCAGTGCTGAATTTCAACAGCTGTCAGAACCTGTCAGATGTCATCGTGCAGTTTACATCAACAGAGTCTGAGCCAATCTCCGAGCACAGATGCGGCGCAGAAGCTGCTGGAATTGAAATGCAGAATCTCACACTCATTCACCAGGTTGGTTTCACATTCGTCAATCCAAAAGCTAGCCTTATTTATTTGCTCAATTGACTGTGACGGGTGCGGGCTTGCAGAGCTCTAGCGAGAACGGAACCATCAGCCAGTGGGTCCCGGACTCGAGCCTGCAAAGCGGCGGTGTCATCTCCATAAAGTGCATCGCTCAGCAGCAGCTCCCGCAGCAGCTCGGCTTTTGGGTATTGAGTCACGAGTCTGTGGAAGCCATCTGCACAGAACCGGAGATTTTGAGTTCCCTGTCCATTGCGATTGCCGCTGCCACAATTGGCGGTGCAGTCGCCCTGTCTGCTGTGTTGGTTGCGGTTGCGGCCGTGGTGAGAAACTGTTGGACACTTCGACCTTAATTCTTCCCTTAACTGCATGATTTACTGCTCAATGCTATTCCTGTTGCAGCGGATTTCCCGGCGGTCTCGTTCCAGAAGTTCGCCATCTGCCAGGCTGAAGATCTACTCAATTGTGCAGGTCAACTCCATGATGATCCCGTACGATGCGCAGCCGACAGATGCTGTGAGTGCCATGCGTTTTATTTTCTTTTTAATAAATCTTTGCAACCAGTCATTTAAAAAACTATTGAACTCAAATTTTGAATTATTCCTGTTTGTGAGTTACACGAACAGTTACACAGTGTGAACAAAATTTTTATGGATATTTTTTGTTTTACATAAAAAATTCTGCTAAATTTCTCTATCTCTACTTTCAGTAACTGATACCTTATATCTAAAATGAGTTCCGAAAGATATAAACAAGTGACCGGACTTCATTGGGGGCAGAGAAGCTCAGCAGTAAACGCTGTTGGATCCATGAAGCTTGAACTTTTGTTGTTTGATTTGATTTTGATTTTTAAGTTGGAACTGCTCTCGTCGGCATTCCGAGTGTCATTAGTCAAGTAGGAACTGCTCTCGTCGGCATTCCGAGTGTCATTAGTCAAGTTGGAACTGCTCTCGTCGGCATTCCGAGTGTCAATAGTCAAGTTGGAACTGCTCTCGTCGGCATTCCGAGTGTCATTAGTCAAGTAGGAACTGCTCTCGTCGGCATTCCGAGTGTCATTAGTCAAGTTGGAACTGCTCTCGTCGGCATTCCGAGTGTCAATAGTCAAGTAGGAACTGCTCTCGTCGGCATTCCGAGTGTCAATAGTCAAGTTGGAACTGCTCTCGTCGGCATTCCGAGTGTCAATAGTCAAGTTGGAACTGCTCTCGTCGGCATTCCGAGTGTCATTAGTCAAGTTGGAACTGCTCTCGTCGGCATTCCGAGTGTCAATAGTCAAGTTGGAACTGGCCTCGTGGGCATTCCAGGCGTCACGTCCGGTAGTAGATTAGTCCAGTTGTTGACTGGGCCACCCGCAGCTTGGGCTAGCCCCCACCCCCAGCTTTGATGACACTTGCTGCGTTGGATATGGTCATCATGCGCACTTCATGAACTTCCGATCTGTTCCACAGCTTCAACTGCAGCGCCAGCGTACTCCCATGAGTGCAGCACTGCCTGTACTCAAGCACTCCTGGGCGGAGTTTGACTCCCCTCAACTCAACTCAAGAGGATGATGATGCTCAGGTTTCTCAGGCGCGGTTGAATCACCGTTCATAGCATATTTGACAAAGTCGTCATGAATGAGAAGGAAGCCAGCGTTCTTCGTATCACGGCTTCGGACTTGAACGAATTGAAGCGCGGTCAGTGTTTGCTGTCGTACGCGTGACTTTGATTTAGCGGGTTGTCTTTGTTACAGCATCCGAGTACGCGAACATGCCAAATCGGTTCTGCACAATGTCCACGGCGAAGTTTGCTACTCCGTCCAAAAATAGCACCTCCGTTCTTGATGAGGCCAGTCACATAGAGTCAATAGTGTGTTTGGAGTCGACATTGGTCATGCCGATGACTTCGATCCGACAATGTCCACTGTCCAGAGTTCGTCCGAATCTCTCAGTTCCTTTTCAACTTTTTAATTTCTCATTGCTCTCTACGCTCGGGTTTGCTTGTACAGCAAGTACACCTAAGGCAAAAAATAATCAAACAACAAAAGTTCATGCTCGGCAGATTCAACAAACGCGTCCGACCCTCGCGACACGACCCCTTGCTTGGTGCGCGGCTGCATTCATTTAGGGCTTGTGCTCAAAATTGGCCAGGGGCTCAGGCTCGATTCACAGCCATGAGGGCCAACCCCCCCCCCCCCACAACGCTGGTTGTGGGACGGTGGGTGTTTCTACTCGGACCTACACAAGCACCGCATTGAAACATTTGCAGGCCTGCTGTTGCACGGAGGAGCTGCCAGAGTGCAGCTACTTAACAATAATCCCACCTGGAGGTCAGGCAGAGGCCACCACAGCCGATTTGCAGGACTCTGCCAGCGAATGCACCGAGTTTATTGAGATTCTGGCTGATGGAGAGATTGAAGACTCATAAGTTCGGTGTGTACTCAAAAGCTCACAGTTGAAGGATTTAAGTGACGAATCACCGAAATACCTGATGGTCCTCCACACCTGCCTTCTTGCTTCTAATTAATTTAACATAATTTTAAATATACGAAAAACAATATGATATCAGCAAAACGTGAATACCATTGACTTTTTGTTAATGTTAATTTGAACGTATAGATTTTTCATCAAACTTTTTCAATCAAGTTTTGCTAAACATGTGCGCCAATAAAGCATAAATTTTCTGCTTTTAACTCATAAGTGGCTTAAAATGGACAGTTTAACCTTGGACACATGGCTTGATTTCTTGCAGGATGTTTACTTAGAACTGATGATTGGGCTGTTTTGAGGGGCCTGTTCCTACTGAAAATAGAAACTTATCGGAAAGTGACACAACCTGCCTGCCTGCCTGCCTGCCTGTCTGTCTGTCTGTCTGTCTGTCTGTTTGTCTGTCTATCTGTCTGTCTGTCTGTCTGTCTGTCTGTCTGTCTGTCTGTCTGTCTGTCTGTCTGCCTGCCTGCCTGCCTGTTTGCACTCTTGAAACTTCCCTACCAGATCGATAGTTGAGAAAGGGTGCTGATATTATAACTCACTTGAGGCACCTGTGGTATTGGTGTAGCTAAAAATACATTCCCAAAACCCAAAATAGAGCATTTTCATTTAAAATAAGAATGGCCAGGACTTGGCACGCTGACCAACGCGGAGAGCAGCGGTCGAAGTGTGCCGGACTGTTTACAAGTTGCAGTGGACGCTTCCGCAAACAGACTGAAATTCCAGCCCGCACGGCAGCTGAGGTCTGCACCGGTCACTGCCGAAAATTTGATTCGGCAAATCTCAAAGCCATGGCAGCAATTGAAATCATGGTGGTTGTGTTGCTTCTGGCACTGCACCGAACAGGAGCGACCGGAAACTGTGAGTTCGATGACGTGTTTCCAAAAATTTCAAAATATTTTTTTCCGCAGAAGGGGGGGGCGCAGGAAGGCATGTCCACCCAGTAAGAGCTATGGGGGCATGCTAATGCTTTGCCCCTCCCGCGACACTTGATGACCCGTTATGGAAATCAATAAATTTGTTTCAGGGTGTCAAAATATAGCACCTGCAGCGCCAAAATGAGGCTCTCGGCGCCAAAATGAGACCCTCGGCGCCAAAATGAGACCATCGGCGCCAAAATGAGACCATCGGCGCCAAAATGAATGCCTGTCTGCGGCGCCAAAATGAGTGCCTACGGCGGAAAAAAGGGTGCCTGCGGCGCCAAAATGAGGGCCTGCGGTGCCAAAATGAGTGCCTACGGCGGAAAAAAGGGTGCCTGCGGCGCCAAAATGAGGGCCTGCGGTGCCAAAATGAGTGCCTACGGCGGAAAAAAGGGTGCCTGCGGCGCCAAAATGAGGGCCTGCGGTGCCAAAATGAGTGCCTGCGGTGCCAAAATGAGTGCCTGCGGCGCCAAAGTGAGTGTCTGCGGCGCCAAAATGAGTGTCTGCGGCGCCAAAATGAGTGCCCGCGGCGCCAAAATGAGTGCCCGCGGCGACAAAATGAGTGCCCGCGGCGCCAAAATGAGTGCCCGCGGCGACAAAATGAGTGCCCGCGGCGCCAAAATGAGTGCCCGCGGCGACAAAATGAGTGCCCGAGGCGCCAAAATAAGTGCTAACAACACGTATTTCCATAATAATGTTGGAATGTATTCCTATGTTTTAGGAATGTAGTCATGGGAACTATTGACTTACCATAAAATCCATGGCGACGCCCCTGTGCAGGTGAGCTCCCAATTCGCAGGAGCCGCGTGCTGAGCACCTGGCAGTCGTCGTTTGGCGACGGTCCGACCTGCTTCTACAACAGAAATCAAACTGATGAAGATGCAGCAATGCAGGAAACAAAAGTTACCTGCAAATTCTTTCACAGCGCTGACAAGAGCTCAGCAGACGGCGGGTTTCACTGGTTCGCAGTGCAGCTGAATGAGACAGTGCTCATCAGATCTGTGACTGTGAAGGCTCGGCAAGGTAAAATGATAGGATTGATAATTTCGTATTTGTGAAGTGAAGATTTAGTATTTACTGTTTGTCGCATCGAATCTTCAGTCACAATTTCGCACCTGTCTGACCACCTGCGGGCGAGCAGCATTGAAATATTCACATCCGGAAACAGCAGCGAGATGTTCTCCGGTGTTGACCACTGCACTTCAAACAGCATGAGCAGGCAGTTCAACGACTCGCGTGAGCAGTGGAAATTGTGCGGCAATACAAAAAGCAAGCAGCAAGGGAACATCACTGCCGGGGAAAATGTCACTGTGAGCTGTGTGGCAGAGGTGAGTGCTGAGTCTCTCATGAGTCTCTCACTCTCGTGAGTCATTTTATTTTTTCTGCAATGCAAAATGTTGTTTCCCGAGACGGACCAGCCGGCCTTACCTCACGCACAGACTGAAGGCCAGTAACCAGGGACAAAATTGAGTGCAAGTACGCCGTGCACCCGAAATCACCACAGAAGAATCAGTTTTAACCAAAAAATTTCAGGTTCGACATCTGCTGCTGCGGAGACCCCAGTCGGCAGAGGGGCAGAACTACATGAACTTCGCCGACTTGAGACTTCAGACTGTGTCGCTGAGTAGGTTGATGGATGAAGATGAATGGAGATGAAGATGGATGAATTTTTTACTTTGACTTTGACTTTCCAATCGTCAGGCATATACACTCTCTGTTCCTTGGGGGGGGGGGTGGTACTCATGGGTTGCGAATCTGAAGTCAGAAGCCTCAAATGAAAGTGGCAGCGCACGGAATCGAACCAGGGGTCGCGGCGCGAGAGGCAGGTGCCTTTACTGCTGAGCTCCTGGGGCTCTCTACGAGCGCATGCTATTTAACACCCAGAACTAATTGTCCTTGATCCACAACAAGCCTGAAGATACACCTCGGAGTTGATTATCAGCTTTATATTTCTTTTATACACCCAGTGGGCAGCTAATTATGATTTGCAATTAGGCCATATTTTATATTGAAAAGTCACCAAAATGCTGACTGTACTTTTCAGAATTAGAGAGTCCTCAAGTGGTTGCTGTGGGCTCCAATTTCACGGTAAGCTGCTGGCTGCAGCAGTGCAACGGCTCAAAGCTGAGTACGAACTCAAGCGAGCTGCAGCTCTGCATTCCAAATGGAACCTGCGTCTCAAATTTGAAATATTTTATTGCCGATGTGCAGCCTGAGCACTCGGGCAGCTACTCCTGCAAGTTCGGCTCGGTTTCCAAGTCAACTGAAGTAGCTGTTCTGGGTAAGAGCGCTTTAACTCAGCACTCTGTGTGACTCATGGATGAAGGAATCTTACATGGATGATGGACTCCTTCATCCATGGTGTGACCGCAATAAGAGCGCATTTCAATTGACCTGCACCTGCAGCATAGGCTCAATAAATAAATCGTCTTCAATCGCAGTCCTATGTGAGAGACTGCTCTATGCTCACATTCTTTCCAACATGCAATTTAAACCTGAGCTTGGATAAAGACGTATGAGCATGCCTGCATAAGCATGAGCAAAACCTGAGCAACACTCATTGACTGATTGAGTGAGTCACTCATTAGCTAACTTCAGTTTCTTACATTCTTACACTGTCGATGGCGAGAATGCATTCAATAGGACACGGAGGTTTTATTCCACCCAAGAGTGTAGGGATTACAATAAAATAGAAATAGCTCAGTTTGACAAAATTTATGAATCTGAACTTTATTAAATTTCCAGCTTCATCTCCAAGCCAGAAAGTTTCCGAAAACGCAAACTTCACCGTGAGCTGCTCGCTGCACTGCGGAAATGCATCGCAATGCTCAGATCGCTTATTGGGTGGCGACCTCCGGCTGTGCCCTCCGAATGGGAGCTGCCTGACAAATTCAAGTCTGCAAGTGGACAGAGCTCAGGCAATGCACTCCGGAGCTTATACTTGCAGATATGACGTCATTGAGATCGAGACAGAAGTCTTTGTTCTTTGTAAGTAGAAAGTAGGCTGTATTGTTCAATGTTGCTCAATGTTGCTCAGTGTTGCTCAATGTTGCTCAGTGTTGCTCAATGTTGCTCAATATTTCTCAGTGTTGCTCAGTGTTGCTCAGTGTTGCTCAGTGTTGCTCAATATTTCTCAGTGTTGCTCAATGCTGCTCAGTGTTGCTCAGTGTTGCTCAGTGTTTTTCAGTGTTGCTCAGTGTTGCCCAATGTTGCTCAATGTTGCTCAATGTTGCTCAGTGTTGCTCAGTGTTGCTCAGTGTTGCTCAATGTTGCTCAGTGTTGCTCAGTGTTGCTCAGTGTTGCTCAATGTTGCTCAGTGTTGCTCAGTGTTGCTCAGTGTTGCTCAATGTTGCTCAATGTTGCTCAGTGTTGCTCAGTGTTGCTCAATCGCACAATTGATTAACTCACCTTCATCAGGTGAGTTCCCAATTCGGCGAAGTCGCCTTCTGAGTTCGTGGCAGTCATCATTCGACGATGGTCCGACGTGTTTCCACAGCAGGAATCAGGCAGACGAAGCCTCCATCATCAGCAACAGGCAAACCAGCTACAAGTTCTTCCACAGCGCCAACAGAAGCCAAGCAGAAGGCGGGTTTCACTGGTTCGCCGTGCAGCTGAATGAGCCAGTGATCATCAGATCTGTGACTTTGAAGGGCAGAGAGGGTGAGTGAGGACAACTTATTTATACGCTTCTTCTGTAAGGACTGATTCTCCTGTTCTGAAGATTCCACCGTACAGTAATACGTTTCAACGACATCATAAGTAACTCCTCATCTTATTTTCAGACGGTGTGACAAGTACTTACAATCGAGCAAAGGACATTGAAATATTTACCTCCAACTCTAGCAGCTCCCTGATCCATGGGGACAACTGCAACACCAGAAATATGAGCCTTCAGTTTAAAAATTCGATGCACCATTGGAGGCCATGCGGCGTGACTAAAAAGCAGGGAGACGTCGCAGATGGGGAAATGTTTCACGTGAAATGCGTTGCTGAGGTAAAAATATATCAAATGTCTGCAGTGATTTGAGTCTTATGGTCTCTTAAAGCAACCTGAAATGATGAGCATTTAAACTGCAGGTCCGAAGTCTACTCCTGCGAAGAAACGTGTCTAAAGACACGGACGGGCACATGAGCTTTGCTGACGTGAGGCTTCAGACTGGGCAAATCAGTAAGATTTCTGAGCTGTCATGAGTTGTGTCCAAGTCCTGGTATGTGTGCTAAGTTGAAACGCTAGCAGTACATGCAAAATGACTGAAGTTCGTCTCAAAAGTGTCTCAAATCATTGCATTTCAGAAGTCGAGAGCCCCAAGGCGGTGCTGCAGCACTCAGCATTCTCAGTGCGCTGCCTGTTGGACTGCAACGGTCGAACCGAATACTCACCGAAGTTGGAGCTCTGCCTTCCAAACGGAAGCTGCGTTGGACAAGCTGAGACGGTCATTCACAGGGCGCAGCTGTGGCACCATGGAAACTACACGTGCAAGCTGGGCAGCTCGCAGAGCTCAAAGTTCTTAACGGTGTTTTGTAAGTTTTCATCAATAGAAACATGACTTGGTGTTGCATCAGTACTGAATCATTCAAAAGATTCCATAAGTTGATTCTGGACTCTGGATGACAAATCGATTGCTTAGCATTTGATAATTAGCGTTGCACTGGGACTCCTCTTGTACACAGATTGGGACAAAATTCTCGCAAGGAGTTGTGCCAGCTTAAGGCTGGCTGATGGCAGTAGAAGCCATCAATGGCAGCAGATCAGGCCGCATTTCAGGTGACTTCCCTATCCGGAGGAGCCGCCTATCGAGTGCTTGGCAGTCGTCTGCATTCGAAGACACCTGTTTTAATAAAAGAACTGCTGAAACGGAAGTGAACTTGGAATCATGGAAGTATTTTCACAGTAATAACAAGAGCTCAGCAGACGGCGGGTTTCACTGGTTCGCAGTGAAGCTGGATGAGCCAGTGCTTGTCAGATCGGTCACTGTGAAGAGCAGAAACAGTGAGTGACTTTTCACTTCTTCATGAGTATTAATCATACCTAAATCTGAGTCCGAATCGTTTTTGTCTGGAGTCTATTAAGTTAAAAAACTTCTCAATAAGAAGGTGTTGTCCTGTCCAGCGCTATGGTTATTTTTAGTTTTTAGGCCCGTTGCAAATTTATGTTGCTCGTACTAGTGAAGTAGCCTCTTCAAATTCAAGAAAGCAGAATCAAAGTTGGTCTGCAGAGTAAATTAAATGCTTTTTTACCCAGCATCACTTTTGCAAACACACCAAATCCATGAGCAGTCGCCGTTTAATTCCAGACGCAGACTACACGAGGGCAAAGGGGATCGAGATCTTCACGTCAAACAGCAGCGATGAAATATTTTCCGGAAACCACTGCGCCTCGAAGAGCATGAGTGCTCAGTTCAATAGCTCATTTCATCTCTGGAGTTTGTGTGGGCAGACAGAGAAGCAAGGAGCAATTCAACCTGGCGAAAATTTTACTGTGAGCTGCGTTGCCGAAGTGAGTGACAGCGTTGCGAAGAGATTTATCGATTATTATCGAGTATTATCAACTCGCAAGACTTACATGTAGAATTGTCAGAGCTGTTCAGCACCCATCAAGACCATGAATAGTGGCGGGGTACGAGGTCAACGCGAACTACCAAGAAACTTTCCAGTGGTGGATGGAGACAATGGAGTGGCCTAGAGAGTCTGGGGGAGATGGGGATAGTTACAAGAGTCAGTCAGAGTTAGACTACATCCACAGGTGCTTCGCTCGTTTGGCCCATCATGAAATTGGAGTTTACAAGAATCTGCTCACAATGGGTGCTGATTCTCAGTTGAGTACCTCTACTCCAAAGTTCGCCTACTAAACGACTCATAGCAGCTGGGCAGGTGGGAAGACAGAAGCCATTTCTTCCGACCAGTGAGATTGACCTGAGCACTCTACAAGCTTGAGCAGGAGGGTTGGTAGCTACTCCATCTCCCTCCCTGCAGAAGAAAGCGCAGTTGTCTGCATTGCCGACCGTAATGGGATTTGGCGGATCATTCTGACTCAATGAAATTCCATAATGGGACTCGGTAATGAGGTTCTGGAATTAAAAAATCGATGTGGTCTAGGATCTGCTCTAAAAAATAGCGACTTCCGGCCCATGGCTGACCATCACTGTTCCGACTTACCTTCTCAGGTCTGGCAGCTGCTTCTGAAAAGAAGTGCCTACATTGAGAACAATGAGTACATGAACTTCATGGACCTAACACTCCAAACTGTGCCGATTAGTAAGTTAACCATGATTTCTATGCTTCACGATTCACTTATACATTCATAAAATGTTCTAAAACTTTTAGAAGTGCACAGTCCTCAGTTGGTGGCGCAGAACTCCAGCTTCACTGTGCGCTGCGCCATCAAATGCGATGAAGACGGAGCTGATGTGGCCTCCAACTCGTCTGAGCTGCGGCTCTGCTCTCCGAACGGAAGCTGCTCAGAAGGATCAACAGTTCGAGTCGACAGTGCTCAGCCCCTGCATTCTGGGAAATATACTTGCAAACTGGGCTCGTTCGAGAGGTCAGCAACAGTCGCAGTGCTGTGTGAGTTCATCTAGTTCGACTGACATCAGTGGTACAGCGCGGTGCTCTGATGTGCCAGTGGCCCAGGCTCGATTCCAAGTGCAGTCGCACTAATTTGAGGCTAAATTGGAATCTCGGCTTGGCTCTGCTCGTGCGATTAACGCAGTGAAGTGTACATGCCTAACGATAAATAAAGTTAGGGCCGCTGTACACTCCTGTCTGAGTGTGTGCCTGTGCGTATGACTGTTTGCGTATCTGCGCGCTTGTGTGCCTGCTCAGGGGAGTCGGCGGAATGGGCAGCAATGCCTCTCGCCGGTTGTGTGACAATGTCGCTTAAAGTGCGCCAGGGTGCACACAACCCCTGTCTCTGATAATAATAACTTAGTTTGGCTAAAAAGTAGTAATATCCTTGACTATCCGTTATTAAATTCCAAATAGCCATTGTGCCAAGTGGTAAAGCGTCTGACTCTTGCATCAAAGTCCCTGGTTCGATTCCGTGGATATTTTTGGGGTTAGGATATTTTCAGCAGGACGAACGAAAAAGAGCAAAACTATAATTTCAAGCGCCAATGATGATTTCAGCATCCTCAGAACACCAGCTGGTGGCAGAGAACTCAAACTTTTCCGTGAGCTGCTCGCTGCACTGCAACGGCTCTGAGCAGTGCCCCGACTCCAGCAAGCTGCAGCTCTGCTTGCCAAACGGCAGCTGCATTCGGGAAAGCCAGCTCAATGTTGCCGGAGCCACTCCGCTGCACTCTGGAGTTTACAGGTGCAGTGCCGGGCCTGCCAATGCGTCAACTCTCGTGACTGTGCTGGGTGAGTCCCGTTTACCCTGGCCTTGCCTCCTAGCCGATAATATGTCTTCATTTAGTTTTCCAACGTGTGTTTTTCAATTTTGCTGATGTCAGCCTCTCTCGAACTCCAGCATCTTCGCCTCATCAAGTGGTGGCCGAAAACTCGAGCCTGATTCTGAACTGCTCGCTGCATTGTGGGCTCGAAGCAGTCGAATGCGAAGACTCAGCTGCTCATGGAAAAATGAAAATTTGCCGTCCCAACAACGGCAGTTGCAGCTCAGATCGATCGTTTCAAATTTCTGCAGCAACTCCGGCTCAAGCTGGAACCTACGCGTGCAAGATCGGCTCGGCTGAGGCACCGACCTCAGTAGCTGTGCTCTGTGAGTTTGCTGTCACTTCTCGTGACTTTTGGAATGTCATGCTCAATGGTTATCACGTACAATAGAGGCCGTTAGTTTTCCTAAGCATCACTTAGCGCTTGAGATTTTTTCATTCTAGTGTCACTCACTGGATAGTAGGAAATAAAGTTCTACGAGGGGATGTCTGGAAAAGTTCTGACACTTTTAATCCCAGAGCAGAAACGGAACCAGCTGAAATTTTTATGGCGGCACATTTTGGAGGCCACTCCATCGAAAGGTTATGCTTGAAAAAGCACCACAATGCCACTGATGGTCTTACAAGAACTGAAAGTCGCAACAAATATAAAGAGATGGTTTGTCTTTGAAAAACCAATTTTGGTTCTCATACTCTCATTATATTATCAATATGCGCTTGTTCGAACCGGTGCACATCCTCGTTAATTCAGCTGTGCATTTATAACAATCGATCGATCAATATTTCAATTCGGAATGCCGCAAAATTCTGTTCACTGCGGCCTATCTGGTTCAAATTTCCAGTCAGCTCAAAGTCGCTTCAAAGTCCGTCAGTCAAGCGGTGCCAGGCACTCCGCAATAGCACCGACGTAGTAGCCCGAATATTCGATGTAGTCGTTCAGGCCGTCGAACGTAGGCGAGCAAGAGACGTAGCTCTCGGCCACGGCGTCATCTGGTTGGCCAGTCAGCCACAGGCTGCCGTCGATGCTGGAGTTGCAGCTGGTCCAGAACCAGCCTCCGCTCGGCTCCTCGCTGCCGGGCAGCTGCCAGCCACCGAGCATCACGCTGGTGTCGGTAGTGTTAGGCGCCAAACTCCGGATATGTTGCAGCTCCTCCAGGTCGCTTACGTCAGCCATGATGACGAGTCCAGGCTCCGCATCGATGTCAGTCTTGGCCACGAGCCAGTCGTGAATTCCAGAGTACATCTTGTACTTTGTGCCGCACAGGTCGTCAGAGAATCCGGCAGGGCACAGAGCACCGGGCGGCAGTCCCGGCTGCTGCCTCACGAACACCGGCGCCCTGCGAGAGCAGCCGCAGTCTCTCACACGCTTGCTGCACCTGTTGAACACGAACAGCTGGCACGGACCGTCGGCCAGGCTGAACGCCTGACAGTCGAGCTTTGCGTCGCACAGGCTGGCGCAGTCAATCTTTGATGTGGCATCGCTGCGAGTCTGCACAA
Source organism: Macrostomum lignano (assembly GCA_002269645.1). Lineage (NCBI taxonomy): Eukaryota > Metazoa > Platyhelminthes > Macrostomidae > Macrostomum > Macrostomum lignano. The sequence continues at coordinate 154,224 of NIVC01000708.1, forward strand.
ACTCTGGCCTGATGCACTGAAACTTGTCGAGCTCCAGGTATCGAGCTGCCGAGGCCGCAGTCAGCAGCGCAGCCGCTGCAACAAGGCCCAGAAGATGCGGCATCCCTGGTTAGGGCTATGCGAAGAAATTCGCCTGACTTCGAGGCTTAAGTAGGCAAAAATTTCCGCCAGTTGAGTTCTCCGTTCGATACTTTCTTAGAAATGCTTTGATCCAGGCGGCACTTCACTTTGAGTCAAGACAGAGAAGAGAGCTGCATCTATTAGCATTCGAATTGCTGGATTGTCCTCTCTTGGCCATCCATCCATTGTATTGAAAGCAATGCTTTTAGGCATGGTGAGGAACAGTCAGCGATTGGAGTGGCTTTTATGCTGGTTACTCGCGTGAACTGCTCACTAAATCGGTAATTCAATATCGATTATTTTAAAAGCATCCTTATATTGGTCTAATGGTTGATATGGTTCGATTGGTTTCAAAAGACATTTGAGGCTTTCTGAATCGACAAGTAGCCAAGAGCACATGATGCAGCTTTGAGCAATGCACCAGTCTTGACGATCGGCAATGGTCTCTCTTACTGGTTACCTAACAGTATCATTGGGCCATCCATACACTACATGACGTACGACTCGCAAAGTACTCGAAAAATCGAGCTTAGCGCAGTTGTTAGTAATGCTAATATTATTAATAGATTACACCTACCCTAATGGGCAGATGAAGGCTGCGTACGGCTGTTCAGTCCAAGGATTGGGGGTGGGTGGCCACACACCCTCAATTCCTATCAAGACACTAGCTAATGCTGGTACCCATTTTACAGCTGGGTGAACTGAAGCAATGCAGCGTTGGGTGTCTTGTTCAAGGACACAGTTTGGTCTTATGAGACAAAAAATGTCAGAACTTGCCGGACATCACTCATATTTCAATAGAGGGCTCTTATCTGCTCAAAAAGGTAATTCTATGAGAAATTTTTTCAGAGAAATTACCTACGGGTTGGAAAGTCACAATACAAGCATTATTAGTCCAAGACTGATGATGACACAGGCACAGGTTCAACCCTAAAGCCTGGAAACCAGGTCATTTATTAAAACTTAATGACTTCTTGGAAAAACTTGTCGAATGCCTAAACATTTCAGCGATTACTTCAAATAAATCCGTGGCTGTCAACTCAAGCTTCTCCGTTCGGTGCATTCGGCACTGCGACAGAACTTGTCCTGTGCTGAATTCGAGCAAACTGCAGCTCTGCTTGCCAAACGGCACCTGCTCAGCCAATGACGAACTGCATATCAGCAGTGCCCAGCCTCATGAGCACTCTGGAAACTACACTTGCCAAATGGATGCTGTTCGAACATCAGCCTCTGTTACCGTACTTTGTAAGTCGACTGTTATTGAGAAATTTCGCCTTCAGATGGAACAGAGACACGTTGAAAAGTCCCTCTCTCTCTGAACACACTGTAGACCCGCCATCAAGCGTATCAGTCTCTGCCCCGAACTCAAGCAGCTGCGACAGTCCGTCCGACATCGTCGTGCACTTTACATCCTCCGCATCTCAGCCTGCACCCGAGCACAGTTGCAGTGCTGCTGCTGACATGGCTGCAATGGAAAACTTCACCCGCCTTTCAGAAACGAGTTTTACTAAAGTCAATAACGGTTCTTACGTCAGCCAGTGGAAACTCGACTTTGATAGCAATGAGAAGCTGTCTAAGCTAGAGAGCGTCTTCATCAACTGCACGGCTGAGGGGAGCCACTCGGACAGCGGGTTCGCCTACTCACTGAGTCGCAGTCTCAACTGGAGTTGCAGAAGTCTAAGAGGGGAGTTCAGCCATCCCCCAGGATTGAACAAAAGCTTCTTCTTAGCGATTCTGAGCATGGGAGCAGCGGCCTCTGTGATTGCATTGGTTATAATTATTGTTGCGGCTTTGGTCAGTAGCTTGTCCGCCATACACGCTGCCCACTTGCATGCGCTTTAGCATATTGATTTATCAAATAGTCGTTTTGCACATTTCAGTGCAAATCCGGAACCACTGAGCCGTCAGCAATAACGCTGAGCCTCAAGTCGCTTCCCTCAGTGAGTCAGTTAGTCCCGGATCCACCGGAGACGGTTGAGGCTCCTCCGGTGAGTTGCTCGCTATCTGTGCAAATACTAAGTTTTTAGCCTTAATGGGCATATTGAATCCGAATGGCTGTGGGAGACGTCAGATCTATCGGTTTTGGCCATAGACAGAAGCTCGAAACCAATAAAAACCAAACCAATTTTTCTACAAAAAACTCAAAACAGACGCCCAAATAAAAGTAACGTCATTAACTGAGGGGGTGCAGAAGATTACAATTTTAACAAATTAAACTACTTTTTTGCTTATCTAAATGCATACCCGTGTCGCATCGTGCCCATGAAGATCCGTGAGGATCGACCTTCAGGCAGATGGGACAGTGAGAACTTACTTTGTGATAGGAGTACAATCGCGAATTCTCCTCTGACTTAGCGACTTCGTTTTAGCGTTTAAAGTTTTTCAGTCAACTATAGCTTGACGAGATCCGTAACACGAATAAATTATGAGCTTCGACGTCAAAAGTCAGCATCAACAATTTTTTGACATTTCAGACGCGCCACTACTTTGACTACGAGGAGCCGGAGTGCAGCTACATGCTGGTGATGCCGGCCGCCCAGGCTGCCCAGGCCAGGCGGGTCCGGACTGAGTCTGACGACAGCGAGTGCACCGTCTATGAGGAAATCGTCGGGGACGGCGACTGACGAGCGAAAATTGAAATAAACCTTGCGGACTCTGTTTAGTCTGTTTACGATCTAATCGCTCTTGATCTCGAGCTTCCCTTGCTCTTCTTTTTTTCCTTGGTGTTTGGTCCCTGAGTGTTTTTTCGTCTATGCATGACATTTAGAAATGACATATTTCCCAACTGGATGTCGTGCAGTCGCTTGGGTGTCTCTCAGAGGTCACTCCTTGTGGACACCGCGGTTGTAAAATCTCGCGGCTCGTTCTGTTTGTCATCGGATCGGTGAAAATGATTGGCTTGGTTTGCACGACGTGGCGTCTGGTCACCTTGCCTTCGTTGTTCTCCACAGACGCCACAGCTTGGCCTTCCTGTCGTATCACCATGCCCGGTGCCGCCTCAGCTTCTAGTTCTCGTAAACTCGAATCCACACCGGCTCACATGCTGAGTCACCGGGCCGCGCAGCAGTTGTCCGCGCATCAGCTCTGCTGCCTTGTGATGCTCTTGATCTTGTCCGCTCCCAAGTGTCCATCACGCATCGTGTCCAGCGCCCATAGTGCTTTTTTGCACTCTGCAGTAGAGAAGCCCATTTTCGATGACAAAATCGTCACAATCGTCAAAATCGAGTAGACTTGCTCCTGAGCTGTCCAGCCATACTTAACTTGTACAAACAGTCTCTGCATGGTCTGATCCATCTTGGATGCACGTCTGATTTTGCTCTTGTCCGACGGCTCGTCCAGTAGATGTCCTGGACGGTGTTGACTTCAAAATTTTGTTTGCCAACGTCGTTGGGGTTAAGCCTTGGGACTTTCTTCCAGTCTTTTGCAGACCGTAGCCAAAATCGTATCTTTCATCTTTGAGCTCCAAGAAAAGTAGAAGGCTTGGCGATGCTATTAGTTTTTAAGACTCATGCTTTCAGAAACTAAATTTCTGAGACAGGAACTTCTGATTCATTTTATCCAATGCAATTCTCATCCTTTGCTTGACAGCTTGCTTTGTCTGATGCTTTGTATAACTTGTTCTATGAAAATAATGTTTCCATATTAGTGTTTATTCTCTCGTCAATATTGGCGTCAACAATTTCACTTTGCCCTCAAAACTTTTGCCCTCAATTATGTTCCAGTTGATAAACAAGAGAGACTCAATTGCCAGTTTATTGAATTCGATAATTAATCCGGTTTTGCATGACTCAGACAGCTCTGCCAAAAGACAGTCTATTTATGCGCTATCTATTTTATGCTTTCAAAGCGCTTGCAAGTCACTGTAGAAAGGTACGTGTAAATAATTATACTACCGGAGGGCTGTGGACCCCTGGCGCAACGCCCTTGGTGACACCGTCCCGCAACCAGCGCTTAGGCAATTCTGCTCATTCCGCTGACTCTGAGCACATACGACGTACACTCGCTCACACAGGGTGTACAGCCGCCCTCGACTTTCTAATCATCAGGCTTGTACATCTCCGTGCTTTGGAGGCCCTCATTTGTTTGAACCGCGAACGAAAACTCAATGGCTAATTTTTGAGCACAAGCCCACGGAACTGCACCAGGTGTCGCTGCGTCAGATGCGTTTACGGCTGCTTTGACCCCCAGAAAGATAAGCTTGCAGTGCATGAATAATTTTACTTGAATATTCCATAATTAGTGCAAGAGCGAGCCTTGTCGCTCCCTGCTATCCCTGCTGTTATCTTTCCGTACTTGTCTGCTGCCATTACTGTGCGAACTTGAATGCCGGCATCAATAAATCTCTATTCAGACTCTGTTTTCGATAATAAATTCCACCATGCGTCCTTGTTCTGACTAACGTGTTTCTGTCTCAGTGTTTGTAATTTATAGCCCTACCGATCGCAATCTGCTTCAAGGTCAAAGACAGAAAAAGCATTGCTGATTCTGCAGTAGCAGGTCGCACATCCGGTGTCACGAAGCTGAGACTGGAAGTGCTGGACTGTGCTAGTCAGGATGATGGCCTAAAATTATCACTCAGGAACTTACCATGTCCTATAAATATAATGCAAAGAGTGCTAATAAAAGGCCATGTGCTTTGAATACATTAGAAAGGAATCAGGAAGCTTGGAAAAGCTACTTAAAAAATATTTGTTTCGCAATGAACTCAATCACTTATGCCACTCTTGTAAGAACTTGATTTTTAGATTAGTTTATTCCATGGTGCCTGCGATTCTAGTCCTGATTGTCTCGCTGGGACCGGGTGCTCTGGCAGACTGTAAGTACATTATTGCTGCAGCCGCGACTGCTGGAGTGCTCAGCCATTGTGCCTCAAAATTGCAGGTGAGCTTCCAATTCGAAGGCATCACGTGCTGAGCACCTGGCAGTCGTCCTTTGGCGACGGGCCGACCTGTTTCTTCAACAGAACTCGCAGTGCTGAGGCCTCGGTGATCGGTGACAGAATGCAAAGCTACAGGTTTTTGCACAGCGCTGACAGGAGCCAAGCAGACGGCGGGTTTCACTGGTTCGCCGTGCAGCTCAACGAGTCAGTGCTGATCAGCTCAGTGACTGTGAAGGGCAGAGACGGTGAGAGAGGACTTGCTTAGCAGATTTGAGGATTGAAAACTAGAAGAAACTCCTGAAATAGCCATGTGAAGAGCCATCCTGCTTGGTAACCCATTGATTTAATCTAGAAAACCGCTCGCAAAATTGCAGACAGCGAATCCAGCGTCTATCGTAGAAGCAGCGGAATTGAAATCTGGGCGTCCAGCAGCTTCGGGGAGATATTTTCAGGCGAGCACTGCAGCTCAGAGAGCATGAGCAGGCAGTTCAGCGAGTCCCAGCAAAACTGGACTCTGTGCGGCGTCACTGAGAGCGCAGACGCCGCTGTTTCCGGCGAACTGCTCACGGTGGAGTGCACGGCCGAGGTGGGTTGTTGCTATGCTTTAGAAAACGTCCCACTTCATAGCCATAAACTATTGAAGCACAAAACTATTGAGGCACTTACTGCTGCGAAAGAACATGACCGCAGAGGCCGCCTCGCCGCCTCTTGACTTCATGAGCGCGGCCGATCTCCAGCTACAAACTGTGCAGCTTGGTGAGCACACTGAGAGTCCATCTGAATGGAGCGTTACTAAAACTGTGCTAATAAACCGGTTGAATTCACAGGCATGTCTGCACCAGAGCTGGTGGCGGAGGGCTCCAGTTTCACAATCAGCTGCTCCCTGTCCTGCAGAGCAGCCGCGGTGAGCACAGACTCAAGCGAACTGCAGCTCTGCCTTCCAAACGGCAGCTGCACAGCAGACAATCGGCTGCAGATTCGTAGGGCGCACCCGATGCAATCCGGAAACTACACCTGCAAATTCGGCTCCTGGAAGTACTCGACTACAGTTGTTGTGTTGTGTGAGCATCTTAGCTTGAAGTTCAAATAGTTAAATCAGTTTTAGCCACTTCAAGCTTCGCATTAAAGATTTCATTCTGTGGAATTTAGGGGATTTCCCAATTCGGAGGAGCCGAGTGTTCAGCTCGTGGCAGTCGTCAGCCTATGGACGGACCTGCTTTCACAACAGGAGCGCTTCGCGGGAGGCACGAGACATTGAAAGCAGGGAGAGCAGCTACCGGTTCTTCCACAGCGGTGGCGAGAGCGAAGCAGACGGCGGGTTTCACTGGTTTGCAGTGCAGCTGAATGAGACAGTGCTCATCAGATCTGTGACTGTGAAAGTGAGAGAGGGTGAGTGCCGATCAGCTGAGCTCAACATTCTTTCATTAGCGCTGGATTTCAGGTGAGACAAACTTCCCAAACTTCAGTCGGAAGCAGCACCGACTTTCTGAGGGCCAAGGGTATCGAAATTTTCACTTCCAACCGAGTCCAAGCGATATTTTCCGGTGATCATTGCCGCTCAAAAGGCATGAGTCGCCAGTACGAGGACTCGGAGGCCTATTGGACAAAGTGCGGCCAAACTGACAAGAAGGGCAGCATCACCGCGGGAGAATCTTTAAAGGTGGACTGTGAGGCTGAGGCAAGTATTTTGAGGATATACAATCCAAATGCAGTTAGACCACGCGATTAAAAGCAAAGAACCATTTTGCACTGCTTTCCTGCAGGTCCGGCACCTGCTGCTGAGGAGAAGCAACCTTGCGGCAGGTGATGGCTTCATGAACTTTGCAGATCTCTCACTTCAGGTTGTTCCTCTCAGTGAGTTCTCAAGTAGTTTACTTCTGAAGAAGGTCGATAAGAATCTTCAAGATTGCATAATTTAGCTCTTAAATTGCAGGAACTCACAGACCTCTTGTGGTGGCTGAGAACGCCAGCTTCACAGTGAGCTGCACGCAGAACTGCAACGGCTCAGAAGTCTTCAGTCCGACTCAAGCGAGTGATTTGAAGCTGTGCTCTGCAAATGGCAGCTGCAGATCAGGTGTCAATTTTCAAATTCTTCGTGCTAAGCCTCATCACGCAGAAAAGTTTACGTGCCGATTTGGTGATCAGAAGATTTCAACAGCAGTTTCTGTGCTTTGTGAGTCCGAGCAATGAGATTTGCGCGTCTCTGAAGTTCTCTCTATTGGAGAGGCTAAATAACCAACCTATTTCAACACTTCAGCTCCCTCGAGGACTCAAGTTGTCGCGGAGGGCTCAAACTTCTCAGTGAACTGTTTGCTGCACTGCAGTGACGCATCAGACTGCAGGGAATTCCTCAAAACACTCAAGATTTGCCCACCAAACAGCAGCTGCACTTTGGAAAGTGAGCTGCTAATTGGTGCTGCCAGAACTTATCATTCCGGAATCTACAGGTGCAAACTGAATGCTGTTGAGGCCGCTACTGTTGTGACGGTATTGTGTAAGTTTATCTTTCTTACCTGGTCCTGTAGTCTATAATTATGCTGACTTTGAGTCAATTCTGTTGCTGCCTTTCGAATAAATGAAGCCTAATCTCCGAGTCAAGTGGTGGCTGAGAACTCCAGCTTCGAAGTGAGCTGCTCACTCCACAGTGGCAATGCGAATGTGAGCACAGACTCGTCAGGTGTGCAGCTGTGCCTTCCGAACGGCAGCTGCATCGCTCAGTCCCGAATTGAGATGGAGAATGCGGAGCCTCGGCACTCTGGACAATATTCGTGCGAATTTGAAACCGCGACAAAGTCCACCGAAGTTGCAGTTCTGAGTGAGGGTTGTCGCCTGCCGTTGATGTTTAAATAAATTCCGTTTGGGCTTTTATTTGACTAAATCTGAGACTTTACCGTTTCAGCGTCCTCTCCTCATCAAGTTATTGCTGAGAACTCCAGTCTCAACCTGAGCTGCTCACTACACTGCGGTGATGCAGCTCAGTGCACAGACTCAGTTGAGCTCAAGCAGCTGCAGCTGTGCCACCCCAACGCTGATTGCACAGCGAATTCAAGCCTTGAGATTGCAGCGGCTGCTCCCGCCCGCTCAGGGACATACAGGTGCAAAATTGGGCAGTCGGTTGTTGCGTTCACAAAAGTGGCAGTGCTCTGTGAGTCAGGGTTTGATGCTGAGACACCTGTGCAGCTTAATATGAGGCTTATTGGACACACGCTCTCCCACCTGTACCTGCAGCTGCGACAACCGATCAAGTAGTCGCTGAGGACTCCAGCTTCAATGTGAGCTGCATCTTACACAGCGATGAGTACAACTTGTTTGGCAGGCCGCAGCTGTGCTTCCCAAACGGCAGCTGTTTCAACAAGACGGCACTGCAAGTTTTTAACGCAACCGCTCAGAATTCAGGCTCCTACAGGTGCCGTCTCCGCGGGGCTGAAGTCACAGCGACTGTTTCTGTACTGTGTAAGAAACCGGCCTCTCTCTGTTTTCACTTTTATGCAGGCATTACAAATGGATTTGAATTTTTCAATTGCAGCATCGTCTGAAGATCAAGTCGTGGCTGCAAACTCCAGCTTCAAGGTCACCTGCCAGCTGCACCCCGACATCGGTGCAGATTGGAGTAGCCTACTGCTCTGCCAGCCCAACGGAAGCTGCAGCACAGGTAGTCGCATACTGCAGATTTCCAGTGCTGCACCCGAGAATGCTGGAATCTACACCTGCAGATTGGGCTTGATGTTTGCGTCAGCCTCTGTTGCAGTGCTTTGTAAGTCCTGGCCTCTGTCATGCTGCTTAGTTAAGCACTCAGAATGTTGCCGTGACTCCTGACTTGATTTTGCCAACAGACCCGCCAAGAGTTGTTGCTATTTCGGTTTTCAACTCACACAACTGCTCAAGTCAATCAGATGTGATCGTTCAGTTGAACTCATCTGCATCTCAGCCGGTTTCGGAGCACAGCTGCATGGTTGATGAAGATGGACAAAGAATGAGAAATATAACGCTCTTGTCATTCGTGAGTTTGGATGAGGAATTTCTGAAGGGTATTGAACTTTAGTTTGAGACTGCCTGACGGGCTGATTGCAGATCTCAAGCAGCAAAGGCTCTGTGAGCAGGTGGGCACTCGCTGGTGATGAGGCTGAGAAGCTGGGCTGGAGCAGCGGCTCAGTGAGCTGCACCGCGGCTCAGAACTTGCCAGACCACATCAAATTCTCCGGGTTCAGCCATAGAACTGCGAAGTGGAGCTGCAGTCTGAAGTCAAGTGCTCGAGCTGCTTCAGCCAGTCTGTGGATTATCTGCATCTGTGCTCTGCTCATCCTCGCCACGCTGCTCATGTTTGCTGCAATCGCTGTGAGTCCTCTGAAATATTTTAGCGCCTTTCATGAACTCCAGTTGATCAAAAACAAAAACCAAAACTATTTTAGCGCATTTGCCGCCACTCTGAACCGGTTTCTGCAGAGATGAACGCGGTTCCAACTCCTTTGAGAACACCTGAGTCAAATTATGGTCAAGCCGAGGTGGGTCTTTAGCTCTTACATGTTCTAGTTGCAGTATCAAAAGTACTTTTAGTTTTTTCTGAACATTCCAGACAGTCAGTAACTTGAGAGAAGCTTCATCAGAGTGCAGTTACTACACAGTGGTCCCGGCTAAAGGTGCTCCAACTGCTGCAGATGGCTATCAAGAGATGGTCGCTGATGGGGACTGATGCTGCAATGAAAATTGACAAAATAATACTGCCAGAAGAGAGTCAGTAAACTTGAAATAGGAAATTGTGGTAACTAAGATCTTATAGACAATTCAAATCTGTTTTCCTTGGCCGTATTATTGATTAACTAAACTCTCAGATGCAATATCTGTGTTTTTTATTCAGTACGTGCGAAATAAATATGCCATAAGTTAACCGGCTTTAGTTCGAAGTACTCGTAATGCATTCGCAACGCTATTTGTGGCCACTCTCAAGGGGACGTTGACTGGAGCACCGGAATGGACTACAAACGGCTCAGGTCCTTTTGTGAGCTGCCGCGGAAACTGCGGAGGCTAACCGGCTTCAGTGCAAGGGGGCTGTTTGGGTGTTGGCTTGTTGTAGGGTGGTGGGTGCGGGGTGGGTGCCAGCACCAGTGTGACTGCTCAAAGTTCGCACAAGTTCTCTCAGGATGGCAACACAACCCGGACAGTGGCAAGGGTGGCACAGAATTATCCAGTTTGGCCATTGTCGCTCTCAGATAACAGCCTAAGAATGACCTGTCTCAGTCCAAAATTCAATAATCTGCCCTTGACGTTTGTAAGTGTCACCTGTGCACCACGCGTTCAAAAGTTACAAGTCTAGAAATGACCAAAGCACAATAAGTAAGACAAAGGAAGCAGGAATTTTTTAATTTTAGACTATTTTAACTATTTAGGTATAACAAAAAGTAAATAAAGTACGCTCGTACTCGTATATCAAGTAGTATTTACTGAACATCCAACTCATCAAATATTTTAATTGAGGCAGAATTTGTTTTTATGGCTTGTACCTAATAATTATTGTTTAAAGTAATTAATAAAAAACAAGTAATACCGTATTCGCGTGTCTATTGCAGTAATTTCAAGCCACAAAGCTATATTTAATGTGGCTAAAATATTCTAAAATGTTCATTTTCGACCGTTGTAGCTTCCACCCTCAGACTGCATGCAGTACCTGATGTACATACAGTAGGTCTACGTAAGCCAAGGTCGGCCAGCATCTTCAAGATAAGGATCGCATTGCCTTCAATCTTATGAAAGGCCCATTATTTATCGTATTTGTATATTAACGTCTAATTTCTGGTAAATGGCTAAAATTCTGCATTTCATAAACAAACCTTCGAGCTAAATTACATTTCAAAATTTAAAAGCGTGCAACGAAAGTTCAACAAAGTTTGCAGAGGCCGGGCCGGTCATATATAAACACAACAAGGAGTCATAAAAGTGTCAATGCGCTTATTCGTATTTGCTAATGATACATCGCTAAATTTTCTTTGCAAAGTGAAAAGCCACAATCAGAAATACGGATGCGAGCTGTTTCCAAATTTCTATTGCTTCTGGCTGTTGCGCACACCACTGCTATCCAAGACTGTGAGTTGGAGTTGAGTTCGGGGGTTTCAACCAAGGCAATAAATTCTCAAATCGACAGCTTCATCACTGTTACTCGCAGGCAAAATAGAAATCCGCCGCACGCGCGTTCTCAACTCGTGGCAGTCGTCCTTCGGCAACGGTCCAACTTGCTTCCACAACAGAACTGCATCGGAGGAAGCCGCTGTGCTCAGCAAGCCCAGCAGCAGCTACAGGTTTTTTCACAGCGGGGACGGCTCGGCAGCAGACGGCGGGTTTCACTGGTTCGCAGTGCAGCTGAGTGAGCCACTGCTCATCAGCTCAGTGACCCTGAAGGGCAGAGAATGTGAGTGGCACTGTGATGCAGCTCATGCGCGCACAGAGCTCGTTCGACTTGATTTTCTCAACTCATTCTAGACGGGAAATCGTTCACTTACTCGAGAACCAGGGGATCGAAGTCTGGACAGCAGGAAGCAGCAGAGTGATGCTCTCGGGAGATCACTGCAGCTCCAGGAGCATGAGCAGCCAGTTCAGAGAGTCGCGGTGGTACTGGAGGCTGTGCGGCGTCACGGACGGCCAGCAAAGAAGCATCAGGGCTGGTGAGACACTGACGGTGAACTGCACACAGGATGTAAGTGTCTCAACCATTGGCATCAATAAACTGCAGTGTTCTAATGCTTCTTTTTTGAACAAGTTATTTTTCAAATCCAGGTCCGGTACTTACTGTTGAGGCGTGACGTCAGAACTGCTGATCCTTCCATGACCCACGACTTCATGAGCTTTGCAGACTTCAGCCTGCAGACAATGGAGCTGAGTAAGTGCTTCGGATTGGACAGAACATGCTCACCTGGACACAGTTGATAGCAAATAGCAAAAATTCTGATCACGAAAATGTTCACGAAACTTGGCACGATTCACACCCATAAGGCGCAACCCCCAAGGCACAGAGATTGCCGTCAGCATTATATCAATTACTAACTTTGCGAAGTGTCTTCCCCTCGTCTGCAGAAGTGTCTTCCCCTGAAGAGACGGTTAGAAACGACAATGTCTCAGTCAGCTGCTCACTGCACTGCAAAGGTACGAAAGTCGACGCGGAGACAAAAAGATTAAAACTCTGCTCTCCCCGTGGCAGCTGCACAGCTTCCAACGCGGTACACATCCCCAGAATCCAGTCAGAGGACTCAGGAAGTTACACCTGCAAGATTGGCACGGTCAGGAAGACCACCAACCTCACCGTGTATTGTGAGGCGCTCTTCAATACTTTTTTCTCGAAATTATTTTCCTCCGCTTTTCAAACAACGGAAAATCCGAATGAATCCGAATCCGCAGACCCACCATCGAGAGTGGCGGTCTCAGTGCTGAACTCTCATAACTGCCAGAGTTTGACCCATGTGACCGTGCAGTTCACGTCTTCCTCATCGCAGCCCGTGTCTGAGCACAGATGCAACGCCAGAGTTGGAGTCAACTTGTGGAATCTCACACTGCTACTAGTAGTGCGTGCTCAAAATTGAGACAGTACTGACTGACTGACTGACTGACTGACTGACTGACTGACTGACTGACTGACTGACTGACTGACTGACTGACTGACTGACTGACTGACTGACTGACTGACTGACTGACTGACTGACTGACTGACTGACTGACTGACTGACTGACTGACTGACTGACTGACTGACTGACTGACTGACTGACTGACTGACTGACTGACTGACTGACTGACTGACTGACTGACTGACTGACTGACTGACTGACTGACTGACTGACTGACTGACTGACTGACTGACTGACTGACTGACTGACTGACTGACTGACTGACTGACTGACTGACTGACTGACTGACTGACTGACTGACTGACTGACTGACTGACTGACTGACTGACTGACTGACTGACTGACTGACTGACTGACTGACTGACTGACTGACTGACTGACTGACTGACTGACTGACTGACTGACTGACTGACTGACTGACTGACTGACTGACTGACTGACTGACTGACTGACTGACTGACTGACTGACTGACTGACTGACTGACTGACTGACTGACTGACTGACTGACTGACTGACTGACTGACTGACTGACTGACTGACTGACTGACTGACTGACTGACTGACTGACTGACTGACTGACTGACTGACTGACTGACTGACTGACTGACTGACTGACTGACTGACTGACTGACTGACTGACTGACTGACTGACTGACTGACTGACTGACTGACTGACTGACTGACTGACTGACTGACTGACTGACTGACTGACTGACTGACTGACTGACTGACTGACTGACTGACTGACTGACTGACTGACTGACTGACTGACTGACTGACTGACTGACTGACTGACTGACTGACTGACTGACTGACTGACTGACTGACTGACTGACTGACTGACTGACTGACTGACTGACTGACTGACTGACTGACTGACTGACTGACTGACTGACTGACTGACTGACTGACTGACTGACTGACTGACTGACTGACTGACTGACTGACTGACTGACTGACTGACTGACTGACTGACTGACTGACTGACTGACTGACTGACTGACTGACTGACTGACTGACTGACTGACTGACTGACTGACTGACTGACTGACTGACTGACTGACTGACTGACTGACTGACTGACTGACTGACTGACTGACTGACTGACTGACTGACTGACTGACTATTAACTGCAAATGTCGCTGCACTGCAGAGCAAGGACGGTTACGTCAGCAGATGGGTATTTCCTACTGATGACGTAAAGAGGCTAGATATCAGCAGCGCCATCATCACTTGCTCTGCCGTGCAGAGTTTTCCGAAGGGCATCCGTATTCAGGCTGTCCACACAGACTCAACATTCACGAGCTGTTGCAGCGGAAGTCTGGTGTCTACAGTACTGGTGCTGCACATCGCTATGGGATTTTGTTTTGGCTTCATCGCGGCCGCAGCCTCCGCGGCAGCCATCAGACTCCGAATGCTCAACCGGGTAAGTACACACTCACAATGTGGCTGACATTGTGCACCAGAGGAGGTTGCAGGCAGTTGACGAAACTTCTCGAAGATGCTGCGAGTTGTTAGAACCATCAATTTGGATTTCTGTTGCTCATCGATTTCATCAAGACGTCACTTGTGAAGTCGCTCGTCCGATTTCATCAAGACGTCACTTGTGAAGTCGCTCGTCCGATTTCATCAAGACGTCACTTGTGAAGTCGCTCGTCCGATTTCATCAAGACGTCACTTGTGAAGTCGCTCGTCCGATTTCATCAAGACGTCACTTGTGAAGTCGCTCGTCCGATTTCATCAAGACGTCACTTGTGAAGTCGCTCGTCCGATTTCATCAAGACGTCACTTGTGAAGTCGCTCGTCCGATTTCATCAAGACGTCACTTGTGAAGTCGCTCGTCCGATTTCATCAAGACGTCACTTGTGAAGTCGCTCGTCCAATTTCAGACAAGGCCGGACGCCTGCGGCTCTGCAGGCTGTGCCCGGCGGCGTCCAACGGCAGGGAGACCGGCCGCAGGGGGACCGGCGGCACCGCAGTCTGCATCTGAGTACGAGAATTCGGAGTACAAGCTGGAGAATGCGACTGGAATCTATATTCTGTGATGATGGAGGCTGGTTGGAATACTGCAGGGACTGTGTTTGAGTAGTCCCTGGAATACTGTCTCATCTGTCTGATTGTGATATCACTGTTACACTTGAAACAGTTTCCAATACATGCATATCATTTTTTCATGCTACAAATTGTATCTAAATATTTACTTCAATATCACCTGCATATTCCAACGTAGTACAGGTGTGAGAGAGAAAACAGTAGCTTAAACTGTCAAAAAAATAATAACCGCCTCTTGCTTCGTCTTATGAAAAGTTTATTATCAATAAAATGCTATTTTAAAATTTAGAAGTTTTTTGAAGTCGTAGGAAACGCAAGGATATAGCATTTGATGCGACAGTCTCGATTGAGCCTCTTTAGGAGTCAAGGGTCAGGAATCAGGAGTCAGGAGTCAGGAGTCAGGAATCAGGAGTCAGGAGTCAGGAATCAGGAGTCAGGAGTCAGGAATCAGGAGTCAGGAGTCAGGAATCAGGAGTCAGGAGTCAGGAGTCAGGAATCAGGAGTCAGGAGTCAGGAGTCAGGAGTCAGGAGTCAGGAGTCAGGAGTCAGGAGTCAGGAGTCAGGAGTCAGGAGTCAGGAGTCAGGAGTCAGGAGTCAGGAGTCAGGAATCAGGAGTCAGGAATCAGGAGTCAGCAGTCAGTGTGGGGTAGGCTGTGTGGGGTCGGCTGTGTGGGGTAGGCTGTGTGGGGTAGGCTGTGTGGGGTAGGCTGTGTGGGGTAGGCTGTGTGGGGTAGGCTGTGTGGGGTAGGCTGTGTGGGGTAGGCTGTGTGGGGTAGGCTGTGTGGGGTAGGCTGTGTGGGGTAGGCTGTGTGGGGTAGGCTTTGTGGGGTAGGCTGTGTGGGGTAGGCTGTGTGGGGTAGGCTGTGTGGGGTAGGCTGTGTGGGGTAGGCTGTGTGGGGTAGGCTGTGTGGGGTAGGCTGTGTGGGGTAGGCTGTGTGGGGTAGGCTGTGTGGGGTAGGCTGTGTGGGGTAGGCTGTGTGGGGTAGGCTGTGTGGGGTAGGCTGTGTGGGGTAGGCTGTGTGGGGTAGGCTGTGTGGGGTAGGCTGTGTGGGGTAGGCTGTGTGGGGTAGGCTGTGTGGGGTAGGCTGTGTGGGGTAGGCTGTGTGGGGTCTAGCCTCATTCGCGTCTGTCAGAGATTTTTATCGTCACATTTCGGAACACTCGAAAGGAAAGAATTACGGGCAGTCAGTAATTCGGACAAATCCGGACAAATTCGGACAAATTCGGACATGATATATTCGGACACTACGAGCGCAAAGTTGGAATGGATTCAGCTTCCATTGCTGACACTCTCAAAGAGTCTGAGTTCGCTTCAGAACCTGCTTTTTCCCTCATGATGTTGATCAACAAAAAAGGAGGCAAGAGATAGAGCGTGTTTACACTGATAGCCTATCAAGGCCTTAACCACTGAGAATAGCTCCGCTGCTACAGTATATTAATGCCACCGCAGTGTGCAATCTCTCTCAGTCCTTAACAGGATTAGAATTATCTGGACACCCGGTCACAGCAATATCCTGGGCAACGAGCTCGCGGACTTTCTCACCAAGGAGGGCAGCAACCAAGACGGCAACCACCGTCGGATGAGGCTACCCATTCCCAGGTCGCAAATCACCCGCCATATCAACAGGTGGCTCCATCAGCAGCACCAGCTCCACTGGAACAGCTGCACCGACTACAGGCAGACCCGCTCTGCCATGCCTAACCTGAGCAGGAAAGTCTCTGATTATCTTATCTCGCTTAACAGAACCGACCTCAGGGAGGTGTGCATGGTCCTAACCGGCCATGGATTCTTCCAGAGACATATCTCGTTGCAAACCGGTTGCCCTCCCACCTGTCCTTTCTGTGGCATAGGAGAGGAGACCGCGGAGCATCACGTCACCTTCTGCCCTTACTTCAACAAGGCGCGGCACAAATACCTCGGCCACCCCCAGCGGATGGACGAGCTGAGAACCCCGGACAATATCCGTGACTTTCGCACCTTCGATGAACCTGCCGACTACTGGCGGGGACTGGGCGCATCCCCAGGGTCGCTTTTACCTTGGGGTTGCGATAGGGGCCTCGCGGACTATTCGCGGCCCCTGCGCCCCCCGTCAGTAGTAAGTAAGTAAGTCAGGATTCAGGAGTCAGGATTCAGGAGTCAGGAGTCAGGAGTAAGGAATCAGGAGTCAGGATTCAGGAGTCAGGAGTCAGGATTCAGGAGTCAGGAGTAAGGAATCAGGAGTCAGGAGTCAGGAGTCAGGAGTAAGGAATCAGGAGTCAGGAGTCAGGAATCAGGAGTCAGCAGTCAGGAATCAGGAGTCAGGAGTAAGGAATCAGGAGTCAGGAGTCAGGATTCAGGAGTCAGGAGTCAGGAATCAGGAGTCAGGATTCAGGAGTCAGGAGTCAGGATTCAGGAGTCAGGATTCAGGATTCAGGAGTCAGGAGTCAGGATTCAGGAGTCAGGAGTCAGGATTCAGGAGTCAGGAGTCAGGATTCAGGAGTCAGGAGTCAGGAGTCAGCAGTCAGGAGTCAGGAATCAGGAGTCAGGAGTCAGGAGTCAGGAGTCAGGAATCAGGAGTCAGGAGTCAGGAGTCAGGAGTCAGGAATCAGGAGTCAGGAGTCAGGAATCAGGAGTCAGGATTCAGGAGTCAGGATTCAGGAGTAAGGAATCAGGAGTCAGGAGTCAGGAGTCAGGAGTCAGGAGTCAGGAATCAGGAGTCAGGAGTCAGGAGTCAGGAGTCAGGAGTAAGGAATCAGGAGTCAGGAGTCAGGAGTCAGGAGTCAGGAGTCAGGAGTCAGGAATCAGGATTCAGGAGTCAAGAATCAGGAATCAGGAGTAAGGAATCAGGAGTCAGGAGTCAGGAGTCAGGAGTCAGGAGTCAGGAGTCAGGAGTCAGGAGTCAGGAGTCAGGAGTCAGGAGTCAGGAGTCAGGAATCAGGATTCAGGAGTCAAGAATCAGGAATCAGGAGTCAGGAGTCAGGAGTCAGGAGTCAGGAGTCAGGAGTCAGGAGTCAGGAATCAGGAGTCAGGAATCAGGAGTCAGGAGTCAGGAGTCAGGAGTCAGGAATCAGGATTCAGGAGTCAAGAATCAGGAATCAGGAGTCAGGAGTCAGGAGTCAGGAGTCAGGAATCAGGAGTCAGGAGTCAGGAATCAGGATTCAGGAGTCAGGAGTCAGGAGTCAGGAGTCAGGAGTCAGGAATCAGGATTCAGGAGTCAGGAGTCAGGAGTCAGGAGTCAGGAATCAGGAGTCAGGAGTCAGGAATCAGGATTCAGGAGTCAGGAGTCAGGAGTCAGGAGTCAGGAGTCAGGAGTCAGGAATCAGGAGTCAGGAATCAGGATTCAGGAGTCAGGAGTCAGGAGTCAGGAGTCAGGAGTCAAGAATCAGGAATCAGGAGTCAGGAGTCAGGAGTCAGGAGTCAGGAATCAGGAGTCAGGAGTCAGGAATCAGGATTCAGGAGTCAGGAGTCAGGAGTCAGGAGTCAGGAGTCAGGAATCAGGATTCAGGAGTCAAGAATCAGGAATCAGGAGTCAGGAGTCAGGAGTCAGGAGTCAGGAATCAGGAGTCAGGAGTCAGGAATCAGGATTCAGGAGTCAGGAGTCAGGAGTCAGGAGTCAGGAGTCAGGAGTCAGGAGTCAGGAATCAGGAGTCAGGAGTCAGGATTTTTGTTTTCACATTTTTGCTGCACTCGGAAAGATTTAAATTAAGGGCAGTCAGTAATCCGGACAAAGTCGGGGAAGTCCGGACAAAGTCGGACAGTATATCCGAAACTACGAGCGCTGGGTCGGAATCGAGCTTCCATTGCTGGCACTCTGCCTGAGCTTTCTGTTGATTTGGTTCCTGAACTTCCTCTTTTCCTCATGATCAACAGAACAGCAGGTAAGATGGCGAGTTTTTACTAAAAAATTCCACAGTTGACTAT
The DNA here is from genome assembly GCA_002269645.1 of Macrostomum lignano. NCBI lineage: Eukaryota > Metazoa > Platyhelminthes > Macrostomidae > Macrostomum > Macrostomum lignano. The sequence goes on from NIVC01000708.1 coordinate 172,785, forward strand.
GTTTAAAATCAAAATTTCATTCACCAAAAATATCTTAGATTCAACTTCAGCTGTGTAAATTTCAACGCGGCACGGAGTATTCGAGATTGGTAGGCATTCAAATTTTGACATAATACATTAATAAATAATAAATCAAGCTAGTTTTTTTTATTAGAGGCAGGGGGGTTGTGTGCACCCTGGCGCACTTTAAGCGACATAGGCACACAACCGGCGAGAGGCATTGCTGCCCATTCCGCCGACTCCCCTGAGCAGGCATACAAGCGCGCGGATACCTACGCAGGCACACGCTCACACAGGAGTGTACAGCGGCCCTAACTTTATTTATCGTTAGGCATGTACACTTCACTGCGCCTTGGGGGGTTGGCTCTCAAGGCCGTTAATTGCACGAGCAGAGCCAAGCCGAGATTCCAATTCAGCCCCAAATTAATGTGACTGCACTTGGAATCGAGCCTGGGTCGCTGGCACGCTGGCTACGCCCCCCCCCCCTAAATCAAGCTAGTTACCTTTCAGTTTATTTCCAGCTTCCGGTAGAAGGAACTGGCCCACGGCAGTGTCTATGCGCGATGGCTTGCGACTGCTTGGGGGAACTTCGCACAGGACGAACTTTTGCACAAAAACAGCCGCGGCTGACAATTCTGGACCCGCACAACTTGGCTGAGAGGCTTGGATTAAGAATTACAGCCTTGTCATCGACACCTATGAAGCTGACTCTGCTGCTGCTGCTGCTGCTGGCATTGCTCTGCGCACGAGCGACTGACACGTGTGAGTTGAGTGCCGGTTTGTTGTAATCGCAGACAGAGAGCACTGCTCATCCCCATTGCTCCAACTTGCAGGCGAGTTCCCAATTCGTTGGAGCCGCGTGCTGAGCACCTGGCAGTCGTCCTTTGGAATCATCTTTGGAGAACCCACGTGTTTCTACCAACGAAGCAGGTCGCGTGAGGATTCCTTACTAAACAATATAAGATACAAATTCTTCCACAGCAAAGGGCAGGGCGAGGCAGACGGCGGGTTTCACTGGTTCGCAGTGCAGCTGAATGAGACAGTGCTCATCAGATCTGTGACTGTGAAGGGCAGAGGCGGTGAGTCACACACTCAAATGCGGGCTCCAAGCCAGCTGTCTCTGCTCACGGTGCTCTCACATTCCAGATAAAGCATCGCATGTCTTTGAAAGAGCCAGAAGCATTGAGATCTGGACATCAGACAGCAGCAGTCAGCTGTTCTCAGGAGATCACTGCAGCTCAAGGAACATGAGCAGCCAGTTCAGAGAGTCCCAGCAGCACTGGAGACTGTGTGGGGTCACGGAGAGCAACAATTCACAGATCGCGGCTGGGGAGATCTTCACAGTGAACTGCGTTGCAGAGGTGAGTTTTGGAGCGAGTTCTGGTAACCATCGCAACCGATTTCGCAACACCAACGCAACCACTTCAGGTGCGGCAGTTGCTTCTGCGAAGAAACGTTACAGCTGCTTCAACTGACCACGGCTTCATGAGCTTCGCGGACCTGCGGCTTCAAACGCTCCCGCTGAGTAAAAGCAGCTGTTCTCAAATGTTTGCTTCTTTGATTACGCGAAAAAAAACAGTTATTGAGCCCTCTAATTTTATCTGAGATGGGATACTCCCCTTTGCCTGAAGTCCTCAAAAAAGAAGATGCTAGCATGTTCCCTTTTACCATTTAGCCTGTACAGTAATAAGTTTTTCAACCGAGACTGCTAGGATAGATTTATCAGTGCTCATTAAAAATTGATCCAAACATCTCGCTTTCAGACATTTCAAGCCCTCAACTGGTGGCAGAGCAGTCCAGCTTTGAAGTTCGCTGCTCTCTGCAATGCGATGGAGCTGATCACCTGAGCACACACTCAGCCAAGTTGCAGCTGTGCTCACCAAACGGCAGCTGCACCGTCAGGAACCAGCTGAAGGTCGACAGAGCTCAGCCATCGCACTCTGGAGTTTACACCTGCAGAATTGGCTCGATAAATCAATCGCAATCCTATGTGAGAGCCTGATGTAGTTTGAGTTTGCTCTTATTAGTTCCTTAAATATTAACCTGCCTGTCACAGTTAAAATGTTCCTATAAATTAAATATAGACAGCTTTTAATACGGAGACCTTGATCATGCCATTTCGTATCGCATTCCAGCGTCATCACCAAACCAAGTGGTTGCTGAGAACTCCAGCCTCACGCTGAACTGCACTCTGCACTGCGGAGGCGGCGATGCAGCTCAGTGCGCAGACTCCGCTGCTGTCGGACAGCTGCTGCTGTGTCGCCCCAACACGACCTGCACAGCACAGACGAGTCTGCAGATCCCAGCGGCAACTCCAACACAATCGGGAGACTACAACTGCAGCATTGGACAGGTGGTTGCTGTCACAAGTGTGGCTGTTCTCTGTGAGTAGCAGCTTTGCACCTGAGTGGTCAGTCACTGTCTGCATGTACATCGCTGACAAATGAAGTCATTCCTGTTTGTTATTTTACAGCTGCAACGCCGCATCAAGTGGTCCCTGAGGGCTCCAGCCTTAACCTGAGCTGCGTACTGCATCATGCGGGCTCAGCTGATTTCCGCCAGCCTCAGCTGTGCTACCCGAACGGCAGCTGCTCAGCCGAGAGCTCGATAAGCGTTGCCAGTGCCAGGCCATCGAACTCCGGTCTCTACAGGTGTCGGCTCGGCTCACTGGAAATACCGTCACTTGTTGCTGTGCTGTGTAAGTTGCTCAGATCATCTTACACTTTCTTGCACTCTCAGTTTCTGAACAAGAACTGATCAGTTTCTCTGTGGATCAGTAAGTGATCAGTCTCCAGATTCATTCTTGTACAAAAGTAAGAGTTTCTCTACTGACAAGTGTAGCATGCTTAAGCAGGCAGTTCGGGCACCTATAGTTTGCACTCCGTGACCCCCACCCAGCCTATCCACTTCCCTCTGCTCGAGCACATCCCAACGCGCACTCAATGAACTGGTAATCTGTGTTCTACCAGACAACACTCGTTAATATACAGACACAGCCACATTCTATTTCTCCACCTTTTTGAGTGGCTAACTATGCACTCGCAACAACCAGCTAGAGTTGCTCGCTACAACAAGTAGAAAGCAATGAGTGTGGCGATTTATTTCTGCATGCAAGGCAAAAAATGTGACCAAGTAAGAGAGCAGAGTTCTGGTAGGAGTTCCGACTTGAGCTTGGATGAAGGCGTACGAGTATGAACATGATCAGAAAAATCCATCTCAGGGTCGATATTCTACTCGTACTTTTAAGCAGCTGTGCACTCCAAGTGGGGACCGCCGACACAATCAGCAGATTCACATTGCTCATGTGAAACATCTGTCAAAATTACTTCAAGTCGCTGTTCTGAGTGAGTCATTGATTAGCTTAAAATGCTTTCACTAAAGATGACAAGGATGCATTCGATGGGACACGCAGATTTTTTCCACCCAAGAACTTCCATTTCAATAGAATAGAAATAGGCTCAGCTTGAATACATTTATGAATCTGAACTTTATTAAATTCCCAGCTTCATCTCCAAGCCAGAAAGTTTCCGAAAACGCAAACTTCACCGTGAGCTGCTCGCTGCACTGCGGAAATGCATCGCAATGCTCAGATCGCTTATTGGGTGGCGACCTCCGGCTGTGCCCTCCGAATGGGAGCTGCCTGACAAATTCAAGTCTGCAAGTGGACAGAGCTCAGGCAATGCACTCCGGAGTTTATACTTGCAGATATGACGTCATTGAGATCGAGACAGAAGTCTTTGTTCTTTGTAAGTAGAAAGTAGGCTGCCTTCAGAATCTTGTTGCTCAGTATTGCTCAATGTTGCTCAGTGTTGCTCAGTGTTGCTCAATGTTGCTCAGTGTTGCTCAGTGTTGCTCAGTGTTGCTCAGTGTTGCTCAATGTTGCTCAATGTTGCTCAATGTTGCTCAATGTTGCTCAATGTTGCTCAATGTTGCTCAATGTTGCTCAATGTTGCTCAATGTTGCTCAATGTTGCTCAGTGTTGCTCAATGTTGCTCAGTGTTGCTCAGTGTTGCTCAATGTTGCTCAGTGTTGCTCAATGTTGCTCAGTGTTGCTCAGTGTTGCTCAATGTTGCTCAGTGTTGCTTAGTGTTGCTCAGTGTTGCTCAATGTTGCTCAGTGTTGCTCAATGTTGCTCAGTGTTGCTCAATGTTGCTCAGTGTTGCTCAGTGTTGCTCAATGTTGCTCAGTGTTGCTCAATGTTGCTCAGTGTTGCTCAGTGTTGCTCAATGTTGCTCAATGTTGCTCAGTGTTGCTCAATGTTGCTCAATGTTGCTCAGTGTTGCTCAGTGTTGCTTAGTGTTGCTCAATGTTGCTCAGTGTTTCTCAGTGTTGCTCAGTGTTGCTCAGTGTTGCTCAGTGTTGCTCAATGTTGCTCAGTGTTGCTCAGTGTTGCTCAGTGTTGCTCAGTGTTGCTCAATGTTGCTCAATGTTGCTCAATTTCACAATCGATTAACTCACCTTCATCAGGTGAGTTCCCAATTCGGCGAAGTCGCATTCTGAGTTCGTGGCAGTCCTCATTCGACGATGGTCCGACGTGTTTCCACAGCAGGAATCAGGCAGACGAAGCCTCCATCATCAGCAACAGGCAAACCAGCTACAAGTTCTTCCACAGCGCCAACAGAAGCCAAGCAGACGGCGGGTTTCACTGGTTCGCCGTGCAGCTGAATGAGCCAGTGATCATCAGATCTGTGACTTTGAAGGGCAGAGAGGGTGAGTGAAAGACAACTTACTGCTTCTTTCTGCCTTAGGCTTCTGTAAAGACTGAGTCTCCTGCTCTGAAGATTCCACCGTACAGTAATATGTTTCAGTAAGATCAAAAGTAACTCCTCATCTTATTTTCAGACGGTGTGATGTATAATTATAATCGAGCAAAGGACATTGAAATATTTACCTCCAACTGTAGCAGCTCCCTGATCCATGGGGACAACTGCAACATCAGAAATATAAGCCTTCAGTTTAAAAATTCGATGCACCATTGGAGGCCATGCGGCGTGACTAAAAAGCAGGGAGACTTCGCAGATGGGGAAATGTTTCACGTGAAATGCGTTGCTGAGGTAAAAATATTTCAAATGTCTGCAGTGATTTGAGTCTTATGGTCTCTTAAAGCAACCTGAAATGATGAGCATTTAAACTGCAGGTCCGAAGTCTACTCCTGCGAAGAAACGTGTCTAAAGACACGGACGGGCACATGAGCTTTGCTGACCTGAGGCTTCAGACTGGGCAAATCAGTAAGATTTCTCGACTGTCATGAGTTGTGTCCAAGTCCTGGTATGTGTGCTAAGTTGAAACGCTGAAAGTACGAGCTGTAAGCAAAATGACTGAATTTCGTCTCAAAGGTGTCTCAAAAATTGCATTTCAGAAGTCGAGAGCCCCAAGGCGGTGCTGCAGCACTCAGCATTCTCAGTGCGCTGCCTGTTGGACTGCAACGGTCGAACCGAATACTCACCAGAGTTGGAGCTCTGCTTTCCAAACGGAAGCTGCGTTGGACAAGCTGAAGCCGTCATTCACAGGGCGAAACTGTGGCACCATGGCAGCTACACGTGCAAGCTGGGCAGCTCGCGGAGCTCAAAGTTCTTAACGGTGTTTTGTAAGTTGATTCCTGCCTCTGGATGACAGTCGATTGATTAGCATTTGGTAAGCAGCGTTTCACTGGGACTCCTCTCGTACACAGATTGGGACAAAATTCTCAGTGTATGCTCACAAGGAGTGCAAGCTTAAGGCTGACTGGTGGCAGTAGGAGCAGCCATCAACGGCAGCAGATCAGGCTGCATTTCAGGTCACTTCCCTATTAGCCTTTTATCCTTACAGGGTATGTCAACTAAGTCCGGAAAGGGAAACGGATTGTCAAAGGGATGGTTTCTCTCTCGGACGCCATTATTGGATCCACCAACCAGTGTAGAACGATCGATGGAGATGTGTACATATTCAAAATATTCACATAGACTTTTGCATTCAAATGATGTGGAGTAACTTCTATTCATCTTCGGTACGGTATTCAATACGTATCGATCCACGGCCTAAATAGGTTTGAAAAAATCATGAAAACCATCAGATAACTGAAAAGCTTATTGATCGAACTTGATGAACTCCATTCCCCTTTTTAATATGCTCACAGACCCGCCATCAAGCGCATCAATTTCTGTACTCAATCTGCCAACCTGCGAGAACTCATCCGACGTATTGGTACAGTTCGCATCGTCTGCATCTCTACCAGTGCCCGAGCACAGATGCGGCGCTGTTGGTGGCGGATTGGAAGTGCGAAACCTCACGCAGCTGTCATTTGTAAATTGCTTGCATTTTGCAATTTCACACTATGAGTGACTATCCGCTGACATGCTGACCAGCGAGCTTCATCAATTCCAGAGCTCGAGTGGAGACGGTTGGGTCAGCACGTGGGCACTGGCGATCGGGGGGAAGCTGAGCTCAGAGTGGCTTGTGGGCCTCGTCGAGTGCAGCGCAGTGCAGAATCTGCCGCCGGAGATCCGGTTCAAGACCGAGCACAGGGCCTCAGCTTGCTACAGCTGCGGCAATCACAAAGGTCTCATCAAACCTGATGTGCAGTCCTTACGCATGTACATTTCACAGTTCCTGTACGGATTTCTAACAGCAACTGCTCTGCTAAGTGTGCTCTTGCTTGTCTTGGGCTCGGTGAGTAACCCCTCTCTCTACATTATATTTTCCGTCTCTGTGCTCTAAGCTGCCGTGTTGCATCTGCTAAATTCAGTTTTCAGTCATCAAATTCAGAGTAAAGAAGTCGTGGAAAAAACAAACTATTCCAATGGTAAGCTTTGGTTTTCTCATTCTGTACAGTCGACTCAAACTGTGACAGCTAAAGTTCGAACTCTTTGCGCTTTAGTCCGATCGATCCACGACGCCCGGATCTGGAGCACCGGTTGCTGCCGCTTCTGCTGCCATGGAGTATGAGAACTCTGGTTACAACCTGGAGGATGCTACTGGTGTCTACGTGATCTGAGGGTTTTCAAGCTGGCAAAGTGATCCTGATCCTGATCCTGATACCGATCCTGATCCTGATCCTGATCCTGATCCTGATCCTGATCCTGATCCTGATCCTGATTCTGATCCTGATCCTAATCCTGTTCCTGTCCTGATCCTGATCCTGTCCTGATCCTGTCCTGATCCTGATCCTGGATCCTGATCCTGATCCTGATCCTGATCCTGATCCTGATCCTGATCCTGATCCTGATCCTGATCCCGATCCTGATCCTGATCCTGATCCTGTTCCTGTCCTGATCCTGATCCTGTCCTGATCCTGTCCTGATCCTGGATCCTGATCCTGATCCTGATCCTGATCCTGATCCTGATCTTGATCCCGATCCTGATCCTGATCCTGTCCTGATCCTGATCCTGTCCTGATCCTGTCCTGATCCTGGATCCTGATCCTGATCCTGATCCTGATCCTGATCCTGATCCTGATCCCGATCCTGATCCTGATCCTGTCCTGATCCCGATCCCGATCCTGATCCTGATCCCGATCCTGATCCTGATCCTGATCTTGATCCCGATCCTGTCCTGATCCTGATCCTGATCCTGATCCTGATCCTGATCCCGATCCTGATCCCGATCCTGATCCTGATCCTGTCCTGATCCCGATCCCGATCCTGATCCTGATCCCGATCCTGATCCTGATCCTGATCCTGATCTTGATCCCGATCCTGTCCTGATCCTGATCCTGATCCTGATCCTGATCCCGATCCTGATCCTGATCCTGATCCTGATCCCGATCCTGATCCTGATCCTGATCCTGATCTTGATCCCGATCCTGTCCTGATCCTGATCCTGATCCTGATCCTGATCCTGATCCTGATCCTGATCCTGATCCTGATCCTGATCCTGATCCTGATCCTTATCCTGTCCTGATCCCGATCCTGGTCCTGATCCTGATCCTGATCCTGATCCTGATCCTTATCCTGATCCTGATCCTGATCCTGAGCCTAATTCGATTTATTGTTCTCAGTTCATGAGGATGTGTTTATCCCAGAGCTAGATTTACCGTACACATAGGCCAATATATTTTATTTTACTGCGCTTAATACACATTAGAAATAATGACGCAACACTCCCGAATACTGTAAAGCAGTTTTGAAGCCGACAATTCAATTACCAATACCACCTGATCTGTTTGATGCGGAAGCAAAATTCTTTTGATAGCTTTTTCAGAATTTATTCACAATTCACTTTTTTTCCAATAAACCATATGATATATAGTATTAGCCAATGCTAAACATAGCTGTGTCTTAAGCTACATCATATCTAGCCTAAAGTCCAAAAGCTAAGCACTGCAGGTCATTTGATGTTTTCAACAGTTTAATATTGGTCCAAAACTTTTTAAAACAAATTTATATTACCATACCTAATTTCATACTAAATTATATTCAAAAAACAACAATATACACCTCTTGCCGGCCACAAGTGGTCACAGAGGGGGGAGGTGTCAGAACACACGTCATTGGGCCGCACTTCTCAAAAATTCATCTCCTTCAGTCAGAGTCGGAACGGGGGTTCTCGCATCCTTCAGAAGCAGCTCGGGGTAGCGCGTCGTTTGCCCTTGGCTTCGTCTCCGCGGATCCTGCACCGTTGACAACAGCAGGTCGTGTAACGGCTCACGGCAGCGACTCTCCGACCGGATGACGTGGCCAGCCAGCTTGAGCCAGCTTGAGAGCGCAGCATCGCAGAGTGCGCGGCGTAGAGCAGAGAAAAGTCTCGACGACTGTCCGAAACAGCTGAGCCCTGGTCGCGTCATCCAGAGCCTCAGATCGCAGCACTGCGAGTGCACCGAGCGTAAGGCGTCTCCTCAAGTCACGGGCGATATCAGGCACGAGTTCGCCGAGGTATACAAAATGGGCCCGTTCTATAAAGCCATCGTAAGATAAGATTGTTCTTAGCTCCTATCTCCGCAGTGTAAAAGTTCCGACGTACGATCGAACTTACGCTACGACAGCTTTATAGTACGACCCCAATGTGTGGAAGCGGGGTCTCATTCCTGACAGCATCTCGGCAGGTCCAGCGTCATAGTGAAGACTTCTGCGCGTGCAGCGTGAGGCCGACCATCGCTGCCGCTTTCGTCAAGCCATCCAGCAGCCGTTGGGCGCCTTCGACTGTTGAAGACACTGCAACGCTAGGTCATCCACGTAGCCGAGCACACAAAGACGCTTCTCCGGATGCCTCCGACTCATGCGACGTCTAAGCATGAAGCCATTGCCATCGTCCGACTCAGGCAGTCTGGTTCTCAGCACCCAGTACTCGTACGGTACCAGCACAGATAGAAAAGGCGCCAGCGTGTCAACCTGAAGCAGTAATAATCTGCAGTACATGTACAAAGACCAGTAAACTGAGACAGTGTACCATTAAATTCGCATCTGGATTTTTGCACTTTCGAATTCCAAATAGAGCTGTCAGGCGAAATTTCAGCTGTTCCTGTCTGTTTGAAATTATTGAGTTATAGTTTAATAAAAGTTTCATCATTAAGCAACGATGCATTGCATAAATGCAAAAGAAAACTCTATTTCAGCAATTCCTATACTGGAGTTAAATTGGAGGAGTAAGTGGGCGCAGGGCCCAAACCGATATTTAATGGTATTTATACCAGACATTAACTTTGGGGGGTTGAGCCCAGAATAATAAGGAAAGGGGGGCGGAGTGCGCAACTGAATAAGAATAAGAATAACAAGATTGAGCTAGACAGAGGGCCTTTTCATATTGCTTGTTCTGGATCCAGAACCAGAACCAATTTGTGAAGTATAACTTTTTGTCTCCATAACTAGAGGGAGATACGTGCTATAAAGTTTTTATTATTGAATGACAATCGCCAAGAAGAAAGTGAAAAATTGTTTTAAGTAAGGTTGTTAAGGCAGTCAAACATTCAACAGAGTCAAATAGTTATACTGCTGTTTTTCTTGGAAGATCCGAACCGATTCTGGTTCTGGAATTGGTAATATGAAAAGCCTCAGAGAGAGAGGTGAACTAAGAAATGACTAGGAAAGTCGCGACACCTGCAGAGTCAGAGACGGCCAAGCAAACTCAGTCCCCATCGGAGCCAGGAAACCCAAATATGATTTTCGTCGCTTATACAAACCAAGTTCAGTTTGGCCAAGGACTTCTATTATCTAGAAGTCCTTGGTTTGGCTAAGCTGCAGCCAGAAAGTTTGTAAACATTTTATTTCAACTTGCAGTCTTATACACAGATGGAACTTGTAGTCACCACCTGCCGGAACAGAACTTGCGACTGCAGTCCTGCCCTGTAGAGCGCATCAATCAATGGTTTCTGCAGCCAAATACAAAAGCCAAGACACAAGATCAAAATGGATTCTTTTTTGCTGCGCTTGTTGTACTAACGACAGATTTGCTTTGAAGTGATCAGCAAGTGTCTGCATGATGGAAGCTGCAGCGCTGATCTCCCTGTTAGGGGCTCTGCTCTGCATCGCTACCTGTCTCTGCGACTGTGAGTGAAAGCTTTTTAAACCCTCCAGGGTGTTTTTTCAAGCGAAATGGATTTCTAACTTCTCAAGTTCCTATGTTGCAGGTGAGGTGCCGATTCGCAACAAGACTGTACTCAACGCCTGGCAGTCCTCTTATTCCTATTCTTGCTTTCACGAGAGAGACCAGCTGAATGAGAGCAATGTTCTGAACACAAGCCAAAGTTTTCAGTTCATTCACAGCAATGACAAAAAGCATTTTAACGATAGCGGATTTCACTGGTTCGCTGTGCAGCTGAGTGAGTCAGTGCTCATCGGTTCTGTGACAGTGAAGGGCAGCGAGGGTGAGTTACACCACAGACCAGTTTTATGAAGCACTGATTGACTAGTTGGTTAACTTACTTGACATAGCTTCAGGGGGTCCGGGCATCCGGATGCAGCGAGGCGTCGCCGCCCATTTTGCAAACCCCTGGCGACCAGGGAAGCTGGTGCTGCGGTGTTCTGCAGGGAGATCCGGTGGTGCCAGTGTCCGCAGCGCGGTAGCCCTTAGGTAGCGGACGAGCTGGCAGAGATTCTCGGGCCTGAAAACGTCGGAGAGGTTCGAGTTTGGGCCGAGGTAGGTGAAGCCTGTCCTGAGTAAAGGCGGAGCATTCACAGATGAAGTGCTCCGCATTCTCGACACCGGAGAGGCAGAAAGGGCATCATTCCTCGCTACGGATTTTTCCTGAAGGTAACGATGCCTGGCAAAACAGCCATGACCCGAGAGGTCCATGGTCACCGCCCTGATGTCCCTGCGGTTGAGTCCAAGCAGGACTCTTGGCTAGTTGGTTGGTTTCATAAAAACAGCAGCTGCTTTTTGAAACAAAATAACTGAGGTAGCAGCATTCCTGAAACCCCCTTGCTTCCGGTATTTTTACAATCTCGTTGTTCTGGCTATAATTTCAGTCTTCTCGGATGCTGAAATGTTCCGCAGCTCAGCTGGCATCGAGATCTGGACTTCGAACTCGGAGGAGCAACTGTTTTCTGGCAACCATTGCAACTCAAAGAATATGAGCAAACAGTTTAATAAATACCGGAGCAGTTGGAAGCGTTGCGGCGTCACTACAAATAGGTCGATGAGTAGCACGCGTGTTGGGCTCTACATAGTGGACTGTCTTGCAGAGGTGAGCATTGATGCTACAGAGATTATGTGCTTAATTAGTTCATCTCACCCGGATCTCAAAATGTTGAGTGCAACATCCCAGGTCCGGTATCTACTGCTCAGGAGAAACGTCAGCCTGAGCTTCTCATCCAGAGACTACGGCTATCTGAGCGTCTCAGATCTGACGCTGCAGACAGTGCGCCTGGGTGAGGCTGTGGACTTTCCCAAAGCACTTGAAGACCAGAGAAGCCTCAAAAGTGGCATGAAAATACCTGATAATATTGTGGGCTTTGGCCTGACTTTCCACTCATCAGGCTTGTGCACTCTCTGTGCATTGGGGGCTGGCCTTCATGGGTCATGAATGACACGAGAACTCCCACGGTAAATAGCATTATAGCATTAAAGTATAAATGTATATGACTTGATTTGCAGTGCCATCGACAGACCAACTTGTTGCTGCAAACGAAAGCTTTAACGTGAGCTGCTCGTGCATTCTATGCAACGGCACGGAGTTGAGCACGAACTCAAGGCAGCTGCAGCTGTGCCAACCAGACGGAAACTGCACGAAAACCCGGAAGCTGTCGGTTGTGAAGGCACAGTCGCAGCACTCTGGCCTCTACACCTGCCAGCTTGGCTCTGCCGCAGAGTCAACTTCCGTCACAGTGCTGTGTGAGCTGAGTGTCATTGCTTGTCTCCATATTTAAATACAATTAATAGACAAAAAGCAACCATAACGTGTTGAATTTTCAGCATCCTCGCATGCGCAAACAGCAGCCGAGTGTTCTGGAGGTTCATTTTTTTGTCATATTTTTGGGGTTTTACTTATTTAATTGTACATGTATTTGCTCTTTATTTAATGTACATGAGCCAACCCCCCTCAATTTGCTAACCCCACCCCACGTTAAATAATAATTAAAAAGGGCGTGATTTTTGGTCAGCGTGTTTTTTGCTAGGTACTTGGTTGTTTTGTTTTGCCTGCGCGAGAACGCAGAGGTATTGAAGCCTACAAGCATCCGATTTTTGCCTACTTAGTTATTTTTCGGTTTCGAAGAGTTAGTCGATTTAACAACTGGTAGCAGAGCGTGGTTGAAAAATGCAAAAGGACGGAGAAGAATTCGAGTCGAACTACCCGCCGGCGGACGAGGAAGAACGCAAGCTGATGGACGCGAAGGCCGCCAAGACGAGGGCCAAGGCCGCATTTACCAAAGGAAGAAACCGGCTGGTACAACAACTCGCTGCTGGTGGTCAAGACGGCGCCGAAGTACAACAGCAAGCGACTCTCATGGAGAAGCTATTCGAGGCGGTGACAACTGAGCTGGAGAAGCTGTTGGAGCTCGCCGGAAACGACCTGCCACTGCGTCGCCAAACGATCAAGGAGCTGGAGAATGCTGAAAAGGACTACGGTGAGACTGTGGGTCTGATGACCGAGTTCTGGAAAGATCGTAGCAGAAGCGAAGCAGCTGAGAGGGAGGAACAGGATCGCTTGGCGGAGTCTGAAGAACAGCAGAGGCGTAAGGAAGAGCAGCGAAAAGTGCAAGCCGCAGAGCACAGAGCGCTGGAGTTGGAAGAGGTGCAGAGAGAGCTAGAGAGAGACTATCAACAACGGCATGAGCAGTTGGCAGAGGAGCTGAGGCGACTGAAAATTGTTACTGGCAGCACTAAGGCAGAGAGCCCGTGTGAAAGGGCAAGCCCAGGTTCAGGTTTGGCTGAACAGTCGATTGGGGCTGAGGTGGGTGTAAGCGCTGCGCCAGACAGGAGTGAAAAAGCTGATTGGACTGCCCACGAAGGGGGGTCAGGCGAGCGATCGATAAAACAAAACCCTGCACCCAGGCCAGCCACCTCACAGTCAGCCAGTGTACAGTCGCAACTCAGAGAGCCAATCGTTCAGCAGGAGTGTACACAGAGGGTGAGAGAAGAAGCGGAGAGGCAGGTCAGTCAGGACATGTGGCGGCAATTGCAGCGGGTGGCGATTCCCAGTTTCTCAGGTGATAAGCGTCAATACGAAGGGTGGAAGGCGGCCTTTTACGCGTGTGTAGATGCTGCACCCTCCTCTCGAGTGTACAAGCTATTGCAACTGAGGCAGTGTCTGCAGGGCGATGCGCTAAAGCTAATAGCCAACCTAGGGCATTCTGAATTTGCGTACAAGGCGGCTCTGGATAGGTTGGAGAGAGAATATGGAGGAGAGAGGCGCCGGCTGGTGCTAGTGTTGGAGGACCTGGACCGTTTTCGGCCCATTGTGACGGAGAGTGCGCCTCAGTTGAAGAAGCTGGCTGATCTGGTGGATGTAGCGGTTATCAATCTGATGGAGGCGGGTCGTGAAGCTGAACTAGACAGCAATGGATTGCTTCATCTTCGCGTGCAAAAGAAATTGCCGACTGACACCTTGGCACGGTACCACCGATGGGTCGGGGAGAATGGCAGAAATGACACGCTCAGCGCTCTTCATCAATGGCTGCTGCGGGAGGCTGAGTATCAGACGGTTGCTATGGAGGCAGTGCATGGAGTTGCGGCACAGAATGGGCCAGGAGCAGGGAAGATGGAGCAAAGTAAGAAATTCAGCGGGATGCAGCGCACGGAAACAGCTCGAACGCATTTTGGCGCTGTCGCGGAGTCAACGAGAGCCGATGAGCAGCGCAAGAAAAACTGCCGTGTCTGTGAAGGAAGCCATGGCGCCTGGGAGTGCCCGAAGTTTGCGGAGATGGATGTAGTGAAGCGATGGGCCGTTGCTCGTGAGAAGAAGCTGTGCTTTCATTGTCTCGGCGTCAATCACTCTGGTTTAGCTTGTCGGCGGTCTAGAACCTGTGGCGTAGATGGTTGCCAGGGAAAACACCATCGAATGCTTCACCAGAAGCGGGAGCCGAAACCAGCAGCTGCAGTGACGAGAGGCGGCGAAGGAGAGGCACGAAAACCCGCGGAGGACATATCAGCGGCGACGAAGAAGGAGCGCACTATGCTGGCCGAAGTCGTAAAGGAAACTGCGTTGAGGACGGTGCCGGTAATATTGGTGGCTGGTGAGCGCCAAGTTCGGATCAACGCGTTGCTTGATGATGCGAGTACGCGCACGTACCTCAATGCGGACGTAGCAGCAGAGCTGGGACTCGAAGGTAAACTTCAGCGCATAAACGTTAAGGTGCTCAACGGAGGAGTCGAGTCGTTTGAAACAGCGCCTGTAGAGGTGACAGTCCGGAGTGTCGATGCAGCGTTTGAGACAAAAATTGTTGCTTTCACAGCGGAGAAAGTAACCGGCGGAATGAAGGCAGTTGATTGGAGTCAACTGGCGGAGCACTGGGCGCATCTGAGAGGCATTCCGTTTGAGTCAACATCAAGCCGGAAAACGGTTGACATGCTTATCGGTGTCGACAATGCTGAGATGCATCTGGCTTGCAAAGAAGTCTGTGGAATGCCAGGGGAACCAATAGCTCGACTGACTCCTATTGGATGGACCTGCATCGGGCAGTTAGGTTCGGATGAGGGAAGCAGCAAGAGCGGGGAATCGTTCCTCTGCCACGAGTGTCAAGATCAGGTCGACAGTCAGGTTCGAAGGTTGTGGGCGATCGAGGAAGTTCCTGATGTAGCTGAGCTGAACCGCGAAAGAGGGACGTTAACAGCGGATGAGCAGCGTGCTGTGGCGGTAGTCAAGGAGTCGATGTCGGTGGTGGAAGGAAGATATCAGGTAGCCATTCCATCGAAGTCTCAAAATCGTGCTCTGCCGAGCAATCGTGAAGCTGCGGAACGCAGACTGATCAGCACGGAGAAGCGACTGCAGAGGAGTGAAGGATTGCCAAAAGCGTATCAGGAGGTGTTGGAAGGTCAGTTGGAAAAAGGTTATCTCAAGAAGGTCGAAGACAGCAGTGAGCTTCAAAACACCGAATGGTACCTGCCGCATTTTCCGGTAATCAGAGAAGACAAGGACACCACCAAGGTCCGTATCGTGTTTGACGCTTCCGACTGTGTTCCGACATCGGTTGACGGAGATCAAGAAGTTCAGCGAGACGCGAGCAAGAGTAGTAAATCGGCGGCCGTAACTCTGCTGTCGAACGACACCACAGACAACGATTGGCGTTTGAATCCAGAGCGATTTTCGAGCTACCGCAGGCTGCGTAGCGTGACAGCATGGGTTCAGCGCTTCATCAGTAATTGCCGACTTCCGCGAGATGAGAGACGACTTGGTGACCTCGAGGTCGAGGAGCTGCAAGAAGCTGAGGATCGAATCCTACGCGTGGCTCAGGAAGAAGCTTTCAAAGCAGAAGTTCAGCAGGTGCGTAGGGGAAAGCCAGTCTTCTCCAGCAGTCAGCTTCGCTGTCTCCAACCATTTCTTGATGAAGACGGACTGCTGCGAGTGGACGGAAGACTGAAGTTCGACCAGAATCTGTCATATCAGTCCAAGCATCCGGTCATTCTGCCGAGGCGAAGTTGGGTCACGAAGTTGTTGGTGAAGCACTATCACGAAGATCAAGGACATGGCGGAACAAACCAGACGCTGGCAGCGATGTCGACGAAGTTTTGGGTGATCGGTGGGCGCGAAGCCATTCGAGAATGGGAGAAGGAGTGCGCGCGATGCAGAAGGCAAAAAGCAGGACCGGAGGTGCAGCAGATGGCGCCGCTGCCAGAGGCCAGGCTGAAGAACTCTCTCCGAGCGTTCAGCTTTGTGGCAGTCGACTTCGGTGGTCCGTTTGAAACGGTACAAGGACGCGGAAGACGGCGAACGAAGAGGTATTTGGCCCTGTTCACCTGTTTGGAGACGAGAGCCGTGCACCTAGAGATGGCGTATAGCTTGGATTCTGACTCGTTTCTGAATGCTTTCGCGCGCATGATCAACCGTAGAGGCCGGCCACTCGAAGTTTACTCGGACAACGGCGGCAACTTTGTCAAAGGCGAGCGAGAACTACGAGAATTCGAAAACGAGCAGCAGAACAAAATCCAGAGAGCGGCAGCTGAGCGCGGCATCAAGTGGCGCTTCCAGCCTCCGTCGGCGCCCCATTTCGGCGGCGCCCACGAAGTTATGGTTCGCGCCGCTAAGCGAGCTGTGCGCGCCATCCTTAGCAACGCTGACATCACCGACGAAGAGCTGCATTCCACCTTCACCGGTGCGGAAGCGCTTATCAATTCCAGGCCGTTGACATACCAAACCGCAAGCCCAAAGGACGACACGCCGTTGACGCCAAACCATTTCTTGCATGGACAGCTGGGTGGTGACTTTGCTACGGAAGTCTCGACCGAGGTCAGCCGCGACCCGCGCCGGCGGTGGCAACGTGTCCAAGAGCTGGTGCGGCACTTCTGGCACCGATGGCTGCGTGAGTGGGTGCCAAGACTCAACGCCAGATCCAAGTGGGTCAAGGAGCAGCCGGATCTCGCCGTCGGCGACATCGTCTTGGCGCTACGAGCGGATGCGCCTCGAGGACACTGGCCGCTCGGGCGAGTTCTCGAGGTATTTCCTGGACGAGACGGCCATGTGCGCGTGGCCAAGGTGCGGACTGGCGGTGGGACGGTGCTGCGACCCGTGACGAAGTTGTGTGTGCTGCAGCGAGGTGAATAGTGACTGTTGACTTATTGCTAAACAAAACTTTTCAAATATGTAGTTTTTTGACGGCTAGTTTATGGTGTTTGGAATTATTTATCTTTTTCGTGTCATTATTTGCCGTTTTTTGCTCCTAATAGCTGAAGTGGTGATGGATTGCTTATTTTTGCGTATTTTGTGTTTTTTTATTTTGAGTAAAAAGACTTGTTGCTTGCTTGAATGCGAGTTCTTTTAGCAGATTTTGTGCTTTGATATTTTTCATATGTTTACAGTTAGAGATTATTTAAGTTTTCAAGACATTTTTCATCCCGTGTTATTTCACTAATTATCGTTTGAGCATCTTTGAGTTCGTTTGTGTTCGTTTCTTAGCAGAGATTTTTTGTGTTGGCTAGCGATTGCAAAGGTTTATATTTGGCACACTATCTTTTGATCCCAATTGACACTTCACATTGCATGCGTTCTTAATGTTAATTTCTGATTTCGCGCGATTTATTTTTTTGTTTACAGGAGTTTACTGTTTTTTCGAATTATGCTTGCAACCGTTTCAATTAATTGCACGTAAGTTTCAAGGAGGCAATTTTTTTTTCTGCTTTTTTGCTGATTGGCCCCAATCAGGAAGGGGGGAATGTTCTGGAGGTTCATTTTTTGTCATATTTTTGGGGTTTTACTTATTTAATTGTACATGTATTTGCTCTTTATTTAATGTACATGAGCCAACCCCCCTCAATTTGCTAACCCCACCCCACGTTAAATAATAATTAAAAAGGGCGTGATTTTTGGTCAGCGTGTTTTTTGCTAGGTACTTGGTTGTTTTGTTTTGCCTGCGCGAGAACGCAGAGGTATTGAAGCCTACAAGCATCCGATTTTTGCCTACTTAGTTATTTTTCGGTTTCGAAGAGTTAGTCGATTTAACACCGAGAACGACAGTTTTGCAGTGAGCTGCACGCTGTACTTCAATGGCTCGGAGATCATTGGTAACAACACAAGCGGCATGCAGCTGTGCCAACCAGATGGGAACTGCAGTGCGGGCCCGGAGCTGCGGATCAACAGGGCGCTGCGGCAGCACTCCGGCAGCTACACCTGCCAGGTGAACTCCACTCGAGTTTCAACCTTCGTTACCGTGCTGTGTGAGTTTCATTTCAATTTGAAATTGAACGGATAAAGAATGGCATTTTAACTCATCTGAAATGTTTGTCGTTAGCCCTACAAAAAACTTAGACAATAAGTTTCCACTTGACTAAAAAGCTTGCGATACAGATAATGATGTCGTTGTGTTGTTGTTACTGCTGCTGTTGTTGTTGTTGTTGTTGTTGTTTTTTGTTGTGCTTTTAAACCAATGAGATATAGTCAAGTCAGTTGGCACGAGACGGGCAGGTTCGAGCCTGGCCCAATCCAAACCAAGAAAGTTCGACAGAGAGAGAGTTGGAGCGCGCTAACCCGGCGAGACAAGCCATGCACAGCCGCCCTTGTATCCGAATCCCGAACAGATAGGTAGCGAAACACCGAGTTGTCCTTCCAGTCGCCCAGCTTCTTGATGATCATCGGCAGTGGAACACCGAGCTGCATGGCTGCTGTAGCGCCGCGCCGCCGCAGCCTGTGGCTAGTGAACTCACGTGGTGACAAACCCGCCGATGTGTACAGAGTGCGAAGCCGGCCATCAAACCTGCTAGCCGTCAGAGGCAAACATCCCGTTGCCGACCACGTGGAGAACAGGTGAACCGGACGCGGCGCCTGGCCGACTCGGTTTGTCCGTAGCTGCCGCTCGAGCGCACGGAACGGGCACAGGACACCCAAGCTCCCATCAGGCAGTTTCGCAAGAAACACTCGCTGAACTCGGTCGCCAAACTGGTTGGTCTTTGAATGCCGTACGGTGAGCTCACAGTCGCACTTTGAAAAGACGATGTTTGATGCCGCCAGGTTGCACCACAGATCTAGCCGCTCCGATTGCATCCGATCACATTCGCTTTCCGCAGCATACCCCACCAGGCTGCCAGAACAGCTGCCCAGAACGCGATGTCACTCTTCTTTCGTTGGTCCAGGTGGGCGTTCAGCTTGAGGAGATCTGCGATTCTGAGGGGCTCCCTTGAGCGCTGCTACCGACTGAGACATCAGCGAAGACCACAGACCACAAAGCACCAGCTTAACCATCGGCGACTCACACGGGTCCGGCCGACCGAGGGCTCTGAAGTACAGCGAGACCGCGTTAGCGTACGCCTGGCAGCTCCGAAAGACTGACAGCCGGGTGGACAACTCGGCCACTTACACGGCCACGTGCACCGGCTGCGCGCGCACCGGTGTCAAGTGCTAGGAGTTGCAAAAACACAGCCAGGACGCGAGCTGCGACCGGTAACTCCGCTTTGTGTGGGGCCAGCAGGGCCGAACGGAGACAGCAGGGCAGAAAGCATGGCTGGCGATTTCATTAAAACAGCAGTTTACAGTGCCATACACTCAAAATAAAAAATCGCGCATCTTGCCTACCGCGTGCAGCCGAGAGCACGGGTCCGCAAAAACGAGGCACCAGCCAGGCATATGAAAAGTGTGCACATCAACCCCACGCCTAACAGCAATGAGCATGGCAGTCTGGAACAGCGGCTGCAACTCAGGCTGCCGGCAGCAACCTCTGTTATCATACCAACAGCCGCGACTACGACCGTAGTAGACCACGACCGAACCGTCATTTAAAAAGACACTCCAGCGAACAATAGCCAATAGCGGAACAATAGCTTCTTTGTACGTAATATGCTTGTCTTTAAACTTTCCTCCAGCATCCAGATCCCAATTGACATACAGCCAATCCATCATTCCGCTACCATTGCGCAAAATGGCACCACCACCAGCACTGCTGGCATCGGTTTCGATGATCCAGCCGTTTGTGCGACTTCTCCAAAGCTGAAAATCAGGCAGCTTCAGAAGGGCACCGCGCCACCAGAGTAAAATACGCACAGTGTCAGCGGACACTCGTACTTTGTGATGTGGCTTTTCCAGCGCATTAGGCAAGTCGAACAGGGGCCTGAGGAAGCAACTCCCAGCGTGCACCACTTGGACGACCCAGCTGAGCTTGCCACAAAGCGACGAAAGCTGGCGTTTCGAGAGACGCCTGCTCTGCGAAAAATTAAGCAGTGTGGTGCGCATTTCCTCACAATTTTCCGCCGGCACACTAAGAACTCCACGGACCGTATCAATCTTCACACCGAGATACACCAAGCATTGCGTAGGTTCAACCACTTTGTTCCAATTGACACCAACACCCAACTGGCGAACCAACTTCATCAGTTCTTTCAGGGCATCTATACACTCCTCCTCGCTCTCGGCCGCAACCAGAAAATCATCCAGGTAGACCGAACTATTGGCCACACCGGTCGCACCATCATCCTCTTGACCGCTTGAGTAAGCCGGTAGAAAATCTCGACCGAGGCGCAGCTACCAAAGGGTAGCCGGGTGTCGATTAGCCATGTCAGATCACGGTTGCCTTTAAAGCGCCAACCAATGCCAGTCGCATGGTAATCATCCGGATGGATCGCCACATTTCTGTAAGCTTGCGACAAATCAAGCTTTGCCATGAACCAGCCCTTGCCGATAGAGGCTGCAGCGTGCAGCCTTCTTGACGGACTCAAACTTAGGGCTCAGCTTCCTCGTATAAGTGTCTTTTACCGAGTAGCCCGGAGGCGTGCTGCAGTCATGAATAAATCGAACCTTCCTGTTATCCTTGGGAGTAGCTCCCAGAGGGCTGACCATCGTAGGCTTCTCAGGCACCACCACGTATCTGCCATTCTCAGTCTCTTCCTTAATTTGCAGCTTTGCAGAGTTCAGTTTTCGTCGGATGGTTCGCCTCATGGTGGGCCTCAAAACAGATACGGCAAACATGTCGGAATTTGCAGCTTGACAGGAAGCACCCCCGGCGATTAAAGTGCAAGTAGATCTCTAGCCCGTCTGCCGTTCTGAGGCTCTTGGGGTCTATTGGTTTTGAAAACGTTGCTGCCGTGGCTGGGGTAATAACTTGCTGACTCCATGGTTTGCTCGAGTTCCAGTTCTGATTAAGTGCTTAGCAACGAGTTGGAAAGACTCCTTGCCCCAGCACATACCAGTTTCAGCTTGCCTAGTGCGTTAGTCCTCGTCAAAACGGTTCACCTGAGCAAGGCCGAAGCCCGCGTCAAACAGCTCGCCTATCTGTATTGAGTAGCGTAGGTGATTCATCAAATCAGTCGTGTCGGCAATTCCATTCCTATTAGTCACCAGGGCACCATCCTTGATTACGTCAGTTTGAGGCAGGTATCTGACTCTAACTGGTTTTAAACCCCCCCCGCGCCGGCCCGGCCTCGCTTTGGTGGGTTGGTGGGGTGCTGGTGCTCTGCGTGCGTGCAGGGCTTAGGGCAGCCTCCCCCCGCTCTGTGCTATTTAGTCACGCGTCGCGGCCGCTGAGTCGGCGTAATTTTGGCAAAATATTTTTAGCCTGCCTGATTTGCCAAGCACTGCACTCACAATGGACTCTACGTTGGGCAGCATGACCGTGCAGGCCCTCAAAGATGCCTTACGCGAGAAGGCCTTACCTACAAGTGGCAATAAAGAAGAGCTGATAGGCCGCCTGCTCGCTGCAAGCCAGGCCGAACGAGCTCCCAGCGATGACGACGGTGACGACGACCAGGACGAGGATGACGTGCGCCGGGCTGCGCCAGCGGAGGAGGCCACAGAAGCGCAGATTCGGCAGACTCAGAAGAGGATCGAGCTGCTTAAACTGCAGAAGGCTGAGGCCCAGTTGCGGGATGAAGTGCAGTCGATCCGCAGTGGCGCCGCATCGCCCCCGCTGGCCAGAGGAGGGCCGGACATCTACGCCAGCCTGTTCGGGGACCAGAGCCGACAACCGAGGTTTGATTCGGCCGGAGCCCAGCGGCCCCCATCAGCGCTGCTCATCCCGGAATTTCTGGACGAGAGGCAGCAGTCGGGAGGATGGCTGACACAGGAACGTGGTCGCCTGACTCTGAAAGGCGCAACGCCGAGCCTGTCCGGAGTCAACTTCGGCCAGTGGGTGGCTGCCAACGCGCGGATCATGCAGCGACTGCTGGAGACCGGCCAGCTGGTGGCGCCCGGTACGGATGGACAGCCCGACTGCAAGAGTCTGAACGCCTACCTCAACTTTAACATCCACATCGGCGAGCTGCTCGACGCTGGCTACGACTGGAAGGTGGTGCTCCAGTACGACCAGGACATGAGGCTGCAGCAGCACTCGCGACAGCGCGACTGGGACAGCCCCGATCTGAACCTCATCATCAAGCATATGACGGCGCCCAAAAACCTGCGAGCTGCTGGCCCAGTCGCGGTCGGTCAAGGAGTCCAGGGTCACCGTAGCAGGGGCCAGCTGTCATCCGCTGGACAGGTCATCTGCGGCTTGTTCAATAGCAACAAAGGCTGTCACAGACACACCTGCAATTTCGCCCACATCTGCCGCATCTGCGAAGGGAGCCACTCAAAGCTGCAACACAGCTCGGTGGCTGCCGAATCAAAAAACTGAGCAAAGAGGCGGGTCGCGGCGGCACCAGTTTTAGCCCTAAGCGGACGGCGTCTGATAGACAGTCCAAAATTTTAATTCCATGCGAGACAGCTGCTCGCACTGCCACTGGCCCTGCCGCTCGCCCTGCCACTCGCCTTGCCGCTCGACCTGCCACTCGCCCTGCCGCTCGCCCTGCCGCTCGCCCTGCCGCTCGCCATGCCACTCGCCCTGCCACTCGCCCTGCCGCCGGCCCTGCCGCCGGCCCTGCTGCCGGCCCTACTGCCGGCCCTGCTGCCGTTCCTGCTGCCGGCCCTGCTGCCGGCCCTGCTGCCGTTCCTGCTGCCGGTCCTGCTGCCGGCCCTGCTGCCGGCCCTGCCGCCGGTCCTGCTGCCGGCCCTGCTGCCGGTCCTGCTGCCGGCCCTGCCGCCGGTCCTGCTGCCGTTCCTGCTGCCGGTCCTGCTGCCGGCCCTGCTGCCGGCCCTGCCGCCGGTCCTGCTGCCGGCCCTGCTGCCGGTCCTGCTGCCGGCCCTGCTGCCGGCCCTGCTGCCGGCCCTGCTGCCGGCCCTGCTGCCGGTCCTGCTGCCGGCCCTGTTGCCGGTCCTGCTGCCGGCCCTGCTGCCGGCCCAGCCGCCGGCCCTGCCGCCGGTCCTGCTGCCGGCCCAGCCGCCGGCCCTGCCGCCGGTCCTGCTGCCGGCCCAGCCGCTGGCCCTGCCGCCGGCCCTGCCGCCGGCCCCGCTGCCGGCCCTGCTGCCGGTCCTGCTGCCGGCGCTGCTGCCGGCCCTGTTGCCGGCCCGGTGGCTGCACTCCGAAAACGTTGGCCGCTGTTAACTGCTGCTTGGACACCAGTCCTGCTCGGAGACTCGGACGCGGAGTTTCTGATCGCGGGAATTCGCGATGGCTTTCGCATCACCGACGCGGCTCCGACCAGCGAATCCCAGCTCGAAAATCATGCATCCGCCCGCTGCGAGGCAAATCGGAATGCCGTTGAGCTGCAGATCAGAGAGGAGGTCGTGGCTGGCCGGTACATCAGCGCAACTGACTTGGGCATCGCCAGGCCGACCATCATCAGCCCACTGGGCGCCGTCCCGAAGGCAGACGGCGCCATCCGCCTGATTCACGACGCGTCCGCGCCACAGGGCAACAGCCTCAACGATCTGTACAAGCCCCGCCAGAAGATGAAGTTTGCCAATGTCGAGGATCTCACCAGGCAGCTGGCACCAAGCTGGTTCATCAGCAAGGTCGACCTACGCCACGCCTACCGAAGTGTTCAGGTGCACCCAGACTGCTATAAGGCGACGGGGCTCCGGTGGACGTTCGAGCTGGACGGTCAGCCCACTTATCTGGTTGACACGCGACTCCCATTCGGTGCGGCGGCATCAGTCAACATTTTCCACCGCCTAACGCAAGCTGTCAAGCGCTTTATGTACAGGCAATTCTCGCATCTGTCCAAATTCGTCGTCATCGCATACCTCGACGATTTCTGCATAGCTGCCCGGGACTACGAGGTCTGCCTGCAGCTGCACAATTTTCTGCTGGTCACCCTGCAGCGCCTCGGCTTTGAGATCAACTGGGCCAAGACGCAGAGCCCAGCCACTTCGGTCACTTTCCTGGGTGTGCAGATCGACACATTGACTGGCCTGCTGTCACTGCCCGCCAAGAAGATGGACGGCCTTCGAGAACTTCTCCAGGACTGCGCCAACTCGAAGAGCCTGCAAAAACGTCGCCTTCAGCACCTAGTCGGCAAACTGAACTGGTTCTGCAAAGTGGCCAAACCTGCAAAGGCCCTGCTTCGCGCGCTCCTGGAGATAACCATCGCTATTCCTGAGCAGCATCATCGAGTACCGGTGCGCGGCGAGCTACTGGCCCAGTTGCAGTTCTGGCAGCATGCAATCCCAGTGTTCCCGACCGACAAGCTGTGGCGGCGTGCACGAGTGCTGGCAGCGGTCGAGACGGACGCCTGCGTCAGTGCCGGTGGCATGATCCTGAGCACCTCTGATGGCCAGCGCGAGTTCCGCCTCGTCGACTTCTGCAGTGACGCCGGTGGCATCTTCCTGAGCGAGCACATCAACGCCAAGGAGACGGTACTGCCGCTGCTCGCCATCATTCTGTTCCAGGAGCAGCTGGCCGGCGGCAAGGTGGCCTGCTACGTCGACAGCAGCGCGGCGGTCGGCACCATCAACCGCGGTGCCTCCAGCAACCCGATCGTCATGACCCTGCTCAAAACGGCCACTCTGGCAGCGCTGAGGCACGACTTTCAGTTTCGAGCTCACCATATGCCGGGGTCCTGGCAGCTGCTGAGCGACCCGCTGTCGCGCTGCCTGACGCATCCCCGCCACATGCTGCTGTTTCTGCTGCGCTACTTCGGCCGGGCCAAGGCGCAGCCGGAAGATCTGCGCAGGGCCTGCCTCAATGAGTCAACGGCGGCCCGGTTGCTTGAGCAGGCGTCGCTCGCGCTGAGCCCCGGTCTCTGGCGCAGTTCTCGAGCGGAGCGAGTTGCGACGGCTGAAGCAGATCCCGAGCTCAGGTACGAGTCTTAGAGCTATTGCTTGGACCTGGCTTTTTTGGCTTGGTTTAATTTTTTCTGCGGCTCGTTGATTTGATTTTACACGCTTGTCTCCTTCTCCCTCTTTCTGTTGGTGTTGGGGTTCGTTTTCCCTTTCTGGGCCGCGTCTGCCGGTCTTTTGTGCCACTTGCTTTTACTCTGCGTTAGTCTTTTGGGGTTTAATACGTCAGTTTGAGGCAGGTATCTGACTCTAACTGGTTTTAAACCCCCCCCCGCGCCGGCCCGGCCTCGCTTTGGTGGGTTGGTGGGGTGCTGGTGCTCTGCGTGCGTGCAGGGCTTAGGGCAGCCTCCCCCGCTCTGTGCTATTTAGTCACGCGTCGCGGCCGCTGAGTCGGCGTAATTTTGGCAAAATATTTTTTTCTTTTAAATTACAAAATCAATATATTTCGTCGCTTAAGGGGTTCGTTTTCCCTTTCTGGGCCGCGTCTGCCGGTCTTTTGTGCCACTTGCTTTTACTCTGCGTTAGTCTTTTGGGGTTTAACATCTGCATCATCAGCCTGCCATTGCCTACCAAATACTGCGCTGCTGTGATGCTATTATGTTTTCTGCTCTTGTAAGTGATTCGGCTACCAAAATCATTAGCCAGTACCTCTTTCTGCTCAAAGCCGTCAAGGAAATCACGAATCAGGAGAGCCTTACGCCTGCCCGAACACTCCATCCGTTCATTAGCCCTGTTCCGAGACAACAATCTACCAAGTTGCTCATTGCCATTATCTTCCTGGTCTAATCCAGCATCATCGCACACATCAGGAAGGCAACTGGGAGCAGCAGGCTTGGCACACTCACCGCGATTCATAGGATGGACACTCGCGCTGCAGATCTCCGATCTCCCTCTTGAGTTTAGCGGCTTCCTTGTGTAGCTGCAACAGTCTGATCTCCTTCTCTGCCTTCGCGATGTCCTCGTCCAGGCCCGCCGCCGACTCCCGAGCCGCCTCCGTGCTGATGTTGTCGTCTGCATTAACTTCTTGCTCAGATTATTCCATGTTCTGCAACAGCGAGTCTGTTCACGACTGGTCTGGGGCCGCGAGCAAGGCGCTGACAAGGTCGGCCTTATTGCCCCGACTGCTTACATTAGCGTGGGCACACAAGGCTTGCAGAGCCATGCACCTTGCTCAGGTGCATGAGTTTCACCCGGTCCGCCATTGCAAAAAGAATCGATACGCACTTGGCAGGCCATAGGCAGCCCGCCCCATTTTAGATAAAGGCACATAAACCGGGGGCACGTGAACAAAGGCCCGGCCCACCAACCCCCTGGACCAACGCACAAGAGCCACCCCCACTGGTTTAACACCCAACCAAGCTACGCCCGGCCGGACCAGTTATTATTTAAGCTCAATCATCCCTCATATTTGCAAAAAAGTTGCTGTGCAAACATCTGCCGTGCAGAAGTCTGGCCCAGCCAAATTAACCAATAAATCCGCCTTTATTCGATAACTGAAAAGCTTATTGATCGAACTTGATGAACTCCATTCCCCTTTTTAATATGCTCACAGACCCGCCATCAAGCGCATCAATTTCTGTACTCAATCTGCCAACCTGCGAGAACTCATCCGACGTATTGGTACAGTTCGCATCGTCTGCATCTCTACCAGTGCCCGAGCACAGATGCGGCGCTGTTGGTGGCGGATTGGAAGTGCGAAACCTCACGCAGCTGTCATTTGTAAATTGCTTGCATTTTGCAATTTCACACTATGAGTGACTATCCGCTGACATGCTGACCAGCGAGCTTCATCAATTCCAGAGCTCGAGTGGAGACGGTTGGGTCAGCACGTGGGCACTGGCGATCGGGGGGAAGCTGAGCTCAGAGTGGCTTGTGGGCCTCGTCGAGTGCAGCGCAGTGCAGAATCTGCCGCCGGAGATCCGGTTCAAGACCGAGCACAGGGCCTCAGCTTGCTACAGCTGCGGCAATCACAAAGGTCTCATCAAACCTGATGTGCAGTCCTTACGCATGTACATTTCACAGTTCCTGTACGGATTTCTAACAGCAACTGCTCTGCTAAGTGTGCTCTTGCTTGTCTTGGGCTCGGTGAGTAACCCCTCTCTCTACATTATATTTTCCGTCTCTGTGCTCTAAGCTGCCGTGTTGCATCTGCTAAATTCAGTTTTCAGTCATCAAATTCAGAGTAAAGAAGTCGTGGAAAAAACAAACTATTCCAATGGTAAGCTTTGGTTTTCTCATTCTGTACAGTCGACTCAAACTGTGACAGCTAAAGTTCGAACTCTTTGCGCTTTAGTCTGATCGATCCACGACGCCCGGATCTGGAGCACCGGTTGCTGCCGCTTCTGCTGCCATGGAGTATGAGAACTCTGGTTACAACCTGGAGGATGCTACTGGTGTCTACGTGATCTGAGGGTTTTCAAGCTGGCAAAGTGATCCTGATCCGGATACTGGTCCTGGTCCCGATCCTGATCCTGATCCTGATCCTGATCCTGATCCTGATCCTGATCCTGATCCTGATCCTGATCCTGATCCTGGATCCTGATCCTGATCCTGTCCTGATCCTGATCCTGATCCTGATCCTGATCCTGGATCCTGATACTGATCCTGATCCTGATCCTGATCCTGATCCTGATCCTGGATCCTGATCCTGATCCTGATCCTGATTCTGATCCTGTCCTGATCCTGATCCTGATCCTGATCCTGATCCTGGATCCTGATCCTGATCCTGATCCTGATCCTGATTCTGATCCTGTCCTGATCCTGATCCTGATCCTGATCCTGATCCTGATCCTGGATCCTGATCCTGATCCTGATCCTGATCCTGATCCTGATCCTGATCCTGATCCTGTTCCTGTCCTGATCCTGATCCTGTCCTGATCCTGATCCTGATCCTGGATCCTGATCCTGATCCTGATCCTGATCCTGATCCTGATCCTGATCCTGATCCTGATCCTGATCCTGATCCTGATCCTGATCCTGATCCTGATCCTGATCCTGTTCCTGTCCTGATCCTGATCCTGTCCTGATCCTGTCCTGATCCTGGATCCTGATCCTGATCCTGATCCTGATCCTGATCCTGATCCTGATCCTGATCCTGATCCTCATACTGGTCCTGATCCTGATCCTGATCCTGATCCTGATCCTAATACTGGTCCTGATCCTGATCCTGTCCTGATCCTGATCCTGATCCTGATCCTGATCCTGATCCTGATTCTGATCCTGATCCTGATCCCGATTCTGATCCTGATCCTGTCCTGATCCTGATCCTGATCCTGATCCTGATCCTGATCCTGATCCTGATCCTGATTCTGATCCTGATCCTGATCCCGATTCTGATCCTGATCCTGTCCTGATCCTGATCCTGATCCTGATCCTGATCCTGATCCTGTCCTGATCCTAATCCTGATCCTGTCCTGATCCTGATCCTGATGCTTATCCTGATCCTGATCCTGATCCTGATCCTGATCCTGATCCTGATCCTGATCCTGATTCTAATCCTGATCCTGATCCTGATTCTAATCCTGATCCTGATCCTGATCCTGATCCTGATCCTGATCCTGGATCCTGATCCTGATCCTGATCCTGATCCTGATCCTGATCCTGATCCTGATCCTGATCCTGATCCTAATACTGGTCCTGATCCTGATCCTGATCCTGATCCTGATCCTAATACTGGTCCTGATCCTGATCCTGTCCTGATCCTGATCCTGATCCTGATCCTGATCCTGATTCTGATCCTGATCCTGATCCCGATTCTGATCCTGATCCTGTCCTGATCCTGATCCTGATCCTGATCCTGATCCTGATCCTGATTCTGATCCTGATCCTGATCCCGATTCTGATCCTGATCCTGTCCTGATCCTGATCCTGATCCTGATCCTGATCCTGTCCTGATCCTAATCCTGATCCTGTCCTGATCCTGATCCTGATGCTTATCCTGATCCTGATCCTAATCCTGATCCTGTCCTGATCCTGATCCTGATGCTTATCCTGATCCCGATCCTGATCCTGATCCTGATCCTAATCCTTATTCTGTCCTGATCCTGATCCTGATCCTGATCCTGATCCCGATCCTGATCCTGATCCTGATCCCGATCCTGTCCTGATCCTGATCCCGATCCCGATCCTGATCCTCATCCTGATCCTGTCCTGATCCTGATCCCGATCCTGATCCTGATCCCGATCCTGATCCTGATCCCGATCCTGATCCTGATCCTGATCCTGATCCTGATCCTGATCCTGGATCCTGATCCTGATCCTGATCCTGATTCTGATCCTGTCCTGATCCTGATCCTGGATCCTGATCCTGATCCTGATCCTGATCCTGATCCTGTTCCTGTCCTGATCCTGATCCTGTCCTGATCCTGTCCTGATCCTGATCCTGATCCTGATCCTGATCCTGATCCTGATCCTGATCCTGATCCTGTCCTGATCCTAATCCTGATCCTGTCCTGATCCTGATCCTGATGCTTATCCTAATCCTGATCCTGATCCTGATCCTGATCCTGATCCTGATCCTGATCCTGATTCTAATCCTGATCCTGATCCTGATTCTAATCCTGATCCTGATCCTGATCCTGATCCTGATCCTGATCCTGATCCTGATCCTGATCCTAATACTGATCCTGATCCTGATCCTGATCCTGATCCTGATCCTGATCCTGATCCTGTTCTGATCCTAATCCTGATCCTGTCCTGATCCTGATCCTTTTCCTTATCCTGATCCTGATCCTGATCCTGATCCTGATCCTGATCCTGATCCTGATCCTGATCCTGATCCTGATCCTGATCCCGATCCTGATCCTGATCCTGTCCTGATCCTTTTCCTTATCCTGATCCTGATCCTGATCCTGATCCTGATCCTGATCCTGATCCTGTCCTGATCCTTTTCCTTATCCTGTCCTGATCCCGATCCTGATCCTGATCCTGATCCTGATCCTGATCCTGATCCTGATCCTTTTCCTTATCCTGTCCTGATCCCGATCCTGATCCTGATCCTTTTCCTTATCCTGTCCTGATCCCGATCCTGATCCTGATCCTGATCCTGATCCTGATCCTGATCCTGATCCTGATCCTGATCCTGATCCTGTCCTGATCCTGATTCTGATCCTGATTCTTTTCCTTATCCTGTCCTGATCCCGATCCTGATCCTGATCCTGTCCTGATCCTTTTCCTTATCCTGTCCTGATCCCGATCCTTATCCTGATCCTGATCCTGATCCTGATCCTGATCCCGATCCTGATCCTGATCCTGATCCTGATCCTGATCCTGATCCTGATCCTGATCCTGATCCTGATCCTGATCCTGATCCTGATCCTGATCCTGATCCTGATCCTGATCCTGATCCTGTCCTGATCCTGATCCTGTCCTGATCCTGATCCTGTCCTGAACCTGTCCTGATCCTGATCCTGATCCTGATCCTGATCCTGATCCTTATCCTGTCCTGATCCCGATCCTGATCCTGATCCTGATCCTGATCCTGATCCTGATCCTGAGCCTAATTCGATTTATTGTTCTCAGTTCATGAGGATGTGTTTATCCCAGAGCTAGATTTACCGTACACATAGGCCAATATATTTTATTTTACTGCGCTTAATACACCTTAGAAATAATGACGCAACACTCCCGAATACTGTAAAACAGTTTTGAAGCCGACAGTTCAATTACCAATATCACGTGATCTGTTTGATGCGGCAGCAAAATTCTTTTGATAGCTTTTTTCAGAATTTATTCACAATTTACTTTTTTGCCAATAAACCATATGATATATAGTATTAGCTAATGCTAAAGATTTGTCTGTGTCTTGAGCTACATCATATCTAGCCTAAAGTCCAAAAGCTAAGCACTGCAGGTCATTTGATGTTTTCAACAACAGTTTAATATTGGTCCAAGACGTTTTAAAACAAATTTATATTACCATACCTAATTTCATACTAAATTATATTAAAAAACAACCATGTACACTCTTGCCGGCCACAAGTGGTCACAGAGGGGGGAGGTGTCAGAACACACGTCATTGGGCCGCACTTCTCAAAAATTCATCTCCTTCAGTCAGAGTCGGAACGGGGGTTCTCGCATCCTTCAGAAGCAGCTCAGGGTAGCGCGTCGTTTGCCCTTGGCTTCGTCTCCGCGGATCCTGCACCGTTGACAACAGCAGGTCGTGTAACGGCTCACGGCAGCGACTCTTCGACCGGATGACGTGGCCAGCCAGCTTGAGCCAGCTTGAGAGCGCAGCATCGCAGAGTGCTCGGCGTAGAGCAGAGAAAAGTCTCGACGACTGTCCGAAACAGCTGAGCCCTGGTCGCGTCATCCAGAGCCTCAGATCGCAGCACTGCGAGTGCACCGAGCGTAAGGCGTCTCCTCAAGTCACAGGCGATATCAGGCACGAGTTCGCCGAGGTATACAAAATGGGCCCGTTCTATAAAGCCATCGTAAGATAAGATTGTTCTTAGCTCCTATCTCCGCAGTGTAAAAGTTCCGACGTACGATCGAACTTACGCTACGACAGCTTTATAGTACGACCCCAATGTGTGGAAGCGGGGTCTCATTCCTGACAGCATCTCGGCAGGTCCAGCGTCATAGTGAAGACTTCTGCGCGTGCAGCGTGAGGCCGACCATCGCTGCCGCTTTCGTCAAGCCATCCAGCAGCCGTTGGGCGCCTTCGACTGTTGAAGACACTGCAACGCTAGGTCATCCACGTAGCCGAGCACACAAAGACGCTTCTCCGGATGCCTCCGACTCATGCGACGTCTAAGCATGAAGCCATTGCCATCGTCCGACTCAGGCAGTCTGGTTCTCAGCACCCAGTACTCGTACGGTACCAGCACAGATAGAAAAGGCGCCAGCGTGTCAACCTGAAGCAGTAATAATCTGCAGTACATGTACAAAGACCAGCATTAAAATTCGCATCTGGATTTTTGCTCTTCCGAATTCCAAATAGAGCTCTGTCAGGCGAAATTTCAGCTGTTCCTGGCTGTTTGAAATTATTGAGTTATAGTTTAATAAAAGTTTCATCATTAAGCAACGATGCTTTGCATAAATGCAAAAGAAAACTCTATTTCAGCAATTCCTATACTGACTCGCGAGCAAGCCGTAAACCTATCTGTGACCTGCAGTTCACTGCATACTGCAACGGCTCAGAGTTCAACAGCAACTCAAGCGATCTGCTGCCCTGCCAACCCAGTCGCAGCAGCAGGGGAGGCCGCAGCCCAGTGGTCTCTCATGTGCCAGCGGCCCAGGCCCAGCAGGCACGATTCCCAAGTGCAGTCACAATAATTTGGGGCTAAATTGGAACCTCTTGGGTCTGCTCGTGAAATTAACGCCCTTGATGGCCAACCCCCAAGGCACAGTGAAGTGTACATGCCTAACGATAAATAAAGTTAGGCCTGATGTACACTCCTGTTGTGACACAGAACTCGACACTTGCCAACTGGGTTCTGCTAACAGCTCACTGTTTTGATGGCATTCTGTGTTCTTAAATTTCCTGGACGCAATCATGCAATACAAAGGCCTTCAGACCCTCTGTCGACCTAGTCTATCATTGTGTTGAAACTTGTGTGAAATTTATGTCCTAGTCATCTGTCCTATGCAGCGCACCTGGCTCAGATAAAGTGGCAGCCGACTTTGCAATTTTTTTAAAGCCGCGCAGCAGCTGAGGATTGAGAGCCACAGGATGCTGACTCCGCCACCGTAAGTTTTATAGTATTATTAGTAAGCTTTATCTGTCACCCGCTCCTCAATCTGTCACTCATTCCTCTATCTGTCACTCGCTCCTCTATTTATCACTCATTCCTCTATCTGTCACTCACTCATCTATCTGTCACTCATTCCTCTATCTGTCACCCGCTCCTCTATCTGTCCCTCGCTCCTCTATCTATCACTCATTCCTCTATCTGTCACCCGCTCCTCTATCTGTCACCCGCTCCTCTATCTGTCACCCGCTCCTCAATCTGTCACTCACTCCTCTATCTGTCACTCATTCCTCTATCTGTCACCCGCTCCTCTATCTGTCACCCGCTCCTCTATCTGTAACTCACTCCTCTATCTGTAACTCATCCTCTATCTGTCACTCACTCCTCTATCTGTAACTCATCCTCTATCTGTCACTCACCCCTCTATCTGTCACTCACCCCTCTATCTGTCACTCACTCCTCTATCTGTAACTCACTCCTCTATCTGTCACTCACTCCTCTATCTGTAACTCATCCTCATCTGTCACATTCCTTTATCTGTCACTCACTCCTCTATCTGTCACTCACTCCTCTATCTGTAACTCACCCCTCTATCTGTCACTCACCCCTCAATCTGTCACTCACTCCTCTATCTGTCACTCACTCCTCTATCTGTCACTCACTCCTCTATCTGTCACTCACTCCTCTATCTGTCACTCATTCGTCCCTATGCTCGTATAAATGCTATCTCTTCATTTTAGCCAACTCAATTAGTTGAAAGAAAGTATTCTTTTAGTACATCAATGTCAATGTCATATCACGTCAATGAGGGCTATGCATCAACTATGCATAACAGTTTGCTAAATTTCATCTGAGTTTTCATCTCAATCATTTCTCATCCTATTTCATATTCATTTTTCTTTAAGCAAGCCATCACGTTCCAGCATCGCATGTTCAAATAGAGTCATTTTATGCGAAATATTTACCTGCAGGGTCAGAGACGGCCAAGCAAACTTAGTCCCCATCGGAGCCAGGAAACCCAAATATGATTTTCGTCGCTTATTCAAACCAAGTTCAGTTTGGCCAAGGACTTCTATTATCTAGAAGTCCTTGGTTTGGCTAAGCTGCAGCCAGAGAGTTTGTAAACATTTTATTTCAACTTGCAGTCTTATACACAGATGGAACTTGTAGTCACCACCTGCCGGAACAGAACTTGCGACTGCAGCCCTGCATCAATGGTTTCTGCAGCCAAATACAAAAGCCAAGACACAAGATCAAAATGGATTATTTTTTGCTGCGCTTGTTGTACTAACGACAGAATTGCTTTGAAGTGATCAGCAAGTGTCTGCATGATGGAAGCTGCAGCGCTGATCTCCCTGTTAGGGGCTCTGCTCTGCATCGCTACCTGTCTCTGCGACTGTGAGTGAAAGCTTTTTAAACCCTCCAGGGTGTTTTTTCAAGCGAAATGGATTTCTAACTTCTCAAGTTCCTATGTTGCAGGTGAGGTGCCGATTCGCAACAAGACTGTACTCAACGCCTGGCAGTCCTCTTATTCCTATTCTTGCTTTCACGAGAGAGACCAGCTGAATGAGAGCAATGTTCTGAACACAAGCCAAAGTTTTCAGTTCATTCACAGCAATGACAAAAAGCATTTTAACGATAGCGGATTTCACTGGTTCGCTGTGCAGCTGAGTGAGTCAGTGCTCATCGGTTCTGTGACAGTGAAGGGCAGCGAGGGTGAGTTACACCACAGACCAGTTTTATGAAGCACTGATTGACTAGTTGGTTAACTTACTTGACATAGCTTCAGGGGGTCCGGGCATCCGGATGCAGCGAGGCGTCGCCGCCCATTTTGCAAACCCCTGGCGACCAGGGAAGCTGGTGCTGCGGTGTTCTGCAGGGAGATCCGGTGGTGCCAGTGTCCGCAGCGCGGTAGCCCTTAGGTAGCGGACGAGCTGGCAGAGATTCTCGGGCCTGAAAACGTCGGAGAGGTTCGAGTTTGGGCCGAGGTAGGTGAAGCCTGTCCTGAGTAAAGGCGGAGCATTCACAGATGAAGTGCTCCGCATTCTCGACACCGGAGAGGCAGAAAGGGCATCATTCCTCGCTACGGATTTTTCCTGAAGGTAACGATGCCTGGCAAAACAGCCATGACCCGAGAGGTCCATGGTCACCGCCCTGATGTCCCTGCGGTTGAGTCCAAGCAGGACTCTTGGCTAGTTGGTTGGTTTCATAAAAACAGCAGCTGCTTTTTGAAACAAAATAACTGAGGTAGCAGCATTCCTGAAACCCCCTTGCTTCCGGTATTTTTACAATCTCGTTGTTCTGGCTATAATTTCAGTCTTCTCGGATGCTGAAATGTTCCGCAGCTCAGCTGGCATCGAGATCTGGACTTCGAACTCGGAGGAGCAACTGTTTTCTGGCAACCATTGCAACTCAAAGAATATGAGCAAACAGTTTAATAAATACCGGACCAGTTGGAAGCGTTGCGGTGTCACTACAAATAGGTCGATAAGTAGCACGCGTGTTGGGCTCTACATAGTGGACTGTCTTGCAGAGGTGAGCATCGATGCTACAGAGATTATGTGCTTAATTAGTTCATCTCACCCGGATCTCAAAATGTTGAGTGCAACATCCCAGGTCCGGTATCTGCTCCTCAGGAGAAACGTCAGCCTGAGCTTCTCAGCCAAAGACTACGGCTATCTGAGCGTCTCAGATCTGACGCTGCAGACAGTGCGCCTGGGTGAGGCTGTGGACTTTCCCAAAGCACTTGAAGACCAGAGAAGCCTCAAAAGTGGCATGAAAATACCTGATAATATTGTGAGCTTTGGCCTGACTTTCTAGTCATCAGGCTTGTGCACTCTCTGTGCATTGGGGGCTGGCCTTCATGGGTCATGAATGACACGAGAACTCTCACGGTAAATAGCATTATAGCATTAAAGTATAAATTTATATGACTTGATTTGCAGTGCCATCGACAGACCAACTTGTTGCTGCAAACGAAAGCTTTAACGTGAGCTGCTCGTGCATTCTATGCAACGGCACGGAGTTGAGCACGAACTCAAGGCAGCTGCAGCTGTGCCAACCAGACGGAAACTGCACGAAAACCCGGAAGCTGTCGGTTGTGAAGGCACAGTCGCAGCACTCTGGCCTCTACACCTGCCAGCTTGGCTCTGCCGCAGAGTCAACTTCCATCACAGTGCTGTGTGAGCTGAGTGTCATTGCTTGTCTCCATATTTAAATACAATTAATAGACAAAAGCAACCATAACGTGTTGCATTTTCAGCATCCTCGCATGCGCAAACAGCAGCCGAGAACGACAGTTTTGCAGTGAGCTGCACGCTGTACTTCAATGGTTCGGAGATCATTGGTAACAACACAAGCGGCATGCAGCTGTGCCAACCAGATGGGAACTGCAGTGCGGGCCCGGAGCTGCGGATCAACAGGGCGCTGCGGCAGCACTCCGGCAGCTACACCTGCCAGGTGAACTCCACTCGAGTTTCAACCTTCGTTACCGTGCTGTGTGAGTTTCATTTCAATTTGAAATTGATTGGATAAAGAATGGCATTTTAACTCATCTGAAATGTTTGTCGTTAGCCCTACAAAAAACTTAGACAATAAGTTTCCACTTGACTAAAAAGCTTGCGATACAGATAATGATGTCGTTGTGTTGTTGGTATTGTGTTTTTTATTTGTTGTTTAAAACTCAAACTCTCTTATTTGTAAAAAAATGTTGCACAAGCATCGTACTTGGATCTGGCTCAGCCCGATTAAAGCATCGAACTTGGATCTGGCTCAGCCCGATTAAAGCATCGAACTTGAATCTGGCTCAGCCCGATTAAAGCATCGACTTGGATCTGGCTCAGCCCGATTAAAGCATCGAACTTGGATCTGGCTCAGCCCGATTAAAGCATCGAACTTGGATCTGGCTCAGCCGATTAAAGCATCGAACTTGGATCTGGCTCAGCCCGATTAAAGCATCGAACTTGATCTGGCTCAGCCCGATTAAAGCATCGAACTTGGATCTGGCTCAGCCCGATTAAAGCATCGAACTTGAATCTGGCTCAGCCCGATTAAAGCATCGAACTTGGATCTGGCTCAGCCCGATTAAAGCATCGAACTTGGATCTGGCTCAGCCCGATTAAAGCATCGAACTTGGATCTGGCTCAGCCGATTAAAGCATCGAACTTGGATCTGGCTCAGCCCGATTAAAGCATCGAACTTGGATCTGGCTCAGCCCGATTAAAGCATCGAACTTGGATCTGGCTCAGCCCGATTAAAGCATCGAACTTGGATCTGGCTCAGCCGATTAAAGCATCGAACTTGGATCTGGCTCAGCCCGATTAAAGCATCGAACTTGGATCTGGCTCAGCCCGATTAAAGCATCGAACTTGGATCTGGCTCAGCCCGATTAAAGCATCGAACTTGATCTGGCTCAGCCCGATTAAAGCATCGAACTTGGATCTGGCTCAGCCCGATTAAAGCATCGAACTTGGATCTGGCTCAGCCCGATTAAAGCATCGAACTTGGATCTGGCTCAGCCCGATTAAAGCATCGAACTTGGATCTGGCTCAGCCCGATTAAAGCATCGAACTTGGATCTGGCTCAGCCCGATTAAAGCATCGAACTTGGATCTGGCTCAGCCCGATTAAAGCATCGAACTTGGATCTGGCTCAGCCCGATTAAAGCATCGAACTTGGATCTGGCTCAGCCCGATTAAAGCATCGAACTTGGATCTGGCTCAGCCCGATTAAAGCATCGAACTTGGATCTGGCTCAGCCCGATTAAAGCATCGAACTTGGATCTGGCTCAGCCCGATTAAAGCATCGAACTTGGATCTGGCTCAGCCCGATTAAAGCATCGAACTTGGATCTGGCTCAGCCCGATTAAAGCATCGAACTTGGATCTGGCTCAGCCCGATTAAAGCATCGAACTTGGATCTGGCTCAGCCCGATTAAAGCATCGAACTTGGATCTGGCTCAGCCCGATTAAAGCATCGAACTTGGATCTGGCTCAGCCCGATTAAAGCATCGAACTTGATCTGGCTCAGCCCGATTAAAGCATCGAACTTGATCTGGCTCAGCCCGATTAAAGCATCGAACTTGGATCTGGCTCAGCCCGATTAAAGCATCGAACTTGGATCTGGCTCAGCCCGATTAAAGCATCGAACTTGGATCTGGCTCAGCCCGATTAAAGCATCGAACTTGGATCTGGCTCAGCCCGATTAAAGCATCGAACTTGGATCTGGCTCAGCCCGATTAAAGCATCGAACTTGGATCTGGCTCAGCCCGATTAAAGCATCGAACTTGATCTGGCTCAGCCCGATTAAAGCATCGAACTTGGATCTGGCTCAGCCCGATTAAAGCATCGAACTTGGATCTGGCTCAGCCCGATTAAAGCATCGAACTTGGATCTGGCTCAGCCCGATTAAAGCATCGAACTTGGATCTGGCTCAGCCCGATTAAAGCATCGAACTTGGATCTGGCTCAGCCCGATTAAAGCATCGAACTTGGATCTGGCTCAGCCCGATTAAAGCATCGAACTTGGATCTGGCTCAGCCCGATTAAAGCATCGAACTTGGATCTGGCTCAGCCCGATTAAAGCATCGAACTTGATCTGGCTCAGCCCGATTAAAGCATCGAACTTGGATCTGGCTCAGCCCGATTAAAGCATCGAACTTGGATCTGGCTCAGCCCGATTAAAGCATCGAACTTGGATCTGGCTCAGCCCGATTAAAGCATCGAACTTGGATCTGGCTCAGCCCGATTAAAGCATCGAACTTGGATCTGGCTCAGCCCGATTAAAGCATCGAACTTGGATCTGGCTCAGCCGATTAAAGCATCGAACTTGGATCTGGCTCAGCCCGATTAAAGCATCGAACTTGGATCTGGCTCAGCCCGATTAAAGCATCGAACTTGGATCTGGCTCAGCCCGATTAAAGCATCGAACTTGGATCTGGCTCAGCCCGATTAAAGCATCGAACTTGGATCTGGCTCAGCCCGATTAAAGCATCGAACTTGGATCTGGCTCAGCCCGATTAAAGCATCGAACTTGATCTGGCTCAGCCCGATTAAAGCATCGAACTTGGATCTGGCTCAGCCCGATTAAAGCATCGAACTTGGATCTGGCTCAGCCCGATTAAAGCATCGAACTTGGATCTGGCTCAGCCCGATTAAAGCATCGAACTTGGATCTGGCTCAGCCCGATTAAAGCATCGAACTTGGATCTGGCTCAGCCCGATTAAAGCATCGAACTTGGATCTGGCTCAGCCCGATTAAAGCATCGAACTTGGATCTGGCTCAGCCCGATTAAAGCATCGAACTTGGATCTGGCTCAGCCCGATTAAAGCATCGAACTTGGATCTGGCTCAGCCCGATTAAAGCATCGAACTTGGATCTGGCTCAGCCCGATTAAAGCATCGAACTTGGATCTGGCTCAGCCCGATTAAAGCATCGAACTTGGATCTGGCTCAGCCCGATTAAAGCATCGAACTTGGATCTGGCTCAGCCCGATTAAAGCATCGAACTTGATCTGGCTCAGCCCGATTAAAGCATCGAACTTGGATCTGGCTCAGCCCGATTAAAGCATCGAACTTGGATCTGGCTCAGCCCGATTAAAGCATCGAACTTGGATCTGGCTCAGCCGATTAAAGCATCGAACTTGGATCTGGCTCAGCCCGATTAAAGCATCGAACTTGGATCTGGCTCAGCCCGATTAAAGCATCGAACTTGATCTGGCTCAGCCCGATTAAAGCATCGAACTTGATCTGGCTCAGCCCGATTAAAGCATCGAACTTGATCTGGCTCAGCCCGATTAAAGCATCGAACTTGGATCTGGCTCAGCCCGATTAAAGCATCGAACTTGGATCTGGCTCAGCCCGATTAAAGCATCGAACTTGGATCTGGCTCAGCCCGATTAAAGCATCGAACTTGGATCTGGCTCAGCCCGATTAAAGCATCGAACTTGGATCTGGCTCAGCCCGATTAAAGCATCGAACTTGGATCTGGCTCAGCCCGATTAAAGCATCGAACTTGGATCTGGCTCAGCCCGATTAAAGCATCGAACTTGGATCTGGCTCAGCCCGATTAAAGCATCGAACTTGGATCTGGCTCAGCCCGATTAAAGCATCGAACTTGGATCTGGCTCAGCCCGATTAAAGCATCGAACTTGATCTGGCTCAGCCCGATTAAAGCATCGAACTTGATCTGGCTCAGCCCGATTAAAGCATCGAACTTGGATCTGGCTCAGCCCGATTAAAGCATCGAACTTGGATCTGGCTCAGCCCGATTAAAGCATCGAACTTGGATCTGGCTCAGCCCGATTAAAGCATCGAACTTGGATCTGGCTCAGCCCGATTAAAGCATCGAACTTGGATCTGGCTCAGCCCGATTAAAGCATCGAACTTGATCTGGCTCAGCCCGATTAAAGCATCGAACTTGGATCTGGCTCAGCCCGATTAAAGCATCGAACTTGGATCTGGCTCAGCCCGATTAAAGCATCGAACTTGGATCTGGCTCAGCCCGATTAAAGCATCGAACTTGGATCTGGCTCAGCCCGATTAAAGCATCGAACTTGGATCTGGCTCAGCCCGATTAAAGCATCGAACTTGGATCTGGCTCAGCCCGATTAAAGCATCGAACTTGGATCTGGCTCAGCCCGATTAAAGCATCGAACTTGATCTGGCTCAGCCCGATTAAAGCATCGAACTTGGATCTGGCTCAGCCCGATTAAAGCATCGAACTTGGATCTGGCTCAGCCCGATTAAAGCATCGAACTTGGATCTGGCTCAGCCCGATTAAAGCATCGAACTTGGATCTGGCTCAGCCCGATTAAAGCATCGAACTTGGATCTGGCTCAGCCCGATTAAAGCATCGAACTTGGATCTGGCTCAGCCCGATTAAAGCATCGAACTTGGATCTGGCTCAGCCCGATTAAAGCATCGAACTTGGATCTGGCTCAGCCCGATTAAAGCATCGAACTTGGATCTGGCTCAGCCCGATTAAAGCATCGAACTTGGATCTGGCTCAGCCCGATTAAAGCATCGAACTTGGATCTGGCTCAGCCCGATTAAAGCATCGAACTTGATCTGGCTCAGCCCGATTAAAGCATCGAACTTGGATCTGGCTCAGCCCGATTAAAGCATCGAACTTGGATCTGGCTCAGCCCGATTAAAGCATCGAACTTGGATCTGGCTCAGCCCGATTAAAGCATCGAACTTGGATCTGGCTCAGCCCGATTAAAGCATCGAACTTGGATCTGGCTCAGCCCGATTAAAGCATCGAACTTGGATCTGGCTCAGCCCGATTAAAGCATCGAACTTGGATCTGGCTCAGCCCGATTAAAGCATCGAACTTGGATCTGGCTCAGCCCGATTAAAGCATCGAACTTGGATCTGGCTCAGCCCGATTAAAGCATCGAACTTGGATCTGGCTCAGCCCGATTAAAGCATCGAACTTGGATCTGGCTCAGCCCGATTAAAGCATCGAACTTGGATCTGGCTCAGCCCGATTAAAGCATCGAACTTGATCTGGCTCAGCCCGATTAAAGCATCGAACTTGGATCTGGCTCAGCCCGATTAAAGCATCGAACTTGGATCTGGCTCAGCCCGATTAAAGCATCGAACTTGGATCTGGCTCAGCCCGATTAAAGCATCGAACTTGATCTGGCTCAGCCCGATTAAAGCATCGAACTTGGATCTGGCTCAGCCCGATTAAAGCATCGAACTTGGATCTGGCTCAGCCCGATTAAAGCATCGAACTTGGATCTGGCTCAGCCCGATTAAAGCATCGAACTTGGATCATG
Organism: Macrostomum lignano; assembly: GCA_002269645.1. NCBI lineage: Eukaryota > Metazoa > Platyhelminthes > Macrostomidae > Macrostomum > Macrostomum lignano. The sequence continues at coordinate 214,335 of NIVC01000708.1, forward strand.
GCTCAGCCCGATTAACCCACAGATCCGCCCTCAGTCGTGTCAACCCCACTGCTGCACGCTGCCAGCTGTAGTGACCTGTCAAATGTGACTGTACAATTCACTTTATCCGACTCTCAGCCGAAGCCTCAGCATTGGTGGTGTAAAATTTCATCTGATACAAGTGGATTCGAAGCCCACAACCTGACCCTTCTGTCTCTGGTAAGTCTCTGTATCGGTACATTGTCGCTTGATGCGACAGTTTTTGCAGAATGTTGTAAAGTGAGTTTACTCACTGGTTTGTTTTGCTAGTCGGTGTTTGGGGGTCAAGGGATGCGATTTACAAGCGTTCTCGAGTAAATATAAGAATAGCTCCACCCTTCGAGTGAGGGTTTGAAATTTTGTTTGTTGGACTAAACCTGACTGGTCTGTCTCTCGCTCACTACATTTTGGTGTCGTGCGGAGAAATCAATTGATTTGGGCTAGCGTGACTCAGCACAAGCGCGAACTCTAAAATCTGCCAAGTCATGAGCAGCACAGAAGGCGCAAATGCAAGTGCAATGGGCGACCCACAGCGAGGGTCCCAACTGCAGACGGTGATCACTGCAGACGGTGAGCGATCAAGGATCGTCACTGCAGACGGTGAGCGAGTGCAGACAGTCGGCACGAGAGCCCTGCCTGACTGGATCCCAGGCCGGTTCGACCAGTTGACTCAGGGACTCGGACACATCAAAGGATTTCAGCACAGGCCGCGAGTCAACCCCACGGTGCAACCGACTGCTCAACCGTTGCGCAGAGTGCCGCTAAGCCTAAGGGATTCGGTTCAAAAGGAGATCGACCAGCTGCTGCAGCAAGGCATCATCGAGGAGGTCGACGCCTCAGACTGGGTGTCAAACCTAGTCGTGGTGCCAAAGGCGAACGGCTCGATCCGGATCTGCAACGACCTGAAAGGCCCAAACAAGAGCATCATACTGGACAGATACCCACTTTCGACCTTTGAGGAGCTCTCCGCCGAGTTCGCCGGGTTGCGATGCTTCTCCAAGTTAGACCTGAATTCGTCTTACCTGCAACTGGAGTTGGCCGAGGACTGCAGAAATCTGACGACGTTCGTGACGGAGCGAGGCCTATATCGATATCGGAGGGTGTGCTTCGGCCTGAGTAGTGCACCGGCTGCGTTCAAGAAGGTGATGGCTAAGATCCTCTTGACTTACTTTTGACTTAGCTGCAGGGCTGTCCCGGAGGGGACACAGCGGGAAGGCGCGGGCGCCCATTCCGCTAGTCCCTGAACGGCCGACGCGTCGCTATGGACGGAGGGTTGGCGCCGCCCAGGGAGGTCCCCCAGTGTCGCCAGCAGCTATGGTGCTCTCTGGAAAGGAGAGTTCAGACCTGCGGGTGGCCCGAAGGTAGCGCATGAGCTGATTAAAGTTTTCGGGTTTGCACGCTTCAGTAATAGATGTGTGTGGCCCGAGGTAAGTGAGTCTGGCCCGCGTGAAGGCGGGACAGATGCTGACGAAATGATCAGCGGTTTCGTCACCTGAGTTGCAGAAACTACAGGTGGCGTTGGTGGCGTTGCCCTGCAGGTACTGGTGCCTGGAGAAGCAGCCGTGACCAGAGAGGGTCATGGTGGCAGCCCGGATGTCTCTGCGCGAGAGGCGCAAGAGGAGCTTCCGGAGCTGGTGAGAGGGCTGAGGGACAGCGCCTCTGGATTGCCTGCAGTTCGTGCGGTTCGCCCAAGTCGAGCGGTGCTGAGTCCTGATCCACGCTTTGATGCGCGAGTCGATGACACAGCCAGGAATCGGGACAAGAGGTTCGGGGCCGAGAGAGGAGCCGGAGGCACCAACTTTTGCAAGGGTGTCAGCCAACTCATTTCCTCGGATCCCCACATGCCCCGGAACCCACTTAAGGGTAATTTTGTTGGCGGAACCCAACACATTGAGGAGTTTGATACAGTCAAGGACTGTAGCAGAGTTGGTGCTGCAGCCACTGATGGCGTGCAAGGCAGCTTGGCTGTCCGAATGGAAAATGATGTTCTTACCAGTAACGCCAGTGGCGAGAAGCTCTGCAGTGCAGGAGCTGATGGCCAGAACTTCATTTTGGAAAACACTGGAGTTGACCCCAGTGTATTGAGCGTGGGTAGCGATGACCCTCCCGTTCAGAAAGATTCCAACACCAAAGCCGGTGTTGGCTGACTGCTTAGAACCGTCGGTGTAGCAATGAAGCTCACCAGGGTTCCAATGGTCATTGATGTTATCGCGCGAGTCGATAGCTACGGAGTAGCGCTGTCTCAGGTTGAGCGTTGAGGCAATGCCATCGGTGAAGACGCGATTGGCCTGACACTCGTTGAGAAAGTTGAGGCACAGATCGCTATGCGGGACAAGGTTCCGCTTAGCAGGTGCTCTCATGTAAATGAATTTGACGCCGGCATCAATTAGACGCCGCGTCGTTCTAGCCGCCTCACCCCTGATGAAGAGGTCAAGAGGCGGAAGATTAAGGAAGGCCCCCATGCCAGCAAAGGGCGTGGACCTGGTGGCGTTGCAGATGAGCCTACACGCTCTGCCTTGGATCGTGTTGAGCAGGTCTGCATGGCTTTTGACCTGGGTAGCGCTAACCCAGACAACAGAGGCGTACGTAATGGCAGGTCTAACTACGGAAGTATAGATCCACCAAAGCCGCTTTGGGGATAGACCCCAAGAAGTGCCAAGTGCTCGTCGGAGCTGGGCCAGGATGGCTGAGGCACGCTTGGCTTTTGCTTTCACGTGGAGGACCAGTTGAGCCGGTGGTCAAGTATGACCCCGAGACATCTGGTCTGGTGCGCGAAGGCAATATCTCTGCCGTAGAGCTGCAGAGGACGTATGTTCCAGCGTAGTCTGCTGGTAAACATAATGGCAACGGTTTTGGGCTCAGAGAGTTCCAGACCATTGTCATTGGCCCAGGATTCTGCTTTGCGGATAAAGCTCTGCATCAGATCCCTGAGCGTGCTGGGAGACGGTCCTGCCACAATGGCCGTGACGTCATCAGCATACCCGACTTTGAAGACGGGGTCGGGTCGGGAGTCACTCAAAGAGCGTCCATGACCAGGTTCCAGAGCGTCGGGGTGAGGACTCCGCCTTGGGGTCCACCCTTACAGACTCTGGTGGAGGCAGTTTGCCCAAGAAGTTGGGCAGTGACCGTACGGTTGGAGATCATGTACATGATCCACCGTATGAGGGTAGCATGAGCTTTGCGATTTTGAAGGGCCCTCTGAAACGCTTCAAAGATAACGTTGTCGAAGGCGCCAACAATGTCAAGAAAGAGAGCCAGAGCGTAACCGTCACCCAGTACCGCCCTTTCAATCTTCTCGACAATCGCATGCAGGGCGCTGTCAGTCGACCTCCCGGTACGGAAGGCGTGCTGATTATTGCTGAGGGGCATCGCTGTCAGCTCGCAGGACAGCAGCCGCCAGAGAATAAGCCTCTCAGTGAGCTTAAGCATTGCTGACGTTAAGCTAATAGGCCGGAAGGCCTTGACGCTTTGGTAGTCACCCTTCCCAGGTTTGGGAATAAAGACTACCCGAGCTTCAGTCCAGCATTTGGGAACGTATCCCAGCTGGATAGAGGCCCGCATAAGATTGCGGGTGAGTCTCAGGAACGAGGGTATCTTGGCTGCTTCACGAAGGAGAACAGGGTAGATACCATCAGGTCCAGGAGATTTGAAGGGTTTGAAGGTTCTGACCGCACGAGCGATTAGGTCTTCAGTGACAATGCCCGCCGCTAGGGTGGCTCCATCCATCGAATGGTTGGGCTCCGGTCTAGCAGTAGGTACCCTCGGGAAGAATGTGCTAAGCATATGCTGAAGCACTTCTTCAGGGTCTTTAGTAAGAGAGCCATCATCTTTTTTGATCATGGCTAATTTGGACATTTTGTCCATTGTAAGGGCCTTGACAAGCCTAGAAGTAGGTCTGTCTTGATCCAATTCATTGCAGAATTGGCGCCACTTACATTCCTTGGCCTTGCGCACTTCAGATTTGAAATTGCGGGAGGCTTGCCGGAAAAGCTCCATGTCCTCCGGGTTTCCGGTCTTCATGGCACGGCGATGAAGGCTTTTGGCCTTCCGCCTGAGTTTCCCCAGCTCCGGGTTCCACCACGGCGCCGAGGTCTTGCCTTTGTAGGCGCGAGCAGGACAAGCCGCTTCGTAGGCTTCAATAATGCAACCTGTCAGCGTCTCAGCCATATGATCCACATCCTCGCAGGTCTCAATCGGACGTAAGTCCGTGAGTTCCTGCAGGTGCAGATCAAGGGCAGCCTTGTAGGCCGCCCAATCAGTGTTGCGGATATTGCGTCTCCAAGTGATCGGAGACTGGGTTTTAGTGTCCGCGATGTTAAAGGCGATAAAGCAGTGGTCAGACAGGGAGGGCTCCTCAGACCAGACTCTCCACTCCTCAACTCTGTCAAAGAGTCTTGGGGTAACGAGTGTGGCGTCGAGGACCTCGGTCCATCTGCCATTATTAAAGGTAGGAGTGCTGCCGCGGTTGCAGAGCATGAGGTTTGTGTTAGAGATGAGGGCCAGAAGCTCCTCTCCTCTAGTGTTGGTATCTTTGCTGCCCCAGTGCTTGTGGTGCGCGTTGAGGTCGCCCCCTAAGCACAGCTCAGCGTTCTGGGACTCGCAGTACTTCGCGAGGCGCAGTAAACTCTCAGGAGCAGGGTCTCTGTCGCCTGGGATATAAACCGAGGCAACAAGACACGTACGCGGAGAGAAATGATTAGATTGGATGACACAAAGGTCTCCATCAGAGAGATCAGTCCTCAGCCAAGCCTGGAGATGGCTAGCAGCGAGGATAGCCGCTCTAGGGCGGCTGTTCCCCGGGCCACACACATAAAAATCAGAGTAGCCAGAGGGAATGTTGGGCAACTTACCGTTGCGCATCCAGGGTTCCTGGATCAGGATGAGGCCTGGCCTGTACAGCTCAGCAATCTTCATCAGATTTACTGACGCAGATACGCAATGCTGTAAATTAATTTGCAGACAGAATGTCGCTCCTTTGGCAGCGTGGAGCTTAGTCATACTGTATTAAATGCAATTTCTGGCTAGAGCCCAGGGCCATCAAGGAGACTTGGACAACAGATCGTCCTCGTCCCAGGCCGCTGGGGCTTGACTGGGAGATGGGAGTTGGTCGACGTCCATGGCCTCCTCACCCCCACCGGCCCCCCCAGCAGAGTCCTCAGGCTCCGATGACAGGATGGAGGAAGCTTCCTCACCTGCATCTTTACCTTCAGACCCCACCAGGGTGGCCGAGGAGAGCTCGGATTCCGAAGACCCGGCCTCGTCCTCAACTCCTTCTCCGACTGGCAGGTTTGGTTCCCGGGGCTTGGCCGGAGCCGTTACCACGGTCGCCGAACTGCTGCTAGCAGAGGGGCGAGATGCAGCTTTGGCTTTGGGATCGGCTTGCGCCTTTCCTTGGGCCTTAGACTGCGCCCCGCTCTTGCCGGAGATGCCGGGGTTGGCAGTAGCCTTCCCTTTGGCAGACTTTCCTCGGCGCATCTTGAGCTTGAGGGCACCCAGCTGGAAAGAGGATCCATTAGGGTACCGACTCGCCCAAGTGCTGGAAAGGCCGAGGACAATTGAGTTGCCCGTCTCCCCCCTGCGGACTTTACGGTGATACACCAGTCCACTAGCAGGGAGGTCGGGGTTCAGACGCAGTAGGACCCGGCGAATAACGTCTGGTCCAGCTGCGGTGCTCTTAGCAGGGACGAAAATCACATAGGGTATCGTCTTTGGACGCTGGCCCTCGCGAAGAAAAAGAGCTCCGCCAAGGTCAGCATCCAAGGAGACCGTCGGTAGCCGCTGGAGCAGCTGCCGAGCGTCCTCCTCGCTGCTAGGAGCAATAAGAACGAATGTGCTTCGCAGCACCATCCGCTCAACGCCGATGGAGATTCCCTCCTCGACAGTCAGCTCAATCAGATAGGAGTCAACAGCACTCCACACTTTTTGAAGCTGATCAGTGGTCCAGTCCTGGTCGCGACCTTGGATGATCACTCCCGGGATTTTGGCCTTGGCCTTCGCCGCAAAGGTAGCTCCCGAAGGAACCTCCTTGTTGGCAGTGGCCATTTGTTGCGCCGTGGTTTCGGCCTCAGCAGCCGCGGCAGCAGCTCCAGGGAGCGCCGCCGCTGAACTACTGGAGCTTCCACCGGCCGGCCCGCCTGGTTGCCTTGGGACTCCAGTCGCTTCAGCATCCATGGTGGACGCCGCCGCTTTGGCCCCCGCAGCTCCCTTCTTGGCCTGCCTTTTGGCGCGTTGTTTAGCGCGTTTGCGCTCAAGCCGAGCCCGCTGAGCTTCATCGGATCTGCCAGATTTGGCCGGTCCTTTAGGCTCAGAGCTCGCGGTTCCCTTAGATCCACCAGCGGAGCTGGCAGGTCTTTGGGTATTATGAGTTTGGTAGCTCTGGTCGGATCTGCCAGCAGAGCCAGCCGGTCCTTCCTTTGCCACAGTTGAATCAGTCGGTTGGGATCTGCCAGCAGGGCCGGCCGGTCCTTCGGACTGAGGTTGGGGTTTAGAAGGGTCCCCGTCCCTAGAGTTAGCTTGATTATCCATAGACGGCTCGAAGGCCATGATAAAAGGTTGGTGGGCTACCCTCAAAGGGGCGCGGTACCCACCCGGCCGCTCCACCTGACCGGGCAGTAGGCCAATAGCACCCTCAAGGCTGGCCCGACACCAGGAGGGGGACCGCTTGCGACCGGACTACTCCCCGGCCTTCCAGCCCATCGGCACGGTCAACACCTTAGGCATTAGAGAGTACGTTGAGCAGTACCACGGCCTGCAGGTTGGCGAGCCAGACCCGCATACCCAAATTCGGCCGAAGCCACTGGATAGGGTCGCCAGCGCCGGAGCCCAGTCTGTCCAGCAGCCCTAGGGACTGCCTTGAACACACGCGGGGACGAGTACCCTGGGTCGACTTGCGAGACAGCGTGGGGGGGGGGGTCTGCGGCTGCCAGAGGCAAATAGAGGGTGCAGACCTCCCACCAGCCTTGACCTGCTGAAGATAGGGGCAGGCGTGAAGCATCGCAGACCTTAGCCCATGGGCCTAGTCTGTCTCATACTTCACTGGCATGCTGAATACGCCTTCGCGTGCGGCTAAGATCCTCAGTGGCATCAAAGGCGCAGTGCACTTTATTGACGACATCGTAGTGCACGCGGCATCAATAGAAGAGCACGACAAGCGCCTGTTCAAGGTGCTGCAAGCTCTGATGACGCACAACGTGACTATCAATACGGCCAATTGCTTGCACCTGGCGCCAGGAAAAGGTCAACTTCCTAGGCTATGAGCTGAGCGCTTCTGGAGTCCGCCCGTTGCAGTCACACGTCGAAGCTATCGAGAAGGTACAGCCGCCAACGAACACCAATGAAGTGGCTGCGTTTCTAGGCGTCGTGAAGTACTTCGGCAACTTCATTCCCAGCCTCTCCAGCACGGCGGAGCCCCTCATGAAACTGCTGAGGAAGGACGAGTCGTGGAAGTGGACCAGTGAGTGCCAGCAGGCTTTTGAGCAGCTGAAGGCAGGAGTGTGCAAGCCACCTTGCCTCAAGTTTTTCGACGCAGATCAGCCGATCATCGTCAGCTGCGACAGCTCAGCATCAGCTCTCGGTGCGATGCTCCTCCAGCAAGACTCCGACGGCCAGTGGCGCCCGGTTGCCTTTGCGAGCCGAACTCTGAGTGCTACGGAGCGCCGCTACTCGGCGAGCGAGAGGGAAGCCCTGGCCTGCATCTTCGCCTGTGAGCGCTGGAACTTCTTCCTTTACGGCCGACGGTTCGAGCTCCACACCGATCACCAGGCTCTCACCACGCTGCTGTCATCATCTGGGAGCGGACACCGGCCACTCAGACTGCATCGCTGGGCTGATCGTTTGTTAAACTACTCCTTCACCGTCAAGTACGTCCCGGGTGCCAAGAACATCGTGCCCGACTTTCTGTCGCGCTGCCAGGACATGGCCGAGCCGACGGAAGGCGATGAAACAGACGATCTGGAAGTCCAAAGAGTGCTCCTGGCCGAGGCGCTGACCGTGGTCACCGAGGACGAACTGGCGGAGGCAACGTCAAAGGACGAGCTCCTGGCACGAGTCGCAGAGTTCACAGTTTCCGGTTGGCCAGACAAGAAAAAGCTCGATGAGCGCCTGCTGCCCTACTGGAGTGTCAGGAACGAGCTGACTGTTTGGAGCAACGGCAGGTGCTTGGCCATGGGAACTCGTGCCGTCATACCGGAAGAACTGCGCCAGCGAGTGCTCGACTTAGCGCATCAAGGTCACAAGGGAGTCAGCAGGACCAAGCATCACTGCCGAGACACCGCGTGGTGGCCCAAAATGGACAGCGACATCGAGAGGTTCGTCAGCAGCTGCTCTGCGTGCATCATCAGTGAGAAGACCTTCAAGCCGCATCGGACAGTGCTGACCCCGACCGAGTGGCCGAAGGAACCGTGGACAGAGCTGCAGATCGACTTGTTCGGAGAGCTGCACGAGGGTGCGCCAGAGAACTGCCGCTTCATACTCGGTGTACACGACCTGCATTCAAAGTGGCCCGAACTGGTCTGCCTCTCTTCAGCGACGTCTGCGACTATCATCAAGAGTCTCATGGCGCTGTTTTGTCGCTGGGGCATTCCGCGCGTAATCACCACCAATGAAGGACCCCAGTTCATCTCCCAGGAGTTCAACGACTTCCTAAAGGCGTACGGCATCAATCATCGTCAGACTCCGTTCTACCACCCTCAAGGAAATTCCGGAGTGGAGCGCCTGAACCGCGTAGTCAAAGGGCTTGAAGAGCCACCTTCAAGACGGCTACTCGTTCCTGGAAGCGGTGCAGTCCATCCTGTGGGCGTACCGATCGACACCGCACGCACTGACCGGCGTGACGCCAGTGGAGCTGATGCTCGGCCGCAAGATCACCACGCCGCTGTGGACGCTGCAGCCGAAGCGAGAGACTCGAGAGCACCCACTGGCCGATCAGATCCAGGAGCGGCAAAGACGGCAGTTCAAGCGGCTCAACAGATCCCGGCAGCCGCCGCGCCAATTCCGGGTTGGCGATCTTGTGCGAGTGCGATCTCCGCGGATGCGAGGCAAGCTGCAGAGCCACGTGTCACCACCTCTACGGGTCAGCGACGTCATCAGCCCGACGATCGTCAGGTTAGAGGACGGCTCAAGGTGGCACACCAGCCTCTGTATGCCTCATGCGGAGCCCGAGGGTGCCAGCACGACTTCGGCAACGGCAATGCCGCCACAACCGCCAGTGGCTGCAGAGCCGGCAGCGCCAGAAGGTCCGACAGACCCGCCGCCGGCGACCGCTGAGGCCGACGCGGAGCTGCGGCGCAGTACGCGACTGCGGGCACCACCGTTGTGGTACGGCCAGGTCGTGACGCATTGATTGCCAGCTGTGAAGGGAATTAGTGGCTGTTAAGGAGGAGGGTGAATGTTGTAAAGTGAGTTTACTCACTGGTTTGTTTTGCTAGTCGGTGTTTGGGAGTCAAGGGATGCGATGTACAAGCGTTCTCGAGTAATATAAGAATAGCTCCACCCTTCGGGTGAGGGTTAGAAATTTTTTTTGTTGGACTAAACCTGACTGGCTTGTCTCTCACTCACTACACAGAACTCAAGCGAAAACGGCTCTGTCAGCTCGTGGCAACTCAACATTGATAAGGAGCAGAGACCGGGATCGATGCAGGAAGCCAAGCTCGAGTGCAGCGCTGTGCAGCTCCTGCCGCCGAGAGTCGGGCTCCAGTGGGTGCACTCAGCCACAGCAGAGCTGGACTGCAGAAGCTCAAACAAAGCTCAGACCTCCATGCCGACAGTGCTGGTGGCAGCATCGGCCACCATTGCCATATGCGTTGGTCTGCTTCTGGCAGCAATGGTTAGCGCTTGAAACTGCCTAAAATTTGGTATCTTCGCTGGCTGCCAATCTCTCCGCTTTCTAAACTGATTGATGGCTTTGAAAACAACCGATTTTTTTCGTACTTTTAGCTGATGAAGCATCGCGCTTTGGCCTACAGCCCGGTGACAGCAACGGCAGCCGCCACCCGAGAGAGTGGAGTGAGCCGCTTCATTTTTTCCTTTTCTAGTTTTTATGCACTTTTACATAAAACCTTACTCTGCAATTGCCGCTCAGTCTCAGCACGAGCAGGAACTGGTAGAGCTCGGCTGCCCACCAACTGGAGCTTCTGCCACAGCTTCCGGTCCAAGTACGGAGTGCCTAGTCCGCCACTGCCAATACGGGAGCGAGTGCACCGTGTACTTGGATATTGTTGCCACGGGTCCGTGACACCTTGTCGTGCTGATTGGCAATACCTCAATTTCTCAGCATGTCAATCTTGTGATTGTCTCTGTCAATCTTGTGATTGTCTCTGTCAATCTTGTGATTGTCTCTGTCAATCTTGTGATTATCTCTGTCAATCTTGTGATTGTCTCTGTCAATCTTGTGATTATCTCTGTCAATCTTGTGATTATCCCTGTCAATCTCATGAATATGCTCGAGAATTCGAATGATTTACTATTTAAACTGTTATTAAAATAGTATTCTAGAATTCGTTTAAATGCAGATGTTCAAAAATAGTACAAAAAAGTTAAAACCAAAGATCATGCCTCCATTGCTAGGAAATTCGCTCATTTTGCTGCTTGCTGGCGACATTCAATTTTTATCGATTTCTGGACTGATGTTAAATATACTTCTGCAGTTTGAAATATTCGTGCCCGCATTGCACTACTGTGAGCAGTAGCGTGTCACGCTGCTTTGCTGTGATATTCACGATACTGCAACAAGTTTAACGCGTTCTAATATGAGTAACCGCAGGTTGACCTGCGCTGAGGCAATGCTGCCCATTCCGCTGGCTCCCGACTTTTTAATTACAGAAAAAGGAAGACTAACTGGATGAGAGGAGAGTGCAGGTAGAAGAGTAAGGAATGTGAAGAGAGATAGGTAGGAGAGGTAGGGAGAGGCAGGGAGAGGTAGGGAGAGGTAGGGAGAGGTAGGGAGAGGTAGGGAGAGGTAGGGAGAGGTAGGGAGAGGTAGGGAGAGGTAGGGAGAGGTAGGGAGAGGTAGGGAGAGGTAGGGAGAGGTAGGGAGAGGTAGGGAGAGGTAGGGAGAGGTAGGGAGAGGTAGGGAGAGGTAGGGAGAGGTAGGGAGAGGTAGGGAGAGGTAGGGAGAGGTAGGGAGAGGTAGGGAGAGGTAGGGAGAGGTAGGGAGAGGTAGGGAGAGGTAGGGAGAGGTAGGGAGAGGTAGGGAGAGGTAGGGAGAGGTAGGGAGAGGTAGGGAGAGATTAGTGCGACCATTTTTTACTTTTAAACGCCTTCCAGCCTTTGAAATCGATCAGACGCACAACTCCAACACGATCCGTTTTTTTTCTATTTTTTTTCCGTACAAAAATGTCCTCAGCTGGGATACGGCAAGATTTCATAGAAAATTGATGCCAGTAGCCAAGCAGGAGCCATGGCTTCCCCAGCCCCTGTCCCTGTGGAAGCTGCTCAAGTCTCAATCGGTGAAGCGAGCCGGAGAGCGGTGTTGAGCGCCCTGCAAAGCAGAGCTTGTTGGCTTTGCAAAAATAAATGAAAAAAATATTTATAATAATTTGAGCCGCGGAAAGCCGGGCGGGACTCGAGCCTGCCGGTCGAACTCGAAATCTGCGCTAATCTCTGCTTAACAGAGCGAGACCATGCTGAGCAGGGAGCCCCCCTCCAGAGGCCCCAGGAGACCCCGCGTGTCTGACAAGAGCCTTCGAGTTATGCGGTTCGCTTTTCCAACGATTGAGCGGCCTGTGGAGGCTGGCCGTACAACTTCATCATGTATCGCCGCCGAGTCCCCAGGGGGAGCCGAGTTCGAGTCCTGCAGCTCCGTATAGGGAAGAATTTCCCCGAGATAAATCCCTGCTCAAGGAACAGATGAGGCCCCAAGTTAACGGAATCAACTGCTCCGCTCTAACTTCTTCTTCTGCTTCTTCTAGAAAGGAAATTATTCAGCAAAAGAGTCAAAGCCAGCAGCAACCCAGGGGGGGGGGGGCAACAACAATCCATTTTGCCTGCAATCGGCAGGAAGCGATGGAGCGGATTCTGGGTGATGGAGAGAGCAGAGTCAGACCCCTTTGTCACCGCAGAACGCTGGCACAGCCCGAGCATTTGATGGCTATCTGTTGAGCTTTGTCAAACTGTGCAGTCCGGGATGGCAGGAAGTTGCCCGACTGCCAGAGCAATGAATGAGCTCCTTGGGGGAGGAGGGGGGCACAACAGAAAATATCGCGTGAGGACAATCATCTGATTAAATGAGGACTCGCACAAGCTGAGCAACAATGGGCTCCCTGGCTGATCCCCAGCTGAGGCACGCCGGTATGGGCAGGAAGCCGCGGCCTGAGTGGAATTCCAGAGCCTTGAATCTGATTTTTTGGTTAAGTATTATGGTTAATTCCTCTCTGGGGAATTACCTGCGCGTGTGTCAGACGGGACCCTGGCCTGGGCCACCAATGGGAAAATCACTGTTCCGTTCTGGACCCCCGCTGAGCCAATGAGTCCATTGTGGGAACAGGAAGACTCGCTGCTGGAGTCCGCATCCTGGAGCTGAAGCTTTGCTGAGCAGCAGACTCCCCTTGCACCGCCTGTTGCTTTGGGGGGGGTCTTCTTTCTTCATTTCATCTCCACATTCTTAATTGTGTTTAAACAGACCAAACTGGGGCTTGGCTACCTACCCACAGGCTGGAAACCCGGCACTGAACTTCGGGCATTCAAGTATTCTGAGGGACTGTGGCATTCAAGTGTTCTGAAGAATTCATCAAGCTCAATAACTTTGATTCATTAGCCCGCAACAATCCCGTAACACTCCCGTAACAATCCCGTAACAATCCCGTAACAATCCCGTAACACTCCCGTAACAACCCTGTAACAATCCTGTAACAGCCCTGTTACACTCCCGTAACAATCCCGTAACACTCCCGTAACACTCCCGTAACAATCCCGTAACACTCCCGTAACAATCCCGTAACAATCCCGTGTCAACCCTGTAACCCTGTTACAATCCTGTAACAATCTCGTAAAAACCCTGTGACAATCCCGTAACAATCCCGTTACAATCCCGCAACAATCCCGTAACAATCCCGTAACAATCCCGTAACAATCCCGTAACAATCCCGTAACAATCCCGTAACAATCTCGTAAAAACCCTGTGACAATCCCGTAACAATCCCGTAACAATCCCGTAACAATCCCGTAACAATCCCGTAACAATCCCGTGACAATCCCGTGACAACCCTGTAAAAACCCAGTAACAATCCTGTAACAGCCCTGTTACACTCCCGAAACAATCCTGTAATAATCTCATAAAAACCCTGTAACAATCCCGTAACAATCCCGTAACAATCCCGTAACACTCCCGTAACAATCCCGTAACACTCCCGTAACAATCCCGTAACACTCCCGTAACAATCCCGTAACACTCCCGTAACAATCCCGTAACAATCCCGTAACAATCCCGTAACAATCCCGTAACAATCCTGTAACACTCCCGTAAAAATCCTGTAATAATCTCGTAAAAACCCTGTAACAATCCCGTAACAATCCCGTAACAATCCCGTAACACTCCCGTAACAATCCCGTAACACTCCCGTAACAATCCCGTAACAATCCCGTAACAATCCCGTAACAATCCTGTAACAGCCCTGTTACACTCCCGAAACAATCCTGTAATAATCTCGTAAAAACCCTGTAACAATCCCGTAACAATCCCGTAACAATCCCGTAACACTCCCGTAACAATCCCGTAACAATCCTGTAACAATCCCGTAACAATCCCGTAACAATCCCGTAACAATCCCGTAACACTCCCGTAACAATCCCGTAACAATCCCGTAACAATCCCGTAACAATCCCATGACAACCCTGTAACAATCCCGTAACAATCCCGTGTCAACCCTGTTACAATCCTGTAACAATCTCGTAAAAACCCTGTGACAATCCCGTAACAATCCCGTAACAATCCCGTAACAATCCCGTAACAATCCTGTAACAATCCCGTAACAATCCCGTAACAATCGACAATCCCGTAACAATCCCGTAACAATCCCGTAACACTCCCGTAACAATCCAACAACAATCTCGTGACAATCCCGTGACAACCCTGTAAAAACCCAGTAACAATCCCGTAATGACTTCGTAATAATTTCGTAAAAAAGGTTCACCCCCTAAATGCTTGAACTAGAATGTACAAAAGCTTTTTGTATATTTCTCCGAAATCGAAACCTCACACATAAACTACATAAACTAGAGACAAATTATTCGCATTGTTTTCGGCTGCTCATTTCAACAAACTGAATCGAGCTAACAGCATCATGAAGGTTTGATGCTGCCAAGAGACAGGCAGACAGGCTGGGATCAGGGGCTTATCGGGCCTCTCCATTGGCTGGAACTGCTGGGCATCGCTGCATCCCGAGCCAATTGGGGAGAGGCAGGAGGCTGGCGGAGGCTCCTCATCGTGTTCTGCATCCCCAGCCGCCGACATCAAGTGTTCCGCGAGTCTGGGCGGACAAGCGGGGGGCCGAATAAATAGGCTGGAGCAGCGGCAGACTCAGCTCAACTTCAAGCACCAAATTCTACTAAACACTCCGACAGTTCGCATTGATAACACACAATGTCCGTTGGAGCCAAGAAGACAAAGGAGATTTCGAACAATGAGGCAATCCAGGTGAGAATTTCTGCTTTCTCTGCAACCAGATTGACAATCTCCATTTAGCTGGCTTGCTTATCCAAATGGCTAAAAAAAGACAGACAGACAGACAGACAGACAGACAGACAGACAGACAGACAGACAGACAGACAGACAGACAGACAGACAGACAGACAGACAGACAGACAGACAGACAGACAGACAGACAGACAGACAGACAGATAGACAGACAGACAGACAGACAGACAGACAGACAGACAGACAGACAGACAGACAGACAGACAGACAGACAGACAGACAGACAGGCACAGACAGGCACAGGCAGAAGGCAGAATCAAGACCGACACGTCTCTCTCTGCCCTATCCAGCCCGCAGCTTCAAGCGCCGACTCGCCGTGGCTTCCACCGCCGCCGCCACCGCCTCTGCCGCAGGGGCTGTTCGAAGCGGCCGCTGAAGGCGGCGACGGCGGTGACGCGGCCAGTCCGGCGGAGAGCTGGCGGCAGCTGCAGCAGGCGGCCTTCGCCTACAACCTGGACCCGCACCTGCTGGCTGTGTACAACAGCGGCATCGGGTTGGACGGGCCGAGACGGAAGAACGCCACCAGAGAGACCACGGCCCTGCTCAAGGCCTGGCTGCAGGAGCACAAGCGGAACCCCTACCCGTCCAAGGGGGAGAAAATCATGCTGGCCATCATCACCAAGATGACCCTAACTCAGGTGAGCGATGAGCACCGGCTTTGATCCACCTGTCAGTTCCCCTTAAGAACAGTTCCTCAGAGCAAATTTCCCACGAAGATACAATTCCTCAAGTGCAGTTTCCGCTTGAAGACGGCCTCCAAAAAGACAGCAACCCAAAGACAGTATCTTCCTCAAAGACATTCCCCCAGGACAGTTCCCCCAAAGGCAGTCCGGACAGGCAGCGCCCCTTTCTAGGACAATCCTGAACTCGATCAATCAGCTTAGCTGGGATCGTCTCCATCCTCGCAGGTGTCAACCTGGTTTGCCAACGCTCGGCGTCGACTCAAGAAGGAGAACAAGATGACGTGGAGCCCCCGCAACCGCTCCGAGGAGGAGAAGCGACTCGCTGAAGAGGCTGGCGCTGCCGGCGGGGCAGCCTTGGGCGAGCGCGATCTGCTGGCCGGTGATCTGGACGACGATGTCGACGATCTTGACGATGACGACGACGAGCTGGATAACGAAGAGTCGGCGGCAGCTGGGGATGTCGAAGCGGAAGGCGGCGATGACAGCGGTGGAGTCGAAGGCGACGGCGACGCGACAGGGAAGCGGCCGGGAGCGACGGCTGCTGCGTCGGCGGCGAAGAAGCCGCGAATCTGGTCCCTGGTGGACACCATCAGCGACAACCACCAGCAGCAACAGCAGCAGCAGCAGCAGCACATGTTGCGGAAGCAGCCACCACCGATTTTTCCACCGTTAGCAAGTCTGCCGCCGCCGCTGCCGCCGCAGTTGCAGTTGCCACAGCAGCAGCAACAGCAGCAGCCACAGCAGCAGCAACATCAGCAGCCATTCCATCACAGCCTGTTTCCTTTCCCACTGGCGCACCCTCTAGCGGGGCTGCTGTCCCAGCAGTCTGCCGCTGCGATGGCCGCTGCTGCAGCTGCCACCAGCGCCGCCTCGGCTGCGAAAATCAGCGGACCAGCTGGGCACCACCCGCTGTTGCCGCCTTCGCCGCTGCCGCAGCCGCTGCCACAGCAGCCGCCGCACTGCCTGCCGCTGTTCCCGCCGTTGCCGCATCCGCCTCTCGGCCTGCAGTTCCCGCCCTTCCCGCCGGCTTCGTCCACCGCCGCCTTTGCCGCTGCCGCCGCTGCCGCCGCCGCCGCCGGGTTCCCGCCGCCGCTGCTGACGCCGGAGATGGCGTCCGGGCCGGCGGCGCAGCACCTGCCAGCTTCCGGATCGGGGAGATGAGGTGCGGTGGGACGCTGGGAAGCAGATCTGATAGGGGAACCGGAGAGGCTGCAGGCTTTGACCCAACAACGTGGGGTCACTTTCCTATAGGCATCAGTTTGGAGTCATTGAGAATCAGTTTGGAGTCATTGAGAATCAGTTTGGAGTCATTGAGAATCAGTTTGGAGTCATTGAGAATCAGTTTGGAGTCATTGAGAATCAGTTTGGAGTCATTGAGAATCAGTTTGGAGTCATTGAGAATCAGTTTGGAGTCATTAAGAATCAGTTTGGAGTCATTGAGAATCAGTTTGGAGTCATTAAGAATCAGTTTGGAGTCATTGAGAATCAGTTTGGAGTCATTGAGAATCAGTTTGGAGTCATTGAGAACTCAATCCTTAATTCAATATGTTTCAGGCGCGAGTACTGATGAAGCTGGAATATTCGATTGAGATGAAGCGATACAAAGGAAGTCTCAGTGCCATGAAGCCTGCACCTGTTGAGCCTGTAGGCATGCACACTGCTTACAAACATTTACAACTCACTGCTTGTCAACTGCCCTGCTGTAATTCCACTCCTTTAGACTGCATACCGTAATCTTTTTTTATATTGTTGTTTGAGCAAATGATCTCTTTTGAATCACTTATGTATGATTTTTATTAGTCCTTATTGACAAAAAGGATTGAAAAAATTAAATAAAATTGCTTAGAGTAGCAGCATTACTGATTAAAACTCGATGCTTTGCCCATCTGGCTGTCATTCTTCTGAACTTTTCAATTGTCATCAATGATGAGTTGCGAGAATGGGCTCTGGACTACAGGGGGCTCGGGCTCGAACAACTTGAACAAGAAGGAGATGGAGGGATGGAGAGGCCGCTGTAGGGAGAGGATGCAGGTAAAGTAGACAGGCAGAGTAGACAGGTAGATTAGACAAGCATAAGAGACAGGGAGAGTAGACAGGCAGAGTAGACAGGCGGAACAGACATGCAGAGTAGACAGGTAGAGTAGACAGGTAGAGTAGACAAGGAGAGTAGACAAGGAGAGTAGACAAGGGAAGTAGACAGAGAGAGTAGACACATGCAGAATACACAGGCAGAATAGACAGGCAGAGTAGACAGGCAGAGTAGACAGGCAGAGTAGACAAGGAGAGTAAACAAGGAGAGTAGACAGGAAGAGTAGACAGGGAGAGTAGACAGGCAGAGTAGACAGGCAGAATAGGCAAGGAGAGTAGACAGGCAGAGTAGACAGGCAGAGTAGACAGGCAGAGTAGACAGGCAGAGTAGACAGGCAGAATAGGCAAGGAGAGTAGACAGGCAGAGTAGACAGGCAGAGTAGACAGGCAGAGTAGACAGGCAGAGTAGACAGGCAGAGTAGACAGGCAGAGTAGACAGGCAGAATAGGCAAGGAGAGTAGACAGGCAGAGTAGACAGGCAGAGTAGACAGGCAGAGTAGACAGGCAGAGTAGACAGGCAGAGTAGACAGGCAGAGTAGACATGGTGGCAGTCGCTGCATGGCCAGTTTTAATCAGATGTCGATTTGAAGGGAGCTCAGTGGGGGTTTCAGCAGCCCGAGGCCCTTCGGGCCGGAGCTGAGTAGGCAAGCGGGCAAGACTTTGGGATCTGAGAGCTCGGCAGAGTGAAAGGAAGGAGAGAGAGAGAGAGAGAGAGAGAGAGAGAGAGAGAGAGAGAGAGAGAGAGAGAGAAAGTGGCAAGTCTGAGTCGGTCTGACGAGATTAATAAAATGGATTGGCGAGTTGCAAGTGATTGAGGAGGGGAGTGCGATAGGGGGGGGGGAAGGGCAAGCGAGACGGAAGAGAAGGGATAATGGAAGTGTTTAACACTGCCTGTAAACAGGCCGGGAATCTGCGCGGACCCCATTGCTATGCAAATCAGGTGTCACGGATTCAATTACGCGTGCCTGGGCTGCTCGGCCACCAAATTGGATTTTTACACTCCACGGCACTTCCGCGTCCCCCCCCCCGCTCCGCCTCATCCGCGCCAATTCCGCCGATTGGGAAGCTGGGGGAAGAAAACAAACTTTGTATAACTGGCTGCGGGAGGGGGGATCTCGGGCTGGGGAAACGACAGAGGAATTTGCAATTGATGAATGTCTCCTCTGGCTCCGACCTCCTCTGGCTCCGACCTCCTCTGGCTCCGACCTCCTCTGGCTCCGACCTCCTCTGGCTCCGACCTGCACTGCACCGGCTCTGCCTGCCTATCTATCTATCTATCTATCTATCTATCTATCTATCTATCTATCTATCTATCTATCTATCTATCTATCTATCTATCTATCTATCTATCTATCTATCTATCTATCTATCTATCTATCTATCTATCTATCTATCTATCTATCTATCTATCTATCTATCTATCTATCTATCTATCTATCTATCTATCTATCTATCTATCTATCTATCTATCTATCTATCTATCTATCTATCTATCTATCTATCTATCTATCTATCTATCTATCTATCTATCTATCTATCTATCTATCTATCTATCTATCTATCTATCTATCTATCTATCTATCTATCTATCTATCTATCTATCTATCTATCTATCTATCTATTTATCTATCTATCTATCTATCTATCTATCTATCTATCTATCTATCTATCTATCTATCTATCTATCTATCTATCTATCTATCTATCTATCTATCTATCTATCTATCTATCTATCTATCTATCTGTCGGTCTATCTATTTGTCTATTGAATCGATTTCAAAATATTCCCTATCCTGTTTAGCGGGTATCAACATATCAACATGCGTCACTTAGCTGTCCAAGTTTCCACCAGAGTTGAGGTGCCATCTGTCTATATTTAACACCCCGCTGGGATGCTGATTTCGACAAAAAAGCTGTGAAAAAAAGGTGATCCCAGACCCCCTTGGCATCGGCGGGAGCTGTTGGTCCCCGAAGGAGAAGGGGTCTGAGTATCGGACAGCGTGTTTACGCAGCCTACCGGGCTCTCCAGATGGGGGCAGCAAAGTGGAAGCTGATATGAGCAAACAGATGGTATCTGAGCGGTCAGGCACCGGGCTGCTGCCGCAAACTTTGCTTAATCGAATGCTATAAGCTGTACGAGTGTTGCTGAATGAAATAAATTTGTGTCAGGTGCTTTCGAGTCAACAATTCTAAGAAATTTGTGAGCAGATAGGGAGCTTTGCTAAAGATATGCAGATCTGATCTGTGCACCTCAGCTAATGGATGTGAGCTCAGGTGGGGCGCGCTTTACTCAGAATCAGCTGGCATGACGTTGAGCTTCCTGTTGAGCAGGGGTTCCGCTGGTCCCCGAGCATCCCCGAGTCAAACCAAGAAAATGGCGCTGCCCTGAGCAGTCACGCCACCGGGCGATCCGTTCTGATTTTTTTGGCTTCGATGGCAGGAAAGGCTGTGAATAATGTTCGGCAAACCTGCAGGCGGGGGTTCTGAGATCTGGACTTGGGAACAGCTGCTCAGAGCTCTGCTGGAAGTGGAAACATGCGAACCAGGAGCTGAGGAGATGCATCATGCAGTCTCTCATTGAGTAGAGTTGGTCCTGGGGTCGTCCGTCCGTCAATCTTAGGGCATGAAGAAATCAAAATATTGAATGGAAAAGGCTGCATTACCAAATAGTTTTGAGACGTGACAGTTCCAGTTAAGCTCAATATCCATAGACAGATTGAGGTTGGCGTAAACATAAACACCCTTTTCAAAATAATTTAGCACCCTCACGGGGCTCCTCTTGCGTTGAATTGATTCTTCAATTATCCTTCAGCTGACAAGCATTGAGTTTGAGCTCGCGATGAGCGCTTGGTTGCGTCAGCGTTCCGCTCGGAAATACGAGCTGGGACTCCGCCGTGACAGGCGAGTCGCTTCGGGCAACCCTTCCTCTTTTAACTTTTCTTTCTTCAGCTTATTACGGACGTGCGACGGACGGATTGAAGAGACACTCCCCACTGGGGTCACCGACCCGTGAGACATTCCTGTCACGGCTGGGAGCGGCAAGGCGCTGGGGGCTGGAATCCCGGGGAATAAAATTAATCTTTGCAAACAGAATTCCAATGGATAAACAACTGGCAGAGGGAGGCCGTTAACTCCAATCAGGCGGGCGGCTGGGCGATTCAATATTCGACGGGGCGCGCATGTGCTTTGTCCTCGGCCGGCTCAGCTGTGAGAAAAGTTTTGATTAAAAAACTCGGATTGGGAGGGGGCGGGCCCGGCAAAAAAGCAGCAGACAGGGGCAGGCTGGGAAAGGGGTGCTTTGAAGAGGTTGCAACTGTCTGCAGGCGTCCCATGGGCACCCGCCCAATTCTTAATTCGCTGGGACAAGCAATGATTTAAAAAAGAGGGAGGGAGCTTTCAATTCTGAGTCACTTCACGCGAGTAGGGAAATAAATATCCATTTAACAGGTTCGGTAGGGTCGGGGGGCGATAACGGAGCTCAAGCCCGTGATAAGGCCGCTGGGTGTCGGGCGCTGTTCTCACCCGTGAAAAACTCACCCGTTTCAATTTGCATACCAGCAGGCGGGCCTATCAATGGCGCCCATCTATTAGGTATCAAAAATATACTTAGCTGAGAGAGAGGAGGGGTGACAAGAGTTAAGTGTGCCGCGCGCGACCCGCAGTCAGCCACCTGCTCAAAAGTTCCGATCGGGGTGGGGACTCATGTGTGAGGATCAGAAGCGGCAAACAAAGTCTGAGGGTTCCTCTCCCTCTCTGAGAGCTCCTCTTAGGAGGAGATGTTGATAAAAGTTAAGCGATTTACTAGCTCATAGCCCAGCAGAATCCCTCTGCCCCCAGGCCCAAGGCTCAGCGATTAGGATAAATCAGGTCAGCCAAGCAGCAGACCATTGTAAGCCGCAAACTGCAAACTGAACGAGTCACGAGGGCGGGCTGGGAGATAGCAGGCGGGGAATTTCCATTCCACTGCAACCTTATCTCGCTCCGGCCACAACTCGAATTGACTTTCGCTTCGGTCAGCAAAGTCGGAGAGTCGCGGTTTTAGCTTCCCGAAAAAAATTATTCGAACTCATCGATAGGTCTCAAAGCAAACTAGTTGCTCAGCGATGCGGCGGTGGCATTATCTCCTTCTCCTGTTTCTAATTTAGTGCCCCGAGACTCGAGTCCCAAGGTTCACTGGGGTGTTCAAATGTGATACAAATTTCACTGTGTACGGGGCTCGCCCGCATTCTCTGACTCTTTGATGAAGCTTGAAAATTATTTCAATCCCAGCTAATACGAACTTCTCCATAGAATTCTTTATGTTTTAGGCTCGAAATTGGATTTAAATTTTCCCGCCGAAATCATATCTCGGACACTTCATATCTCCAACAAGCTTAACCCTATCCCTAAACCTAATCCCTAAAGTGTCGGAGATATGAAGTGTCGGAGATATGAATTGTCGGAGATATGAAGTGTCGGAGATATGAAGTGTCGGAGATATGAAGTGTCAGCGGAGCTATGAAGTGTCGGAGATATGAATTGTCGGAGATGTGAAGTTTCGGAGATATGAATTGTCGGAGATATGAATTGTCGGAGATATGAATTGTCGGAGATATGAATTGTCGGAGATATGAAGTGTCGGAGGTATGAAGTGTCGGAGATATGAAGTGTCGGAGATATGAAGTGTCGGAGATGGGAAGTGTCGGAGATATGAAGTGTCGGAGATATGAAGTGTCGGAGATGTGAAGTGTCGGAGATGTGAAGTGTCGGAGATATGAAGTGTCGGAGATGGGAAGTGTCGGAGATATGAAGTGTCGGAGATGTGAAGTGTCGGAGATATGAATTGTCGGAGATATGAAGTGTCGGAGATATGAAGTGTCGGAGATGCGAAGTGTCGGAGATATGAAGTGTCGGAGATATGTGAATCGTCGGAGATATGAAGTGTCGGAGATGGGAAGTGTCGGAGATATGAAGTGTCGGAGATGTGAAGTGTCGGAGATATGTGAATCGTCGGAGATATGAAGTGTCGGAGATGGGAAGTGTCGGAGATATGAAGTGTCGGAGATATGAAGTGTCGGAGATATGAAGTGGCGGAGATATGAAGTGTCGGAGATATGAAGTGTCGGAGATATGAATTATCTGATTATAAACTGATTGCTATGCTTTCTCGTTTTACGTAAATGATAATTTCGTAATATTACATATAAATTAGCTTGGTTAAAGTTCGCTCACTCGATGTTATGACCTGGGTGATCTTAGAGTCGTTGTGGAGCCTAGAGATTTACTGACAGTGTATATATTACATGTACATCCATGTACTTGAGAATTATGAAACTCGCGCTGCCTAAATTTTCATTGCGAATAGTAAAAAGTCTGGTTTATTTCAAAGTGACATATCATCGATTCACTATACAAATTACAATTAAATTTTCATCGCTATAATAAATTTCCGTAAAACACGCTGCGATACAGACCTACTAAACAGTAGCGAGATGCGGGATTGCAAGCTCAATTTGCTATGAAGTTCTAGAACAAAATGGCCATGCCATTCGCATGGGCAGGGCAGGGGAGGTTGAACAGAGGGGCCTTCCTTTCCTTTTGCCACCTCTAAACTGGCGACCACACGCGTGGCCTCCTTCCTACCCTCCTGTTCAACCTCTGCCCCCCTGAAAGGGAGGTGGGGTGGTGCGGCGCGATGGCAGCCATTTTACGATCATCAACCCCACAGCACCCCTCCCACTCCGCGCAGGAGAGGTTTGAGGCTTGTAAATAGCATTCCTGCCTATATCTGCACGGCCTACCCCTCGCTTGCCCACAAACCCCCTTTCCAATGGGGAAATGTACATATCCACAAACTTGGCCGCTCCACACCCAACCGATAAGGAAATGGGGAGGGGGAGGCGTTCCGTGCTTGGTCTCACTTTGTAAAGAGCAAGGAGGGAAGAACTTATTAGTAGAGTGGGGTGAGAGAGTGGGGGGAAGAGCTACTCACTCGCTGAGTTTCTAGCATTAACTCTCCAGCAAGCTCTCGTGTATGGCGCCCGTGTAATGTATTAGGCCATTTTCTTTCACCCAAAAATGCCTTCACGGCCCCACGGCACGACTCGTGGACAAATCAGAGCGAAGTGGGCCCTTATTCCATTGGCTGGGATGGGGGCAGGTGCTGGGACGCCTGTGCTAAGGGAGGGAGACGGAAACAGAACGAGGCAAACCTCCCCCCTCCACTAGCCATTGAACGTTTCTGGCCAGGCACAAGAAAGTCAGCACTGGTTGTACCGATCTGCAGATCTATCAACATGAAACCCCCTTCCTTTCCTGTGTCTTCCCCCCCCCCCTCCAACCCTTGAACTAAAGAGCAAAGCAGCCCCTTCTCTCTCTCTAGATTCCAAACCGTTCCCCCTTTCTCTCCAGCCCAACTGCCTGTCCCTTTCTCTCCCTAAGCGTCACCCACCTCCGCCCCAATTCGCATCTTGTGGCCTCCGTTTGCGATCTGCGTGGCCCTGGGGAATGGGGCGGGTCCGGGAGACATACTAGCCTGACTACTTACTGGGAGACTATCGCGCTCGTGTGTCTCCGGGTTGCGGAGGAGGAGGAGTCCAGATCGAGAGGGGGGAGGTGCGCGGCTCTCCGCGGACCTCTCCTTTCCCAGCACTTCCCAAAGCCCCGACAAAGAAGACAAGTAGAAATGAGGGATAGAGACTTAAATAACTTTAACTTGCGCGGCTCTTACCTAATGTCACAGGAATCCCTGGTTGGGATATCTTAATTCTCGTGAAAAAAAATTAAAAAAGTCTTCCGATTTTCGCGATGATCGACTATAAAGACAGCATTCTAGGAAACTTCCAAGCAAATCTTATTTTTCTCCTCTTGGTGCGATTGGCGCTCTCTACAGAGGGTGCGACCCAATTATAAGACACTTTAGTGTGTTCGAACTGAATGGGAAAGTTGCCAGTTAATTCTCTATCTCTAGTGCGCATTGTTCAGATGCTTTACCCAAGGCTTAAAAAAATTGAAAACAGCGCCATGCAACAAGTTGCTCGGATTTGCCTGCCTTCTTCCCCATCCGATTTCCCTGGAATGTTGCGAATTATTCCCACTTTTCTTAGAAAGTACTACTAATGATGCATTTTGTTTGAAAGATTAAGCCAACTGTGAAATAATATCTCGTGGGTTTTCTCTCGCAAATCAGCTTCCGTGGCTGTGGCCTTCTTTCCTCGTCCTTGTTACGGCCGAAATCCAATTTAGTACATGTATTTTGCTAATATCTATCACATACCTTAGATACCTACCGACAGACCATTTTTAGTATACGGAAGTCGTAAGAGGTTGCTGGTGGCGCCTCTGCAACCCAGTGGCCGCCCCAAACAGAGTGGTGCCGTAAGCACCCAGACTGGCGCCTCAAATACCCAGATTGGCTCCCCAAAGATCCATATTGGCACCCCAAATACCCAGATTAGCGCCCCAAATACCCAGATTAGCGCCCCAAACACCAAGATTAGCGCCCCAAACACCCAGATTGGCTCCCCAAATACCCAGATTAGCGCCCCAAATACCCAGATTAGCGCCCCAAACACCCAGATTAGCGCCCCAAACACCCAGATTGGCTCCCCAAATACCCAGATTAGCGCCCCAAATACCCAGATTAGCGCCCCAAACACCAAGATTAGCGCCCCAAACACCCAGATTGGCTCCCCAAATACCCAGATTAGCGCCCCAAATACCCAGATTAGCGCCCCAAACACCCAGATTAGCGCCCCAAACACCCAGATTGGCTCCCCAAATACCCAGATTAGCGCCCCAAATACCCAGATTAGCGCCCCAAATACCCAGATTAGCGCCCCAAACACCCAGATTGGCTCCCCAAACATCCATATTGGCTCCCCAAATACCCAGATTAGCGCCCCAAATACCCAGATTAGCGCCCCAAATACCCAGATTAGCGCCCCAAACACCCAGATTAGCGCCCCAAACACCCAGATTGGCTCCCCAAATACCCAGATTAGCGCCCCAAATACCCAGATTAGCGCCCCAAACACCCAGATTAGCGCCCCAAACACCCAGATTGGCTCCCCAAATACCCAGATTAGCGCCCCAAATACCCAGATTAGCGCCCCAAATACCCAGATTAGCGCCCCAAACACCCAGATTGGCCCCCCAAGCACCCCAGTATGGCACCAAAAGCATTTTCCTCATGCCAAGGACTATCAACAAGTCAAAAGTACACATACCAGCAACCAACGCATTTGATGAACAATCATAAATTTGAAATAAATAATGTTATTTTAAGCGCAAAAATTTTATTTACTGGATTATTTCTGCACATAGTAGCGAAGAAATATTAAACAGCGGTTTAAGGGTAAGAAGAAAATTTTGGTGTAACTTTAATTACTTGTTTAAGTAATTTTAGAAAACAACGCCAAACCGAAGGTCTGTACTGACGCTAGTCTCTTGAGTGCGCCCGGAGAGGCACCCGAGCCTTTAATCTGGCCTGGGTCAGTTCGGTCAGATTGGGGCAGATTGGGGCAGATTGGGGGGGCAGATTTGGGCAGGTTGGGGCAGGTTGGGGCAGATTAGGGCAGGTTGGGGTAGGTTGGGGTAGGTTGTGGCAGATTAGGGCAGGTTGAGGTAGGTTGGGGCAGATTAGGGCAGGTTGGGGCAGGTTGGGGCAGGTTGGGGCAGGTTGGGGTAGGTTGGGGCAGATTAGGGCAGGTTGGGGCAGGTTGGGGCAGGTTGGGGCAGGTTGGGGTAGGTTGGGGCAGATTAGGGCAGGTTGGGGCAGGTTGGGGTAGGTTGGGGCAGGTTGGGGCAGGTTGGGGTAGGTTGGGGCAGATTAGGGCAGGTTGGGGTAGGTTGAGGTAGGTTGGGGCAGATTAGGGCAGGTTGGGGTAGGTTGGGGCAGGTTGGGGTAGGTTGGGGCAGATTAGGGCAGGTTGGGGCAGGTTGGGGTAGGTTGGGGCAGGTTGGGGTAGGTTGGGGTAGGTTGGGGCAGATTAGGGTAGGTTGGGGCAGGTTGGGGTAGGTTGGGGCAGGTTGGGGCAGGTTGGGGCAGGTTGGGGTAGGTTGGGGCAGATTAGGGCAGGTTGGGGTAGGTTGGGGCAGGTTGGGGCAGATTAGAGCAGGTTTGGGGCAGGTTGGGGCAGGTTGGGGCAGATTGGGGCAGGTTGGGGCAGATTGGGGCAGATTGGGGCAGGTTGGGGCAGATTGGGGCAGGTTGGGGCAGATTGGGGCAGGTTGGGGCAGGTTGGGGCAGATTGGGGCAGGTTGGGGCAGATTGGGGCAGGTTGGGGCAGGTTGGGGCAGATTGGGGAATCAAACAAGTTGTGCTGAAAGACGGCCCGATCAAAAGTACAACTCGATCCGTTTGTCCCTGACGTCACATCCCGTTTACTTTGCTAAACTGGGCCAAAAGTCCTTCGAGTTTCTTCTCTGCTCGGCAATTTTTCTCCACCAGCAACTGGCGCGTCTGCTCCTGGTTGAGCAGACTCCGTTCCCACCGCTCAGCCTCCTGCATCAAGGATTTGTTCTCCATCTCGGCTGCAGCAACGCTGTCCGATGGGGATGCGCTGGCCGCGTCTGGTAAAAAATTGCATATTTTTAATATTAAAACACTCAGCAGCCAATCAAAAATCAGAAAAGTATTCACTAGACAATCAGAAATCAGAAAAGTATTCACCAACCAATCAGAAATCAGCAAAACATTCATCAGCCAATCAGAAATCAGCAAAACACTACCAGCCAATCAGAAATCAGCAAAACATTCATCAGCCAATCAGAAATCAGCAAAACACTACTAGCCAATCAGAAATCAACAAAACACTACCAGCCAATCAGAAATCAGAAAAACGCGTACCAACCAATCAGAAATCAGAAAAACACTCACCTGCCAATCAGAAACCAGCAAAACATTCACCAACCAATCAGAAATCAGCAAAACACTCTTCAGCCAATCGGAGATTAGCAAAACACTCTTCAGCCAATCAAAGATTAGCACAATACTCTTCAGCCAATCAAAGATTAGCAAAACACCCTTCAGCCAATCGAAGATTAGCAAAACACTATTCAGCCAATTAGACACATGTGGAAAGCTCAGCAGCCAATCAGATGTTGACAAAACACCCCTTAACCGGTCAGAAATAATTCATTAAGTTTTTAGCTAATCAGAGCAAAGCTATTTCAATACCTATTGCTGAAGCAGAGCTTTCTTCCGTCGCAGTGGCGGGTTCCGCTGCTGCAGGCGCATCAGCTGATGCTGCTGCTTTCGCCGCCGCGGCCGTTGGCAGACCGATGGCGCCTGAAGCTCGGAACTGTCGCCGACCGCTGCAGGCGGGGCAGAGACCCACCGAGGAGGAGGCGGCAGTGGCGGCGGCATTCGGCGGTTTCGGCAGGACTCGCAGGCAGGCGGCACAGCAGAATCGGCAGTCGGTGTCTGAGGCGCTGCCAGTCTTGTGAGAGGATTCGAGGGGCATGTGCAAGACATGTAGTGTGAGCTGCAAATTGCTGCAAAACTACCATCTAAAAACAAAAACCTGACTGTTGTTTATTTATTCTTAGCCTCATCTATCGACCACAAAAGCTACCGATCTATCATCTGCCACAAAAGCTACCGATCTATCATCTACCACAAAAGCTACCGATCTATCATCTGCCACAAAAGCTACCGATCTATCATCTGCCACAAAAGCTACCGATCTATCATCTGCCACAAAAGCTACCGATCTATCATCTAACACAAAAGCTACCGACAGTCTGCCACAAAAGCTACCGACAGTCTGCCGCAAAAGCTACCCTGAGTCTGCCACCCACCTCTTGCTGCGCCTCTGAAAAATGCGTCGGGGACTTGTCGACGCCGTTAGTCGCCGAAGCGGATGTCGAGGCGGTGGAGTCGCGGCCACGAGTTCGCCGCGACGACCTGGTGAGGATGCCCAACGCTGACGAAGTGCTGGTAGCCGCTGTGTCAGCAGCCTTCGACGAGGTGGCAGTCGTCGCAGCCGCAGTCGCAGCAGCAGCAGCAGCAGCAGAAGCCGCAGCAGCAGTTCTGAAACGTTTGCATCCGACGGTCGGAGCATTGGGATCAATTGGATGGCCCAGCAGCACGTTGAAGTCCGTGTTCACCAGCTCCTGCCGGCGCTTCCGGTGCGGCGCCTTCGACTCCACGATGTCTGGGTTGGGGAAGAGGAGCGGGTGTGTCTCGATCTTGCCTCCGGTGTGTCTCTCTTGCCTCCTGTGTGTCTCTCTTGTCTCCTGTGTGTCTCTCTTGCCTCCTGTGTGTCTCTCTTGTCTCCTGTGTGTCTCTCTTGCCTCCTGTGTGTCTCTCTTGCCTCCTGTGTGTCTCTCTTGCCTCCTGTGTGTCTCTCTTGTCTCCTGTGTGTCTCTCTTGTCTCCTGTGTGTCTCTCTTGCCTCCTGTGTGTCTCTCTTGTCTCCTGTGTGTCTCTCTTGCCTCCTGTGTGTCTCTCTTGCCTCCTGTGTGTCTCTCTTGCCTCCTGTGTGTCTCTCTTATCTCCTGTGTGTCTCTCTTGTCTTCTGTGTGTCTCTCTTGTCTCCTGTGTGTCTCTCTTGTCTTCTGTGTGTCTCTCTTGCCTCCTGTGTGTCTCTCTTGCCTCCTGTGTGTCTCTCTTGTCTCCTGTGTGTCTCTCTTGCCTCCTGTGTGTCTCTCTTGTCTCCTGTGTGTCTCTCTTGCCTCCTGTGTGTCTCTCTTGTCTCCTGTGTGTCTCTCTTGCCTCCTGTGTGTCTCTCTTGTCTCCTGTGTGTCTCTCTTGTCTCCTGTGTGTCTCTCTTGTCTCCTGTGTGTCTCTCTTGTCTCCTGTGTGTCTCTCTTGTTGTCTCCTGATTCTCTCTTATCAATTATCACTTTATCGCTTCACTGAGCCGCTAAAAGTCTTTCTGATCCACGCAGAGACCACTTGGAACCGAAAACTAATGTTGCCAAAATTGATAGAAAATACGCAAAACAAAAAAACTCACCATTGCTAAGCTTCGGGGTGACCAAATCAAATAGTGCCAAGAAGTTCATCTTCTGCAATGTTTGAGCCATTGATTTGGGATTTTTTGTGCCAGCTTTAGACAGTTTAAAGGTATCAGGGATTTTTTGGTGCTACCGGAACAAAATTTAGGGTTGGAAATATGAGCATGATAGTTTTGTGCGAGAAAATCTAATAGTTGTGTGGGGGAGAGATTCTGGTTTCGCCGAAGATGAACTGGTAGTTTTAGGGTAGACAATCGGGTAGTTTTGGAGCAGAAAATCGGGTAGTTTTAGGGTAGAAAATCGGGTAGTTTTGGAGTAGAAAATCGAGTAGTTTTGGAGTAGAAAATCCGGTAGATTTAGAAAAGAAAATCGGGTAGTTTTGGAGTAGAAAATCTGGTAGTTTTGAAGTAGAAAGTCCGGTAGTTTTGGAGTAGAAAATCCTGTAGTTTTGGAGTAGAAAATCCAGTAGTTTTGGAGTAGAAAATCCTGTAGTTTTGGAGTAGAAAATCCGGTAGTTTTGGAGTAGAAAATCCTGTAGTTTTGGAGTAGAAAATCCGGTAGTTTTGGAGTAGAAAATCCAGTAGTTTTAGAGTAGAAAATCCGGTAGTTTTAGAAAAGAAAATCGGGTAGTTTTGGAGTAGAAAATCGGGTAGTTTTGAAGTAGAAAATTCGGTAGTTTTGGAGTAGAAAATCGGGTAGTTTTGGAGTAGAAAATCCGGTAGTTTTGGAGTAGAAAATCGGGTAGTTTTGAAGTAGAAAATCCGGTAGATTTAGAAAAGAAAATCGGGTAGTTTTGGAGTAGAAAATCCGGTAGTTTTGGAGTAGAAAATCCGGTAGTTTTAGAGAAGAAAATAGGGTAGTTTTAGAGAAGAAAATCGGGTAGTTTTGGAGTAGAAAATCGGGTAGCTGAGCAAGTTCAGTGCAGACTCACCCTTTTCTTCTCCGGGCTGAGGCTCCCAACGCTGTTGCCAAGTCGTTCAAGAGTTGACGGGCAGAAGTGATGACGCACCCCGTCGTCCAACACTTCGTCAAGCGACTTTGCCTGGTCCTGCTCGAATGAGGGAGTTAATTTCGGTTTGAAAAGCTGTTTCAATGTTCTGATTTTTGTCTTTGCAGAATGTGCGCAGTGCTGCTACCTTGATGACGCGATGCCCGTGGGTCGCTTTTAAGGCTGCGCGTTTCCGTTCACATTCCTTCTTGTACTGCTCCAGCAGCGGCTTCTGCGGAATGGTCATCAGCTTTGTTTACAGGTGAAGCGTGCGATCGAGTAAGGTGAAGAGTAGAAAGAAGAGTAGAGTGGAGAGTAGAGTGAAGAGTAGAGTGGAGAGTAGAGTGGAGAGTAGAGTGGAGAGTAGAGTGAAGAGTAGAGTGGAGAATAGAGTTAAGAGTAGAGTGGAGAGTAGAGTTAAGAGTAGAGTGGAGAGTAGAGTGGAGAGTAGAGTGAAGAGTAGAGTGGAGAGTAGAGTGGAGAGTAGAGTGGAGAGTAGAGTGGAGAGTAGAGTGGAGAGTAGAGTGGAGAGTAGAGTTAAGAGTAGAGTGGAGAGTAGAGTGAAGAGTAGAGTGAAGACTAGAGTGGAGACTAGAGTGAAGGGTAGAGTGGAGTGAAGAGTAGAGCGGAGAGTAGAGTGGAGAGTAGAGTAGAGTGGAGAGTAGAGTGAAGAGAAGAGTGAAGAGTAGAGGAAAAGGTGGAGAGTAGAATGAAGAGTGTTGTGCAGTGACTCAACATTTAGGGTGAGGAGTAGAGTGAAGATAGAGGTGTAGATGGAGAGTAGGGTAAAGAGTAGAGTGATGAGTAGAGTAGAGAGTAGGGTGAAGAATAGACTGGGAAGTGAGGTGAAGGGCAGGATGAAGGTAGGAGTGAAGATGGGGAGTAGCTTAAGAGGATTGGAGATGATGAAAAAGTAGAGTGAAGAGTAGGGTGACAAGTAGAGTAGAACGGAGAAAGTAAGCTGGAATAGATTGGAGTAGAGTATCAGTATACTATACTCGTAGAAGTAGATGGAATAGATTGCAATGCAGTTATCTGCGGCAGTAGAAATAGTCGTGATTGGCAAATTGAGGACAGCCACGTGTCAGCCAGACAGCCAGCCAAGCGAGGCCTCACCTGAGCCTGGTAGATGCGCACAATCAGCTTCTCGGCAGACTGCACTTTGGCCTGCAGACTCTGGTCGTGCGGACTGAGGCTGGTGCGGCCCACCAGGTTCTGCATGACATTGGTTTGGGGTCCGCTTAGTTGCTCAGTTTATTTAAGGATTTTATACTGGATTAGGTGAGGAGGTTGGGGCGCCATTTTGGAATCTCAGGTGAGGAGGTTGGGGCGCCATTTTGGAATCTCAGGTGAGGAGATTGGGGCGCCATTTTGGAATCTCAGGTGTGGAGAATGGAGATTGGGGCGCCATTTTGGAATCTCAGGTGTGGAGAATGGAGAATGGGCGCCATTTGGAATCTCAGGTGTGGAGAATGGAGATGGGGCGCCATTTGGAATCTCAGGTGTGGAGATTAGGGCGCCATTTTGGAATCTGAGGCGTGGAGAATGGAGATTGTGGCGCCATTTTGGAATCTCAGGTGTGGAGATTGGGGCGCCATTTTGGAATCTCAGGTGTGGAGATTGGGGCGCCATTTGGAATCTCAGGTGTGGAGATAGGAGATTGGGGCGCCATTTGGAATCTCAGGTGTGGAGAATGGAGATTGGGGCGCCATTTGGAATCTCAGGTGTGGAGATTGGAGATTGGGGCGCCATTTGGAATCTCAGGTGTGGAGATTGGAGATTGGGGCGCCATTTGGAATCTCAGGTGTGGAGATTGGAGATTGGGGCGCCATTTGGAATCTCAGGTGTGGAGATTGGAGATTGGGGCGCCATTTGGAATCTCAGGTGTGGAGATTGGAGATTGGGGCGCCATTTGGAATCTCAGGTGTGGAGATTGGAGATTGGGGCGCCATTTTGGAATCTGAGGCGTGGAGAATGGAGATTGGGCGCTATTTTGGGATCTGAGGCGTGGAAAATGGAGATTGGGCGCCATTTTGGAATCTGAGGCGTGGAGAATGAAGATTGGGGCGCCATTTTGGAATCTGAGGCGTGGAGAATGGAGATTGGGGCGCCATTTTGGAATCTGAGGCGTGGAGAATGGAGATTGGGGCGCCATTTTGGAATCTGAGGCGTGGAGAATGGAGATTGGGGCGCCATTTGGAATCTCAGGTGTGGAGATTGGAGATTGGGGCGCCATTTTGGAATCTGAGGCGTGGAGAATGGAGATTGGGGCGCCATTTTGGAATCTGAGGCGTGGAGAATGGAGATTGGGGCGCCATTTTGGAATCTGAGGCGTGGAGAATGGAGATTGGGCGCCATTTTGGAATCTAAGGCGTGGAGAATAAAGATTAGGGCGCCATTTTGGAATCTGAGGCGTGGAGAATGGAGATTGGGCGCCATTTTGGAATCTGAGGCGTGGAGAATGGAGATTGGGCGCCATTTTGGAATCTGAGGCGTGGAGAATAAAGATTAGGGCGCCATTTTGGAATCTGAGGCGTGGAGAATGGAGATTGGGCGCCATTTTGGAATCTGAGGCGTGGAGAATGGAGATTGGGGCGCCATTTCGGAATTCTGGGCAAGAAGCCACCTGGGGCGTCATTTTGAATAAGTTTAGAGTTGGCCAGGATGAGAGGTGGAAGTAAGCGGCAAACAAATAAACAAAAAATAGAATTCATTTCGTTTGGTCCAAAAATAGAACGAATCGGTGACAGTGAAATGTAAGTTTGGAAAAGCGAAAACTTAATAATAGGTAATCAAATCAGCTTCTAATTTCCCTTATTTTAGTGAAATGGCGATTTTGACAGCGATTTTGCAGATAAATTTTATGCGGTGCGGCATAGACTGAGCTCAAAATACAATAGAAAAAAACAGGATAAAAACCTAGAAAGTAGCCAAGTTTATTAAACTCTTACCCGGTGCGCTCGAATGGCAGCGTTTAGTTGATCCTGCCAGTTGCGCAAATTTGCCGGCATTGGATCCATCGCAGGCGGCGGACAAAACAAGAGCGGAACTTGGAAGTTAATAGGCCGTGGGGAAGGATAAAAGCGAAGCTCGCCCGCAAACCCTGTGCTCCAAAGACTCAGTGGCTGTGCTATAGTAGGAAAGTCTGGCCCACTAATCAGCAAGCTGTTGGGGGCCCCATCCACTTTTTATGGGACGGGCCAGCGCTTATGGGGAGGGGCTGAGAGCAAGAATAACTCGAATGTAATATGGAAAGCTTTTCTCCCTGTGAAGTCTTTTAAACTTATTGGACGAATAATACTACTTAAATCGTAGATGCAAACATTAAAAACGTCTTTAAATAGCAGGTTGAACTTTAATTTTCTAAATAAAAAAGTTTTCCAACTAGGATCTACTTCGTTTTGGAACAGTAGTATACATGGCGCATTTAGAAACCCATATCATTCTGGGGGGGGGGGTACGGAAGTAAAAGACTAGAATTCTAGCCCTTCCAGTTCAACCCCGCCTCGCCTCCGCCACCCAAACCCCCAACCTCCTCGCACCCACCCAACCTCCGTTAGATAGAACTGCCGTCCAATGCGAGCCTCTTGGCTCAGTGCGCTGTGTATGCGTATGACTAACTATATGAACCCAAAAAGCTCAAGCCTTTCTATCCGAACCATAGCTTTACTTTACTGCCTGCAAGTCCCGTCGTCTTCTTGCCACCCCAACCTTCTTTGATGCGGCCCAGGCCTATTCTTATTGGCTGGGCCGACTTTGACACAAGGAGGGTCCCGAGCGAGGGCAACCTGCCCCTCCCCTCACCCCCACCAGATTCGGGCATTAGGATAGCAAGGGCCCCAAGCATGAGCGCCTCATGGTTCGCTTTTAATCGTGCTGCGACCAATGAATGTATTATTTCCTCCCCTTAAGCCCAGACTACAATTTGCATGCACCGTACACTGATTAAAGCGCAATTACCTTATTTTTAAACGTTTTAAAAAGCGTATCAGATGGCCACATTTAACTAAAAATTAACTGGCAAAATGCTCCACAAACTGTCTTCTTCTTTTTGTTTCTATGAGTAGCAGAAAACTTATCGATAGAACATTGTTATCTATCCTTGCAGATTCACGTCCCTCGTATCTAAGCTAAGCCATGTCCGTCTCACAATTATTGGCTTGGTTGGCACAGTCACAGATGATCGCTGCACAACTCTTCCGGATTCTTCAGCAATATCTGCCGATTTCGATCGTCTCTGAGCACTATTTTTCTGCCCCAATATTCTCTCCCCAATTGCTGCTTTTATCTCCTCTATCCGCTGGTTCGTTTCATATAGATTTATGGAAGATCCTAAATAAACCTATAGCCTTAATTCTTAGCGCAAGATTTATTAAACCCTTTTATGCTGACCTTTATCACCGCAAAGCCACACCAATATGTGTGGTTTCGGGGTTGTGACTCATCTCTTTTCTGAGGTAATTTGCTTTTAAAATGATTTTTCAATCAACCAATTCTTCTTGTTCACGAAACCCGACAAAAGCAGTTTAAAAGTTTAAAAATGAAAATAGGCTTGCTTGATTATTTCAGACTTTGAGAGGGCTGAGCCTTGCATTGGGTTCTGAATTCTGATTCGGTGGTCTGGCTCAGGGGTCGGCAAACTCCCAAGCGAAGTCTACTCGTGTATCCGGCCCTTCATGTTCTTTGAAACTTCAAAGTAGCAATCCGGCCCGCTCAAACTCGCTTCTCCCTTCTCGTTCCTATCCTCTTATCTCCCTTCTCTCTCCTCTCTTGTCTGCTCTCGTCTCTCTTGCCTGCTCTCCTCTCTCTTGCCTGCTCTCCTCTCTCTTGCCTGCTCTCCTCTCTCTTGCCTGCTCTCCTCTCTCTTGCCTGCTCTCCTCTCTCTTGCCTGCTCTCCTCTCTCTTGCCTGCTCTCCTCTCTCTTGCCTGCTCTCCTCTCTCTTGCCTGCTCTCCTCTCTCTTGCCTGCTCTCCTCTCTCTTGCCTGCTCTCCTCTCTCTTGCCTGCTCTCCTCTCTCTTGCCTGCTCTCCTCTCTCTTGCCTGCTCTCCTCTCTTTTGCCTGCTCTCCTCTCTCTTGCCTGCTCTACCTCTCTTGTCTCCCCTCCTCTCCCGTCTCTCCCCTCCTCTCCCATCTCTCCCCTCCTCTCCCATCTCTCCTCTCTCTTCTCTCCCCTCCTCTCCCATCTCTCCTCTCTCTTCTCTTCCCTCCTCTCCCATCTCTCCTCTCTCTTCTCTCCCCTCTTCTCCTCTCTCCTCTCTCACTCCTCTCCTCTCTTCTTCTCTATTCCCCCTCCTTCTCTCCTGAATGAGCTGGATTTTTCCAAATTTTTCTTCCAAATTTTGACTTTTGATTGAAAAAGGTCTATGGATGCCAACGGTTGGTTCAATTCATAAAGGACTCAAGTAGAAGATAATGCATGGTTATAGTTAGCCTAGGCGTGTTGAAACGGGGAGAAACGGACGGCATCCCGCCCGCTGCAATAATCTATGGCCAACTTCAATAAGTATTTAATAAAAAAACTCGTATGCATATAAGTATCTAGTTAATGTTTCTACAACTTGTATATTTTAAAAGTAAAGCTTAGTGCTGCTTAATAATTCTTAGTATCAGTTACTATTTTTTCAATTCGCAAAATAAGGAGTTTTGGCCATTGACAATTTTTTGGATTTCATTATTTATTTCTTTGTCTTGTGTGCTGGTGTGCTAATGTGGGGGCTCCGACCCCGCTTTCTTCTGACTTTGCCATAGACATTTTCAGCGGGCCGTGAAACCGACTGAATGCATTGGAGTAAATGGGATTTTACCATAGACAGTCTCAGCGGCCCGTGAAACGCGGTTTCACGCCCGCTAACTATAACACTAATATGGATGGGTCGCAGAGGGCAGAAATGAGCTATAACGCCGAGGCGCGTTTAGGGTTGTATTTATTTAAATCCCGAGAGCCGAAGGCTTTTAAGCTTTTAAGGGATTTACGTTAATGAACCCGTAAAAACCATGCATTCAGGGACTACTCAATTAAATCGATGCTTACAAACTCTGGGATGTATCCAAACCCGCAAAACAGTTTGGACCATAGACACTGAATGCAGTGCAAAGAGGGGTTAAGGGGACGCAGTCCCCTGCGGGGGTGTGGGAGCGGAGCCTCCACATGTACCATAGTGAATATAACTTTATTAAATGTCTATGGTCCGCTTTCATCTCGGAAAGTCAACTGGAAAGGATTTAATCTACAGATTTGAAGGTTTCCTAATGTCTTTTTTTACCTGTGAAATGGCCGTCTATGGAAAAACCTCACTAAAAATGAAGCCTGAGAACTCACAACGAGGCCAATTGACCAAATTCACAGGCCTGAAAACGAGGCCAGTGTAAACTTTGCAACCACCAAGGGGCGTCGCCATCGATTTTATGGTGGGGGGGGCAAAGCCAAGAATTCTCTACATGTACGAGCATATACATGTACA
Source organism: Macrostomum lignano (assembly GCA_002269645.1). Lineage (NCBI taxonomy): Eukaryota > Metazoa > Platyhelminthes > Macrostomidae > Macrostomum > Macrostomum lignano. Next base: position 251,205 of record NIVC01000708.1, read on the forward strand.
TGACTACATGTAAACTCCTACATGTACATTATTTTCAGAATCGGTGTCAGCGCTCATTTTGGCGCCGCAGATACTGATTTTGGCGCCGTAGGCGCTATATTCTGTCGCCCTGAAGCAAAATTATTGATTTCCATAACGGTTCACGAGGTGGGGTTGGGGAGACATAAAGGAGCATTGGCATGCCCCCCATACATGTAGCTTTTACTGGGCGACATGGATGTCCTCCCTGCCCCCCCCCCCGGTGGCGACGCCTAGGCCCCCTGTTTTCAACATTAAACTTACTTTGTTTAAACAAAGTTGAAAAGAAACAAACATGGTAACGAAAATTGGCGAATCATTTTATATTGTCCATTCGGTTAATTGTATGCTCGTACAAGTTAACCCGAAAGTCACTCAAATGTGATTTCCAGTGTTAGTCTCACCGTTGACCGTCATACGCATCTTCTTTGCGGTACCACACTGACCTTTTTAGACACAGGATTCAATGTATAGGCTCAATTGCGCAGGTCAAAAGCCAAGTCTTCCTCCATGTTGAAGTTGTAGTTGTAACTCTCACAGACTCTATTTGTTTGTCTGTCTGTCTGTTCCTCACTGTCTCTTACTTAAATTTTAGTGTCTATGGTAATATGAGGAGGGAGACTGCGCCCCCTCTCTACTGCGCCCACCATACCAGCTCCGCTTATGTATGTGGCTATACCGATTTCTCTGCTGCTCAACGCAAAAAACCTGAACGCAGCATTTTAGCTTTTCTTTTTTAAGCATCACAGTGATCTACGGATCTACATGGTACATGTAGGGTAGAAGGGTGGAAGGAGGTTCGTAACCTCATATTTTTTAAGCTGCAGTTTTCAAATGCACTCGAGTAAACAACAGGCTGCCAAAGATGCAAAAATACAAAAATATCCGCTGCATATTGTCTAACTGTGATTGTAGCGCTGTTTCCCCTGTTTGGCATATACATGTACTTTAGAGAATTATACTGCATGGAAACAACGGCCGGACGCCATTGCAAATTTTCATGTTCTCTGTTTTGGACTTGAGGGCTCTGCTGTTTGCAGTCTAATAGAGGTTCACTTGTGCCTCATAATCTTTTTGAATAACTTGCCTGTAACTAAAGAATTAGTGAAAATAGATTAAAATTTCAAAATAACAGTGGTAAATCTTTGCTGCTATCATTTAAAGACAATACAAACAAAAGCGCATTTTTGTTATACCGGATTGCTGATAAAATTTTAACTATCATTATATATTTCCGAGTTTAAATTCCATGCATATGTATGCGCAAATGCATTTACCACTAACCACTACAACGAAACGCAAGTATTTATTGCTTTTTGGATTCTAACTTATGAACTATAATAAATCTCTGTATATGTCAGATATCAGAAAATTTGTCTATAATGTTGATTTGCCTTTGCTTTGTATATGCTAAACTTGTCTTGACTTAGATTTTATATAGGCCTATATTTAACCCAAAATATACCATAACTTTCCATTCTAATATTGATATAGGCTATTCTGTAATTTTAACTTTGATGGTGTTGGGGCCAAAAACTACGTTAAATGCACATAGATTTTAAGATCTAAGTCTACTGTTAGTAATCTACTCTAGAAGACTAGATTGGATTAAGCTATCTATCTTTCTATAAAGCATTGATGAGGTTGATAACACTATCTTGTCTGCTTTATTTAAAGAATTATTTCTACTTTAGGTCTAACTAGATTATAGGCTCACAGCCCTATAGGAGGCTTAGAATGGGGGCTTAACTGATAGGAGACTTGCTTTTGGTAAATAAGCTACCAAGACTAGCTCCAATTAAAGCCTTTTCTATAGACTTTGGGTTTCCCACAAGTAGTACATTTTGTTTTTAAAAATGTAAAAAACAAAGAAAATTTTTTATATATTTTTGTTGGCATTTGTTTATTATACTTTGCTAGGCCCTAGCTATATATTTGGTATTCCTTTGGTTTACGATCATTTTTCCACCCACATTTCGGTTCACGATCCCCATGTAATTTTTCATATAAATGATCATAGCTTGCTTGAAATAAACAAAAATTGTTAAACTGAGTTTATTCGTTACATTAGAAAAAACTGAATGGAATAGCCGACAAATGGTTTCTTTAATGGCATTGCGATGATGAGGATCCTATATATCCACTTCGGTTCACGATCATTTACATGTATTTCTTCAATTTAAATGATCGTGAACCAAAGCTAAGGGGGGTGTCAAAGACATATGTAGTCATATATTTATCAAGGACTACTTAAGAACACAGGACGTTACACTTGCAAATATTGGCAGAATTCTAAAAGGCCGCTTTGAATGCATGTGTCTATGGTTTTAGTGGCCTTTTTGCTTAGTTATTGTTATTATTGCTTTATTATTCTCTGCACGCTGCCACCCCCTCCCCTCAGCTTCGGTTTACGATCATTTACATGTATTTCTGCCATTTAAATGATCATAAACCGAAGTGGATATATAGGATTGTCTTCATGGAACAGTTCTGAGATGTGAAATGGTATACTAAAACCCCCTACCTTCAGTTCACGATCATTTACATGTATTTCTGCTATTTAAATGATTGTAAACCAAAGTGGATATATAGGATCCTCTGCATGGAACAGTTCTGAAACGAGTTCTGTAACGAGCAACTCTTTCAATTTGATGAATGTATGCGAATGAACAGATCTCTTTGCATCGTTTCATTCTGGTTGGCATTCGATCGTTTGACAACAGAAAAATAAAAAGGCTTGAAGTGATTTCAGTGCTGGTTTAAAAAATGATTAAAAAACACGAATTTCTTACTCTTGCATATCTTTCTTATGGGGATCGTCACCAATTTCAGGGATCGTAAACCGAAGGAATGCCATATATTTCCTATAGGCCAGAGTTTGCTATCCTGTAATATATATATGAAAGATTATGCTAAGCTGGCACAAAGACAATTTTAGCTTTTCTTGTATTTATGCCATATATATTCAAAGAATATGTTTGAACTTAAAAATTATATCAACTTAGTATATAGCAAAAGAAACAATGTATAAAATATAATAATTATGTAATAAATATAAAATGTTTTTTCCTAATCAGGTGCTATATATGAGTCTTATTAGTTTCATTTTTAAAATTATAAAATCTACTATATGATAACTTGCTACATGCTAATTTTGTGCTGTTTGTAAGTCTTTCTGTCTGGCATTGATTTTTTTCAAGAACCACTTGACCAATTTATCTCAAATAAGCTTTAAAAATTATAAATTTTGCCTATCATGTATAACTTTTTTTATTTATGAAAAAAATCAAATGGGAAGGGTGTCAAATATTTATGAAACAATTTTTAATGCTTCTAATGGGTGCTCTAATTATTCAGATAAACCATTTAGGCCTCCTTGGGCAATGTACAGTGTAGAAGTATATTCACAATAAAGTTAAGGATTTTTATGACCTTTGGTGCACCAGTGTGATAGACAATCAATGAAAGAGAGCAAGGGGTTATAAAGCTGGCCTGAAAAGGCTGAAATGCAATATGCAAAGCCTTTTTATCAACCCTCTAATTTGCTCTAATATCTTTTGTGTTATTTTAGAACAGACTCAGAGGGTGACATGGTTGCAGTTTTTAGTAGTATCAAATAAGCCCAATTAATATTTTTATTAATTCATATTCATTTGGCAAATTGGTATATAAAACTTATACCACAATTGGAAGTGGATCAAATAGTAAAAACAAGGTTTTTATGCTTTCAGTACTTGAATTTTAAATTTGAATGTGCACCATGGGGCTTATAATGTTTCTGTAAAACTTCAAACAATGAAAAATTGATTTGAAAGTGTGTCAAATATTTGAAAAACAATGTTTTTTTAATACTTTCAATGTTATAATTTTGGATTCGAATGCCCCATGGGGGCTTTATGTGCTAGTTCATTCTAAATAGATTAAATATATAATTTATACCCTTGCAATGCCAATAATATGCCTGATAAATCTAGAATATATAATACTGATATATAAAACATATATATACAAATATATCATAAGCTATATACTATTAATATAGAATCTAAATGTAGTTGTATCAAATATTAACTTCATCTAAGGATTCATACATGTATTGCATTTATGCCAAGGCCATTCTTTAGTTTGTATGTACCCTGACAATAGCTTAGAACTGGATTTGTAAAACTTCTAATAGAGTAGAGTTTAGAGTGGCTAGGCTTAAGGTTCTCATATAAATCACTTTATCTAAAATTTATTCTTCAATAAACTTTGGAATAAAAAAGAGTTGGTACATGCAACAGTTGTACCTAAAAAATGAGAAGTTATATATTTTATTTAAAACTCATTTTTAATTGATTGAGTTTGTTCAAATTGTTAAATATGTAAATTAGCCAAAAGGTAGTCAACTAATAAGGCTAATTTTTTGTATATAGGGCAATATTTGGTTGCTAGGGCATTTGCTGCTAGATGAGTAGGCAAAATCCAGGACTTCTGCTATCCAGAATGCTCAAACCTTGCACTGGCAGCCAACTGCTCGCCTATGAAGCTGCACCACAGCAGCCAATTGGCAGTCCTCGCCCTGGCAGCTGCTCTCCACCTGCTGGTGGCACCGCGGCCTGCCCAGTCTGCAGCCGGCGTGGTGATCTCGAACAAGCCTGCCGACGGCGATACGATCTATGTTGACCGGGACCGCAGCATCTCCCTGTCCTGCCGGCCTGTCAGCACTGAGACTAGCCTCACCCTATTCTGGTACCATCCGCGAAACTACTACACCCCCGTGTCCAACCAGGACATGAATAAGCAGGTCTACATCAAGCGGGACACCAGCGATCCCCGAGTGCTCATGATATTCGTTAACAACTTCAAAGATGACGATCAGGGCAGGTGCGTTGCATTGTCTGGCGTGATTGCCCCCCATGTCTGTCATCTCTACCTTTTATTTTGTGTGCTAAAAACTGTCTGATTTCTTTATAAAGATCGTCTCTTGTCCTGTCTCGAGTGGATGAAGTATACTGTCAAAGCTCGCTGGGGGAAACGGTCTTTAGTGAGTTGGCATACGTTTCTTTCTCTTCTCATTCTCTCTCTCTCTCTCTCAGTCTCTCTCCCTCTCTTTCTCCCTCACTATCTCACTCACTCTTCCCCCTCCTGCCTCATCTTATGACTGTCTCTGTTCCTCCCGCTCTCCTCTTGCCACCCTTCACTTCGCCCTGCAACTCCGGCCTCGCCTTGGCCCGCAGATACTACTGCAGGTACATGAACCAGCTGGTGAACCCGCCCGAGGTGGTCAGCGAGGACTATATCAACGTGCGCATCATCCAGCGCATTGAGATCAATTACGCGCCAACCGAGCAGTGGATCCCGTTTAACAAGACCAGCACCATATTCTGCTCGTTCAAGGGCAGCGACATCAGCGTGGCTTGGTTCTTCAACAGCCAGCCAATCAGGACTGGCGGCCGGTACACCATCAACCCGCTGCAGGGCCTCATCATCAGCCCCTCTCTACCATCTGACCAGGGCACCTACGTCTGCCAGGCCCGCAGCACGGGCTCGGATTTCATGGACGTCAACATTGTGGTGCGAGTGTTTCACAAGCCTGAAATCACCTACGGACCCGTGATTAAGTACCCCGCTGCCTGCATCAACGGCATGGATTGCTATCTCAAGTGCATGGCCACTGGCACTCCAGTGCCTCGGGTGAGGGACACTGCACCTGTCACTCCTGGATTGTCACTACCTGTGTGTCAGTCACTCCTAAATTGTCACTACCTGTGTGTCAGTCACTCCTGGATTGTCACTACCTGTGTGTCAGTCACTCCTAAATTGTCACTACCTGTGTGTCAGTCACTCCTGGATTGTCACTGTCTGTGTGTCAGTCACTCCTGAATTGTCACTGCCTGTGTGTCAGTCACTCCCTGAATTGTCACTGCCTGTGTGTCAGTCACTCCTGGATTGTCACTACCTGTGTGTCAGTCACTCCTAAATTGTCACTACCTGTGTGTCAGTCACTCCTGGATTGTCACTGTCTGTGTGTCAGTCACTCCTGAATTGTCACTGCCTGTGTGTCAGTCACTCCTGAATTGTCACTGCCTGTGTGTCAGTCACTCCCTGAATTGTCACTGCCTGTGTGTCAGTCACTCCTAGATTGTCACTGTCTGTGTGTCAGTCACTCCTGGATTGTCACTGCCTGTCAGTCACTCCTGAATTGTCACTGCCTGTTAGTCACTCCCTGAATTGTCACTGCCTGTCAGTCACTCCCTGAATTGTCACTGCCTGTCAGTCACTCCTGGATTGTCACTGTCTGTGTGTCAGTCACTCCTGAATTGTCACTGCCTGTGTGTCAGTCACTCCCTGAATTGTCACTGCCTGTCAGTCACTCCCTGAATTGTCACTGCCTGTCAGTCACTCCTGGATTGTCACTGCCTGTGTGTCAGTCACTCCTGGATTGTCACTGTCTGTGTGTCAGTCACTCCTGGATTGTCACTACCTGTGTGTCAGTCACTCCTGGATTGTCACTGTCTGTGTGTCAGTCACTCCTGGATTGTCACTGTCTGTGTGTCAGTCACTACTGGATTGTCACTACCTGTGTGTCAGTCACTCCTGGATTGTCACTACCTGTGTGTCAGTCACTCCTGGATTGTCACTGTCTGTGTGTCAGTCACTCCTGGATTGTCACTACCTGTGTGTCAGTCACTCCTGGATTGTCACTGTCTGTGTGTCAGTCACTCCTGGATTGTCACTCCGCCTGTCACTACTGTATTGTATTGTCACTGGCTGTCTCTTCTGTAGTCAATTCTTTACTGTCACTCTCGTCAGAGCACTCCAATGGTCCTAAAAACTGTCAGTCATGCACTGCTTTCTCCCCGTGCTACTCCCTGCCCAGGTGATCTGGTATCGAGCGCAGGACCGCAACCGGCCCCTTCACCTGTACGGCACCAACAAGTACTTTGTGGACACCCGGGCCAACGTTGGCGAATTGCGCATCGCCATGGCGGAATTCCTCAAAGACGACGACACCTACATCTGCCGGGCCGTGGTGACCTCCGATGTCATCAGGGAGATCACTGCCGACATGTACACCGAGGCCGAGATCGACGTTGTCGTGCATCTGATACCGCAGTTTCGCAACTACCAGGCCATGATGAACAGGGAGGTCCGGCTCGGCGATACTGTGGAGCTGGTGTGCGAGGTGTACGCCACCAGCCCGCTGGACCTGCAGTTCCAGAAGTACGGCACCTACGCGCCGTATGTGATGGGCCCCCAGCCTGATGACAGCAGGATCAGCGTGAGTGCACCGGCTGCTCAGGCTGCGTGGACAGGGCGGGGAGGGGAAGACAGGGCGGGGAGGGGAAGACAGGGCGGGGAGGGGAAGACAGGGCGGGGAGGGGAAGACAGGGCGGGGAGGGGAAGACAGGGCGGGGAGGGAAGAGGGCGGGGAGGGGAAGAGAGGGCGGGGAGGGGAAGAGAGGGCGGGGAGGGGAAGAGAGGGCGGGGAGGGGAAGAGAGGGCGGGGAGGGGAAGAGAGGGCGGGGAGGGGAAGAGAGGGCGGGGAGGGGAAGAGAGGGCGGGGAGGGGAAGAGAGGGCGGGGAGGGGAAGAGAGGGCGGGGAGGGAAGAGAGGGCGGGGAGGGGAAGAGAGGGCGGGGAGGGGAAGAGAGGGCGGGGAGGGGAAGAGAGGGCGGGGAGGGGAAGAGAGGGCGGGGAGGGGAAGAGAGGGCGGGGAGGGGAAGAGAGTGTAGGGAGAAGGCAGGAGGGAGGTTAGGGAGAGTAGACGGTTAGAGGAGAAGCCACAGGTAATGAAAGGGCACTGAGAAGGAGCAGCCATATCGGACCAGAAGATGAACAACACACAAAAAATAAGAAACAACTTGCCCAATAATATTTCTTTAAATGACAGATCCGCCGCAGTCAGGACCCCGTGGACGGCCGGGTGCACCGGCTGCACCTGGAGATCAAGCGCACGGTGTACCTGGACAGCTGGAACTACACCTGCATGGCGGTGAACCCAGCCTGGAACAGCACCCTGAATGGCACTGTGATGGTGCTGATGCAGCCCAACCTCACCTCCAACAATGTGAGCATGATGTACGGCTGGCTGCGCAATGTCACCAACATCACCTGCATCAGCTACGGCCTGCCGCACCCGCAGTGGCGCTGGTACCGCCAGTTCGCCGAGATTCCACCGTACACTGACAATGGCACCTACCGGATCTTCACCTGGGATTATGAGATCTACTCACAGAGCTGGCTGCAGGTATGCTGCTGGATTCCCCGCTTCTGTTTTATGGTCTTCTGTCTACCTGCCTGTCTGCCTGTCTGTCTGTCTGTCTGTGTGTCTGTCTGTCTGTCTGTCTGTCTGTCTGTGTGTCTGTCTGTCTGTCTGTCTGTCTGTCTGTCTGTCTGTCTGTCTGTCTGTCTGTGTGTCTGTGTGTCTGTCTGTCTGTGTGTCTGTCTGTCTGTCTGTCTGTCTGTCTGTCTGTCTGTCTGTCTGTCTGTCTGTCTGTGTGTCTGTCTGTCTGCCTGTCTGTCTGTCTGTCTGTCTGTCTGTCTGTCTGTCTGTGTCTGTCTGTCTGTCTGTGTCTGTCTGTCTGTCTGTCTGTCTGTCTGTGTCTGTCTGTCTGTCAGTCAGTCTGTCTGTCTGTCTGTCTGTCTGTCTGTCTTTCTCGCTGCCAGTCTGCTTTCTTTCTGTCCGCTTTTGAATCTCAGCGAGGCCCAATTTTTTCCTCCCGGCCCGCCCGATCCGCCTAGGTGTACCCTGACTACGGCATCGAGCGCTGGGTATTCGACCGGTACATCTGCAACGCCAGCAACCGCATAGGGAGCGGCAGGCACGAAATGATGTTCTACAAGGCCTCGGTGCCCGGACCGCCCCGGGTCACCGTGGTGTCTACCACCGCCAGCAGCGTCCAGCTGGACGTGCAGCCGCCAGCGGAGGACGGCGGCATGCACCTCTGGTACTACGAGCTAACTTACAGCGCCCTCAGCGGACAGCTGACTTGGTAAGCTGGCGTATCCGCCCAACCCCCTGCGCCCCGGTGTGTGTCTGACTGTTCGAATCTCTGCCGTTGGAAGTAGACCTGTGAATTCCCGAATTCCAGAATTACACCTGGGAAATCCCAAATACCAGAATTAGATCTGGGAATTCCCGAATGGCAGAATTAGACTTGGAAATTCCCAAATAACAGAATTAGACCTGGGAATTCCTGAATGCCAGAATTAGACCTGGGAATTCCCAAATACCAGAATTAGACCAGGGAATTCCCAAATACCAGAATTAGACCGGGGAATTCCCAAATACCAGGTGTAGACCTGGGAATTCCTAAATGCCAGAATTAGACCTGGGAATTCCCAAATACCAGATTTAGCGTGGAATTTCCCGAATTCCAGAATTATCCCAGTAATGTTCTTTTTTCCCAGTAATCCTTTTTCATAATTTGTTATTCAAATTTCAAATTTTCGGGATTCCCTGACCAAATCCCTAATTGAACAGCCGGAATCCCGTCTGTTATCCAGGTACGGCCCGGTGCAGTTCGCCCTGAACTCCGACATCACAATCCACGGCCTGATGCCCAGCACGGACTACAGCATCCGGGTCAGGGCCAGAAATGCTGTAGGGGTCACGGCCGACAACATGCAGCTACCGTTGCAGATTCGAACCAAGGACCGAGGCTCGCCCGATCCCGTAATCTTCCTGTCGTCGAACCGCAGCACCTACCCGTACAGCCAGACGCTGCGCTGGAAGGTGCCGGTCAACGGCGGAGACCCGCTTGTGGGCTACGAGATCCGCGTCCGGCCGGTGTTCTACGACCCGGCCAGGCGGGCCATCACCGGCTACAAGGGCGGCTGGATTCTCTACCGGCCGCCGTTCTACAATCCGTACCTGAGCGAGTACCGAGTCACCGATCTGGAGGCCAGCACCTGGTACGAGGCCGAGATCAAAGCGCTGTCGCGGGTTGGCGAGTCGCAGACTCAGCGCACCGTGTTTCTGACCGCCGCCCCTGACGCTCTGGGCCGGCCGGATCGCGTGCTGAGCCGGGCGCCGCCAGCTCTGGCGCCGTCCTGGTGCGGCGCTCTGCTGACGGCGGCGCTGCTTGCCGCACGGCTGCCTTTGACTGGCGGCTTCCTTTGATGCTGCGACTGTCTAAATATCTGTCTTTTATACAATACTTAGCCGTTTAATTGGCAATGCAATTAGCTTATTCAACCGCGTTACATGTGCATGAACTGCTAACTCTAATTATGAGTGCCACGATTCATGAATTTACAGTACAATTGTTAATTTTATTGCAAAATTGATTTTACCTGCGCTAAGCTCAGCATTCCAATGTATGATCTATTGTTTATTGTTTTACCAAAACCGCCTGCCAGCGGACAATTTCAAGTTGCCCCTCAGTTACCGAACGGAACATACCATTTTGATACGACGGCACTTTTATATCGCCTATTTACAGTGTACATATTGTGCCTCTTTGTATTGCACACCTGTAAATGCAGCTTGTTGATACATTCCCCTCAATCAGAGAATCGCTTCGATCTGTGCGTATTATTTATTGATAAATATACTAATTGTACTACTGATCAGCGTGCCGTGCGGACATTGTCTATATTTGCGTGCGCATCGGAAACTGACCATGAATTTTCTTCTGAAACTTGTTCTACTCTCTGTCTGTCTGTCTGTCTGTCTGTCTGTCTGTCTGTCTGTCTGTCTGTCTGTCTGTCTGTCTGTCTGTCTGTCTGTCTGTCTGTCTTTCTGTCTGTCTGTCTGTGTCTGTCTGTCTGTCTCTGTGTCTGTCTGCCTGTCTGTGTCTGTCTGTCTGTCTGTCTGTCTGTCTGTGCCTGTCTGTCTGTCTGTCTATCTGTCTGCCAGTCCGAGCACAGGAGTGAGCAGGCGGTGCCCCAAGCAGTTTGCCAGTCACGCTCGCAGCCTCGGTGCCGCAGTGCAGCGGGAATCAGAGGCTCGGCCTGCATTCTGAAGAGCCGGCGGGCCGTGCAATCAAAGGGCTGCCTGATTAGGCAGGAAACTCGCAAGGAGAGAGAGCAGGGAAGCGTGCGAAAGGCTGGTTTTGAATTCTGTATGTGAGCTCCGGCGGGTGGTGCAGGGGATGAGAATGAAACTCAAAGCTCGGTGCCGCTGTTTATCTGAGCACTATGGAGAGAGAGAGAGGGGGGCTGCTGGATGCTGAGCACAGTTGGGAATTTAGATAGAGAGGCCAGTGGCAGCCGGTAGGGGGAGCGGCATGAGGGCATCGGATTTCCAATTGTTGAGCCCGAGCTGCCCGCCAGCAAAGTGCAGTCCCGGCGGTTTGTTGACCCAACCCGCCTCAGTCCCGGCGCACTGCTTATTCCGTGCTGGCCGGTCTCGGTGCCCACCGCTTATCCCCTTCAAGGCCGAAATAAGAGATCCCTATTGAAAGAAAAGTGCTCCGAGCTCTTCCGCATCCCAGGGATTTGGGATCTCCCGAGCTGCCATGGCTCTTTTATAAGGATCGGAAATGTAGGGGAAAGGATAGAATGGGACTTCAGAGCTGCTAATGCATGCAAGTTGTGTGCAGCCTGCCTTCGTTCCGTGTCCAGTCAGGCAACTTGCTGCCCGATTTTCAACTGGGGTTTTTGAGAGCCGGACAGTTGGGAATTGCAAGGGGAATATTGATGTGGCGAGCGGGCTGCTCCTTTGGGCTGTGCGGAGAGAGAATTTTTTTATTGCGACTGCATCGGCCGCTTGTGGGGGTGATGCGGCCTGAGCTGGCTGAGCTGGGTTGGGGTTGGGGTTTGTGCTGGCATTGGCGATGGGTTCGGGGTGGGTTTCAGATTGGTTTAAGGATGCATGGGTTCACAGACAGGCAGACAGACAGACAGACAGACAGACAGACAGACAGACAGACAGGCAGACAGACGGACAGACAGACAGACAGGCAGGCAGACAGGCAGACAGGCAAGCAGACAGGCAGACAGACAGGCAGGCAGACAGTCAGCAGGCAGGCAGGCAGGCAGACAGGCAGACAGTCAGCAGACAGGCAGACAGTCAGCAGACAGGCAGACAGACAGGCAGGCAGACAGTCAGCAGACAGGCAGGCAGGCAGGCAGGTCCTTAGCTGCAGTCATGACCCGCAGCGCTGAGCATCTGTAGCGAGAGCTCCCCAAAGCGCCCCCCTGCTCCTGGCAGGCCCGCATTGAAGTATCGACTTGGACAGCCCCCCGCTGCTGAGTCCCAGCCGCTGGAGAGGGGAAGAGACGGGCGGATTGGGGAAAGATAAATCTTCTTTTGATAGACAGAAAAGAGAGGGAGGACAGAAGGCTGCAAGGAGAGGAGAGGGGAGACCTTGGAGCATCGCAGTGCGCCCCCGAGGCTGGGGGCATTCTGGGCCAGCCCAGGCTAGCGAGTTCGATATTTGGAGCGGGGAAGGCGGGCAGGCAGGGAAGGGATGAGGCGCTGGCACCCACTTGGAGCCGGCTGAGTCGGCCAGCTATCTCTGCCCCCCCCCGCCGCTGTGTATCCAACAAGCCCGGCAACTGGCCTGGCCTCCCTCTTTTTTTCTCCCAACATCTTGCCGGCCAGCCCCCTCTGTAGCTGGGTTTCCCTCCTGGACAGCAGCGGACAGCCTGGAGACCTCCCTGGCGACAGCGGCTCGGGCTGCAGGGGAGACAACCATGAAGAAATGGATGGACAAAAAAGCAGAGCACAGCAAAGCTCGAGATTGAGATGAAAGAGCGAGGCGCGGGGCGGAGCGAGAGGGGGGCGCAGCGGCAAAAGTGCAGCGACAGCAGGGGGGGGGGCAGAAATGGGAAGGTCGAGTTTCTGTCTCTGCGAACAGGGAGGCCCGGAGCAAGGAGCGCTTGAGCTGGGATCTGGAGCAGCACCAACTCTCGCGCAGACGTGATGGAGCCGTGGCAGCCAATTGTTCATCCTGACTTCCATTTCGTTGAGCAGCAGGTTTTCATCGATTTTTGTCTTCGTTGGGGCGACCTTCTCTTGATTCAGGGGGTCAATACCTAACGGGGAGCGGACTCAGGGGTCAAGACCCAAAGGGAGGCGGATTCCGGGGGTCAAGACCCAAAGGGAGGCGGATTCCGGGGGTCAAGACCCAAAGGGAGGCGGATTCAGGGAGACAAGACCCAAATGAGGGCGGATTCAGGGGGTCAAGACCCAAATGAGGGCGGATTCAGGGGGTCAAGACCCAAATGAGGGCGGATTCAGGGGGTCAAGACCCAAATGAGGGCGGATTCAGGGGGTCAAGACCCAAATGAGGGCGGATTCAGGGGGTCAAGACCCAAAGAGGGGCCTCCTTGCCCCTCCTGGTTGCGCCTCTGATGTCAATGCCAGAAGGGCAGTCGGTGCCTGAGCAGTCATGGAGCTCTGAGCAGTTTCACGTGAGCTAAGAAGCTAAGAATAAGAATAATAAGATTCTGGGGAGAGCTGGGGCACCCCAGGTTCTGGCTGAAGGCCTCCATGGCTAGGGGGGGAGGCCGGGCCACACAGAAATGTGGGGAGGGGGAGAGCAAGGAAAGCGGGGGCTGGGATGGAACGGGGCGAGTCGCATTGCCGGGTGGGGGCGGGCCGCTCGCACCCGTGCCTGCCAGCCAATATAGCGAGCGGCCCAGCTCGGGCCGAGAGCCCCGGGACGGAGCGCGCCGTTACAGCTGTTTCTCGTCAGATCCGTGACCTGAGCTGACCACGCTGACCTCGCTCGTAAGCGAGCTGGGCACCGAGAAACTGCCGCGCCACCAGCTTTCAGCGGCCGCTTTGGCCGTCGCAGTCACCGTCGTCGCGACGGTCACCGGCGCCAGCGCGCTGGAGTCGTCAGCCGCAGCTGAAGGGACGCCGCTGGCCAACGACTCGGCAGCTGCTGCGGCGGCGGCCGACCTGCCGAATGGTCGCGACTGCGTCAGAGAGCGCAAGTGGTACATCTTCCTGGCCAGCAGCGGCATTGTGCTGTTCGGAGGCGTCACGTTCGTGATGCTCTACCGCCTGCTGGGCTGTCTGGCCGACCGCCTCGCCGGGCCCGCCAAGGACGCCGCCGACGAAGACGAGGACGAGGCCGCCGGGGAGGAGGCAGGCAAGTCGGGCGCGGCCGCGGGCGGCGGCCTGGCCAAGGACGACGACGAAGACGCGGACGGGGAAGCTGCGGCGGAGGCGGCGGTCGCGGCAGCCTCGGAGGCTGTGGAGATCGGCTGGCTGACGGAGGCGAAGGACTGGGCGGGCGAGCTGATCTCCGGCCAGACCACCACGGGCCGCATCCTGGTGGTGCTGGTCTTCGTGGTGAGCATCGCCTCCCTGGTGGTCTACATCATCGACACCGGCCGGATGTCGGAGACCGAGGAGTGCGTCCGCTGGGTGGACAGCCTGTCGCAGCAGGTGGACCTGGCGTTCAACGTCATCTTCCTGATCTACTTCTTCATCCGGTTCATCGCTGCGCAGGACAAGCTGTGGTTCTGGTTCGAGATGTTCTCGCTGGTGGACATCCTCACCATACCACCGTCCTTCGTGGCCATCTACCTGAACCGCACCTGGATCGGGATGCGCTCCACCCGCGCTCTGCGAATCCTCAGCCTGCCAGACGTGCTGCAGTACCTGAACGTGCTCAAGACCAGCACGAGCATCCGGCTGTTCCAGCTCATCACCTTCTTCGCCTCGCTGGTGCTCACCGCGGCCGGCTTCGTGCACCTGATTGAGAACTCGGGCGACCCGCCCTACTTTGACAACCGAAACCGCAGCTTCAACATGTCCTACCCGACCTGCATTTACTTCGTCATCGTCACCATGTCGACGGTGGGATACGGCGACGTCTACTGCACCACCACCACGGGCCGCATCTTGTCCGCCCTGGTGATCATGGGCGGCCTGGCCGTGTTCGCTAACTCCATCCCGGAGATTGCCGACATCCTCAGCTCGCGCAACAAGTACGGCGGCTACTTCCGCAAGGAGGCCGGCAAGCAGCACATTGTGCTGTGCGGCCACATCACCTACGAGTCCGTGGCCAACTTCCTCGGCGACTTCCTGCACGAGGACCGCGAAGACGTTGACGTCCAGATTGTGATTCTGGACAAGCACGTGCCCGACCTGGAGCTGCAGGGCCTGTTCAAGCGCCACTTCACCCAGGTGGAGTTCTTCCAGGGCTCCGTGATGAACTCCAAGGACCTGTGCCGCGTGGGCCTGGAGACGGCGGACGCCTGCCTGGTGCTGGCCAACAAGTACTGCCCCGACCCGGATGCTGAGGACGCGGCCAACATCATGCGCGTGATCTCGATCAAGAACTTCTGCGACCGGATCAAGGTGATCATCCAGCTGATGCAGTACCACAACAAGACCTACCTGCTGAACATCCCCAGCTGGGACTGGAAGCAGGGCGACGATGCCGTCTGCGTCGCCGAGCTGAAGCTGGGCTTCCTGGCGCAGAGCTGCCTGGCGTTCGGCTTCTCCACCCTGCTGGCCAACCTGTTCACCATGCGCAGCTACAAGGACGACAAGGCCATGCCGAAGTGGCTCAACAACTACCTGGAGGGCGCCGGCATGGAGATGTACACCGAGTACCTGTCACCGGCGTTCGACGGGCTGACCTTCCCGATGGCCGCTGAGCTGTGCTTCACCAAGCTGCGGCTGCTGCTGATCGCCGTCGAGGCCAAGAACGACCAGGGCACGGAGAGCTGCATCGCCATCAACCCCAAGGAGAACATCCACATCGAGCAGGGCACGCAGGGCTTCTTCATCGCGCAGTCAGCTGAGGAGGTCAAGAAGGCGTTCTTTTACTGCAAGCGCTGCCACAGCGACGTGGACGAACCCAGGATGATCAAGAAGTGCCGCTGCAAGGCCTCCAACAAGCTGCCACCGAAGCAGCAGCAGCAAAGCACAAAGAGCAAGCAGCCGCAGCCGCAGCCGCAGCAGAACTCGCTGACACCCAATCAAGGTGCCGTCCCAGCTGGTGCCAGCGGCAGCATCGCCTCGCTGCAGAAGCTGCACGAGCAGCAGAAGCTGGAAAGGAAATTCGACTCGACCGGCATGTTCCACTGGTGCCCGGATGTCAACTTCGACGACGGAATTCTGGACCGCGAGCAGGTGTCCACCACGGTGTACACCAACCACATCGTGGTCTGCTTGTTCGCTGACGCGTCCAGCCCGCTGATCGGCCTGCGCAACTTCGTCATGCCGCTGCGGGCGAGCAACTTCCACTTCCACGAACTCAAGCACATCATCTTCGTGGGCAACCTGGACTACATGCGGCGGGAGTGGAAGACGCTGATGAACTTCCCGAAGCTCAGCATCTTCCCGGGCTCGCCGCTCAACCGATCCAACCTGAGGGCGGTGAACATCAACCTGGCCGAGATCTGCATCGTGCTCAGCTCGAAGCAGAACTCAAACATGGACGACCCGACCCTGGTGGACAAGGAGGCCATCCTGTGCTCGCTGAACATCAAGGCGATGAAGTTCGACGCCAACCACGCGGTTGGCGGTCCGGAACCGCCCGTCGCCGCGTCCTCGTCCGGCGCAGTTTCCGGCTTCGACGCGCTGTCCGTGCGCATCCTCACCGAGCTGGCCGTGGACGACAACGTGCAGTTCCTCGACCAGGACGACGATGACGACCCTGACATCGAGCTGTACATGACGCAGCCGTTCGCCTGCGGCACAGCCTTTGCTGTCAGCGTGCTCGACTCGCTCATGAGCACCGCCTACTTCAACGAGAACGCGCTGACACTCATCCGGACCCTCATCACGGGCGGGGCGACCCCGGAGCTGGAGCAGATCCTGGCCGAGGGCGCCGGCATCCGCGGCGGCTTTGGCACGCCGGAGTGTCTCGCCAACCGGGACCGGGCCCGCGTGGCGCAGATCCCCATCGAGGACGAGCGGCTGAGGGAGTTCGGCGGCGCCGCCTACTCGGAGCTGTTCCTCGGGGCGCTGCACAAGCACGGCATCCTGTGCATCGGGCTCTACAGGTTCATCACGCCGCCCGAGGATGGCCGGCAGGCTCTCAAGAAGCGCTACGTCATCACCAACCCGCCTGACAAGTTCCTTGTGCTGCCCTCCGACATGGCGGTCTGCCTGCAGCGGTTCAATGGGGTGCAGCCGCAGCAACAGCACAGGCATCAAGAGCAGCGACACCAGGCTGCTCGAGCGGCAACGACTCTAGGCGGCCCGCATCATCACCACCTCCAGCAGCTCCAGCAGCAGCAACAGCAGCAGCCGCCACAAAAGCAGCAGCCGCAGCCACTGTATCATCACCGACCAGCGTGAAACGACTGTTGAAACAAGTTTCTATACCTAAGCCACTTTAACGACTGCTGAATGTTTTGAGTTCTCGGGCAATATAATCCAAAGCGAAGTCTTAGAAAGTTGTTATTATTAATCAGGGCAGACTTACCTAGCCCCCCTGCCTTGTCCCCCTTGTAAGTCATCAGCTACACAGTTCAGCCTCTCCGTAGCCCTGCGGTGTAATATTATTTGGGACGGGCTGGGCGATGCAGAGCTCAGGAAGGTTCTCCTGCTCCCCGCTTCTGCCCCCCCCCTCTCTTTCAACTCACTCCAGCTTGTTTCCCAGGCTCAGTTCTGGGAGCAGAGCAGAGCAGCGCACTGCCGCCTAATGGCGCAGGGAGCCTCCCGAGCTCTCGGAGCAGCACGCAGCTCGCTCGCTTCCGTCCGCGCCCGAAATCTCGACCCCCGGCCGGACGGGGGCTTCGGAATTCTCTCTCCCCCAATACCCAATTATCCCGCTAATGCGCCCGCCAGCCCCCCCCCCCATACGAGCTCGCAAGTCGCGGCCCGAGGATTAGGGAGATTCTAGTCTAGTCAAGGGATCATAAAACAGCTGCAGACGGCTGCACATCGCTCCTGTACGTGTTCGCACGCCAGCGCTCTTACAGACGCCCCATCACTGTTAGAACTGACTTCTGCTTACCACTGCGAATTGTTTTCTATCTGCGCAGCCCTCCATACTGGTAGAGTAATAAATCACTTTAGCTAATCGTTGAATGCCACACATTCGCTAAGCCGTACAGTACGAAGCGGTTTGAAGGCATTACGGTACCGTCTTCACTCGTCAACACGAGTCCAAGAGTGCAAAATTCCGCTTTTCAATAAAAGCACAACTTATGCTCATGGCTATTTTAAGCTGCAGCTCTCGCTTGCTTCTTTGATGTGTCGCTGGTGAATGAACGACAAGCTGTGTTGACTGGATTGGATTGCTAATCTAGCCAGCATCACTGATGAAGGAATAGAATGGATTGCTAATCTAGCCAACATCACTGATGAAGGAATAGAATGGATTGCTAATCTAGCCAGCATCACTGATGAAGGAACAGAATGGATTGCTAATCTAGCCAGCATCACTGATGAAGGAACAGAATGGATTGCTAATCTAGCCAACATCACTGATAAAGGAACAGAATGGATTGCTAATGAAGCCAGCATCACAGATAAAGGAACAGAATGGATCGCTAATCTAGCCAACATCACTGATGAAGGAACAGAATTGATTGCTAATCTAGCCAACATCACTGATGAAGGAACAGAATTGATTGCTAATCTAGCCAACATCACAGTTAAAGGAACAGAATGGATCGCTAATCTAGCCAACATCACTGATGAAGGAACAGAATTGATTGCTAATCTAGCCAACATCACAGTTAAAGGAACAGAATGGATTGCTAATGAAGCCAGCATCACAGATAAAGGAACAGAATGGATCGCTAATCTAGCCAACATCACTGATGAAGGAACAGAATGGATTGCTAATCTACCCCCAGGGGTGAAACCAAAGGTATGGGTTTGCAGCCAACAAATTTAAAAATAGACGCTACCAAAGCAGATGCAGGGAGAGAAGGAATGGAAAAGTGAGGAGCAGGGGGCACAGAGGGGCGGACAGCCCAAGGGCAGTGTGCGCATCCAACGCATTGGAAAATTAGATTTCGTTTCCTACACTCGCAGCTCCTACGCGAGTTCGGGGCAGCCCCTCAGCTGATCTGGCACTGCGATATCCTGCCAATGCGAGTTCCCCCACTGATCCGCAAGCATTGGCTACGGTGAACAGAAAATCCTCAAACGTCTTTTTGTTAATCCCTAAAAAATAAAATGACAAATCCTAACGATTAAGACGCAAAAATCAGTAATAAATGCAAGGAATGTAAAAGCCGGAGCTTTGAAAATTGTGCATGACTTTTAGACTAGATATGTAAAATGCCCCTCTCCGTTCCTGCCCGGGCACCCTTCTCACGACCCTGGGGCATCAACTCTTTCCATTCCAGCCCCACATGGCACCCACCTCACGACCCTGGGGCATCAACTCTCTCCATTCCTGCCCCACACGGCACCCACCTCACGCCCCGGGGCATCAACTCTCTCCATTCCTGCCCCACATGGCACCCACCTCACGCCCCTGGGGCATCAACTCTCTCCATTCCTGCCCCACATGGCACCCACCTCACGCCCCTGGGGCATCAACTCTCTCCATTCCTGCCCCACATGGCACCCACCTCACGCCCCTGGGGCATCAACTCTCTCCATTCCTGCCCCACATGGCACCCACCTCACGCCCCTGGGGCATCAACTCTCTCCATTCCTGCCCCACATGGCACCCACCTCACGCCCCTGGGGCATCAACTCTCTCCATTCCTGCCCCACATGGCACCCACCTCATGCCCCTGGGGCATCAACTCTCTCCATTCCTGCCCCACACGGCACCCACCTCACGCCCCTGGGGCATCAACCCTCTCCATTATTAAAAAAATTGGTCAGGCAACACGATTAATTTGTTGAAAGTATACTAAATAGAAACGCAAGACAGGAATTTTGTTTCTCGTCTTGCAGCATGCAGGAAGTTGGCGTTTTTATTAAAAGCAGAGAATTTTCACTTTTGCAAACACTACATTTACTAGCAGCAGAGTGGCATCGCTATTGACAAAAATATATTCAATTGAATCAAATTGAACAGATAAAGCATAGGCAGTCAGCAGCCATGACACTCTGCTCTTGTCTGTTGGCGCCATTCCAAAAAACGCTGGGGAAAATGGGAAACGCGCGGCACAAATACATCGACTTAATTATTTCTCGAGGGTTTGAGCACGACTGCTCAAATATTTCTCACTAAGTAAGATGAGAAACAGGACGCACAGATCGAATAAATGCCATTATAATTGTGAATTAGCCAGGAACAGGCTGCTCCAATGCGAAAGATATCGGTATTGTTATTTTATAACATCACAAAACTTTCAATTATACTACTTTCAGTAAGTCAAGCGAGTAGTACAGATGGGAAATTCTGGGTCCAGCGACTACAGAATAAATAAAAGAAATTCCAATAGTTGCTATTTCGGCATAGGAATTTAAGAAGCACCTACTCCCGGTACGGAAACCGATTTCCTGTTCGGAAAAACACCAACTACCGATTTGGAGAGCTACATCCGGTTCACTTCGAAAAGTTACTTCCGGTTCTGATAGCTACTTCCGGTTCGGAGTGCAACTTTTGGTCTGGAAAGCTACTTTCGGTTCGGAGAGCTACTTCCGGTTTGGAAAGCTACTTTCGGTTCGGAAAGCTACTTCCGGTCTGGAGCTACTTTCGGTTCGGAAAGCTACTTCCGGTTCGGAGAGCTACTTCCGGTTTGGAAAGCTACTTTTGGTTTGGAAAGCTACTTCCGGTTTGAAGAGCTTTGAAGAACTTCCGGTTCGGCACGCTACTTCCGGTTCGAAGAACTATTTCCGGTTTGGACAGCTACACCCTTTACAAATCATACAATTTTTGCGGTAACTGCGAGTCAGCAGCCAGTTTGGGTGGCAGTTGTCACCGCTTAGGCTGCTTCTTGCTCAGCCATTGATCGTGCTTAGCAAAGGCGGTGCTCAGCAGGCTCCTGAGCTGGCTGACGGCTTCGGGCCGGCGCTGGGCCAGCGGCTGTATCCGGTCCGAGTCCAGCTTGGTCAGGGCGGCCCGCACCCTGGTCAGCTTGGCCTCCAGAGCGGCGCTGGTCACGGGGAAGCAGGCCCAGAAATGGCGCAGCAGCTCTGCAAGGGTGCGCGCCAAAGCGCGGATCTCCTCGATATGGGCACCAGAAGCCTGCTGCTGCGCCTCTTGACGGGCGCGCCTGGAGCCGGGGACAACGCCGGACAGGCGGCCGCCAACAGACAGATCGCGCAGCGCCTCCACGGCCTCCTCGGCGGTGCAGGCTGACGATAGGCGCAGATTTGGCCAGGAGTCCAGGTGGTTGAGGCTGCGAGCCACTGCGCGGGACAGCTGAGGGTTGAAGAGGACAAAGGTGCGGTTCAAAGTCCGGGGTGTAAACCAAACTTAAGGAGTGGAAATTTAGACTGCCAGGGTCTGCTATAGAGTCAATAGGTGCAACTAAGAACCCAGCAACACTCGGAGAGCTACTTCCGGTTCGGAGAGTCACTTCCAGTTCGGAGAGCTACTTCCGATTTGGAGAGCCACTTCTGGTTCGGAGAGCTACTTCCGTTTCGGAGAGCTACTTCCCGTTCGGAGAGCTACTTCTGGTTCGGAGAGACACTTCCGGTTCGGAAAGTTACTTCCGGTTCGGAAAGCTACTTCTGGTCTAGAAAGCTACTTCCAGTCTAGAAAGCTACTTCCAGTCTGGAAAGCTACTTCTGATTCAGAGAGCTACTTCCGATTCGGAGAGCTACTTCCGATTCGGAGAGCTACTTCCGATTCGGAGAGCTACTTTCGGTTCGGAGAGTCACTTCCGGTTCGGAAAGTTACTCCCGGTTCGGAAAGTTACTTCCCGTCTGAAAAGCTACTTTTGGTTCGGAGAGCCACTTCCGGTTTGGACCTACTTCTGGTTTGGAAAGCTACTTCCGGTCTGGAAAGCTAGTTCTGGTCTGGAAAGCTTTTTCTGATTCAGAGAGCTTTTTCGGGTTCGGAGAGCTACTTCCGGTGGGGGGAGCTACTTTCCATTCAGAGAGCTACTTCCGGTTCGGAGAGCTACTTCTTATTCAGAGAGCTACTTCCGGTTCGGAGAGCTACTTCCGGTTCGGAGAGCTACTTCCGGTTCGGAGAGCTACTTCCGGTTCGGAGAGCTACTTCCGGTTTGGAAAGTTACGTCCTAGGGTGCAGACCAGTCTCAAGGGGAACTTAGACTCACAGGGGTGTGACCTAGAGTCAATAGGTGCAACAGAGCCCAGCAATCTGGCACGCTTGGCACAAAAATGACAGCTCTCACCTGAGCATAGGGCAGCCGAGAAGGCAGGTCACCAACAGGAGCCCCGCTACCGCTGCTGCCCTCGTCGCCGCCAGACTGCGCCGCGGGGCCGAACAGGTACCTCTCGATGCGCTCCAGCGCCATAGCGTCAGCTGCCGCCATCTCGGCCTCGGCCTCGTCCGCGCCAACGTCGCCCAGATCGTCGAACCGAGTGAGCTCGCGCAATTTCCTCCGCTTGCTGGCCAACTGTCCGTCGTCGTTATCGCCGTCCCGATCGGCGCCAGCAGCGCTGGAAGCCGCAGCTGCCGCATCTCCGTTAGTCCCGTTGGTGGCGGCCGCTGCCGACCCGGACGTGTCCGGCTCCGACTGCAGCACCATCAGCGAGTGCTGGTTGCACCGCCGGATCAGCTGCTGCCCGCCAGTTGTCGACGAACTGCCGCCGCCAGCCGAAGCGCCGGTTGCTGCAGCGCCGCCGCCAACGGAGCTCGGCGCCTCCTCGTCCCGGTAGGTGTCCGCGTCTGCCAGCCGCGTGAGGTCCACGAACACGTCCGGCGTGATTCGCTCCATCACTCGGCGGAACGCGGCCTCGTCCTCGGCTGCGCAGTCGGCGAACACCTCGTCGCGGGCCACGTGCAGCCGGTCGCGGTGGAAGTAGTGGCTCTGGAAGAAGCGCAGCCAGAACTCCTGCTCGGAGACGGCCTGCGGCACCAGCTGCGCGTGCTTCCTGCGCACCGCCGGGTAGGTGGCGAAGATGGCCTGGATGATGTCGGCGGTGAGGCTGTACTTGAACCCACCGTCCTGCGACACCGGCTTGATGGCCGACAAAAAGTCCGCGCTGACGCCCGCCCGCTGCTGCTGCTGCTGGCTTGTCGGGGCCGCTGATGCCGACGAAGCTGACGAGGAAGCTGGCGCGGGCTGGGGAGGCTTCTGCTGCTGCCTGAGGATGGGGAGTCCGGGTTGGCTAGACAGATAGATGGATAGATAGATAGATAGATAGATAGATAGATAGATAGATAGATAGATAGATAGATAGATAGATAGATAGATAGATAGATAGATAGAGCCGGTGCAGTGCAGGTCGCAGCCAGAGGAGACCGCAGCCAGAGGAGACCGCAGCCAGAGGAGACCGCAGCCAGAGGAGACCGCAGCAAGAGGAGACCGCAGCAAGAGGAGACCGCAGCCAGAGGAGACCGCAGCAAGAGGAGACCGCAGCCAGAGGAGACCGCAGCCAGAGGAGACCGCAGCCAGAGGAGACCGCAGCCAGAGGAGACCGCAGCCAGAGGAGACCGCAGCCAGAGGAGACCGCAGCAAGAGGAGACCGCAGCAAGAGGAGACCGCAGCCAGAGGAGACCGCAGCAAGAGGAGACCGCAGCAAGAGGAGACCGCAGCCAGAGGAGACCGCAGCAAGAGGAGACCGCAGCAAGAGGAGACCGCAGCCAGAGGAGACCGCAGCAAGAGGAGACCGCAGCAAGAGGAGACCGCAGCCAGAGGAGACCGCAGCAAGAGGAGACCGCAGCAAGAGGAGACCGCAGCCAGAGGAGACCGCAGCAAGAGGAGACCGCAGCCAGAGGAGACCGCAGCAAGAGGAGACCGCAGCCAGAGGAGACATTCATCAATTGCAAATTCCTCTGTCGTTTCCCCAGCCCGAGACCCCCCCCCTCCCGCAGCCAGTTATACAAAGTTTGTTTTCTTCTCCCAGCTTCCCAATCGGCGGAATTGGCGCGGATGTCTGTCCGTCTGTCTGTCTGTCTGTCTGTCTGTCTGTCCGTCTGTCTGTCTGTCTGTCTGTCTGTCTCACGCCTCTGTCACGCAACACGTGCTGCCTGCCTGAACGGTAAACTGAACCGGATTAACGAACCAGAATCTGCTGCACTCCCGTGTTCCGTGCCGCTCAGATCTGCAGAGCGCCTCATCTGTTGCAGCAGGTTTTCTCTATTTGAAATTTGAGGCAGAATCTCCCCTACTCCCCATCCCGGATTAGCCTGTGTCAGAGGCTCAGCCGATCTCCTAATTCTATTACGGGACCCACCAACCCGGCACAGAAGGAAACTTTGCACCAGCAGCAAATCTCTGCTGATCGCTGAAGCAGATTTCTCGGCCGCCCTTCTCTCGCTTGCCGGTCCCGATGCGGATGCAGCAGAGATGACACCGCGGCCCCCGGGCTGCGCAATTCTTCCGCTTGCAGCAGCCCGCCGAAGTGTCCAACAAAGTTCTTATACATGCAACACAAATTGCTGGCAACGCAAATTCTGTGCAGCTAAAAAAGTGCTCGCCGCACTTCATGCATTTATGCACGGATATTTCTGCAGTCCGTGATCGGCCCTGCGTGTCGCCAGTGCCAATGGAGGCTGCGCCTTCTCATCTTCTCGCTAATCCCCTGGGTGTCACAACTGCCACCCGCGCTGGCGTCTCAGGCCACCCCGATGGCCCCTTCTTTGCGCCTCTCTCTATAACCCCGGAAGCTGGGTGATGAAGCTGAACTGAGCCCTAAAAATCCCCTGTGCGTGTTCTTCATCTGTCACTGGACAGATAGATAGATAGATAGATAGATAGATAGATAGATAGATAGATAGATAGATAGATAGATAGATAGATAGATCTCACTGGACTTGCAAGGCGATTGTCAAGGACAACCACTCAGACAGGACTGATCAGGCACGGGACAAACACACCAGACAGAACAGCAGCTACTCGGTAAGCAGTACTCAAGAAACCCACCGGGGCTCTGCCAGGTGCTGGTAGGTGGACCAGAACTCGTCAGCTCCCACAATGCCGGTGGGCACCAGGTCCTTGTACAGCTGCAGCAGCTCCGGGTTGCGCTCCAACAGGCTGGTTTTGCCTTCAAATTCGGCGAATAAATGCTGACGGAATCTGGGTAGCAACTGCATGAGCAGCTCCTTGACTGCGTCCCGATCCTTGAGCTGCTGCTCGTGGCCAGCAGGGTTGCTGAACAGGAAAGTCTCCTTCACGCCCGAGTGCAGCTCCAGCTGCAGCTGCACTTTCTCCTTCTTCATCGGTGACACCAGCTGAGCTTTGACGTCCTGGTAAGCCACGGTCAGCTTGAGCAGGTCGCTGCGCTGGCTGGACCAGCCAACCCGCGTGGCCATGAGGTACAGAGTGCCCTGAGTAGTCTTGTAGCGAACGTGCTCAGTGCTCAGCAGGATCTCTTCCCCGCCGCCGGACATCTCTCAGCTCAGCCTGATGACGGAGGAGAGGCTTGGGGAGGCTGGCCGCCACAGTGACAGACAATTCAGGCTGGGATTTGGATTGGGACTGGTGACAAATAAGAGTCGGAATGAGGGAAGTTGAGCATAAAGCAAAGTGGGTGGAATCATGAGCTCAAGCATTAAGATCCTGAATTTGGGTAGAGAGTATTCATTATCCACTATTATACTCAAATTGCACAATAATGACACTAAGTCTTCAGTTTAATATTGTTATTATTTAAGGTCTCAATAAACAGTTTTTTATTTTACTCTTTTAAGCCAAGATAAAAAAATTGATTTATACTTTCAAACAAAAATGCCTAATTTAACTATACTCAGTTATGAAATCAGTTAATAAAATAAAATTTATAAAGCATGAATATCCAATATGCCATGCCATTGCAAAGTATAGACTGGATGAATACTTATTTTAAAAGTTAAAGACCAAATGCTTTCCCTACACATTGCTTTAAATTCAAAAAGTCTATGGTTGACTCATTCCTTGCTCTGCTCTAGTCTTATGTTTTTAAATAAAAAAACAAGTTTACAATAAAACATTTTGTAATATTCATTGTGTTATAACTGGTTAAATATAATCTTGAATCCAAAAAATACTTTTAAATTATTCCAATATTCAACTATAAAATAGGTGCTAAGGTTAAAGATGATCAAGAAGTGGCCTAGCAAGTTGCAGTAAAAGAATTATCTTCTATCATGACACTATGCCAGTGTATACTAGCATTACTAGTAGATAATAAGAATGCATACTAGTAAAAAGTAATAAATACTTATTCTTAGACTTATTTAGACCAATAATTAGATTATACACAGATCTATTCTATTCTAGACTTGTATATAGAAATTAACCCAAAGAATTCAGGTCAAACTAATAAATAAATTATATTAAAGATAACCTATCACAACTTTAGTGTTAATAGTAAAATATAAAAGAGAAAAAAGGAGGCTTATAACAACTTCATTTTACTTTTTAAGATTGAAGGAAAGCATTATGACAATTTTGGTATTAGCTATAGAATAGAAGAAAGATCTATTATATTATAGCTTTGATATTAATAGATAAAATTTATGAGACAAGGGAAACCCTTAGCCCTAGGAATAGTAAAATTGAAATAGACTTAGCATTAGGCCTATCATAGCCTAGAATATTCTTAAAATAATACAAAACCCTTATTATGCCAACAATTTTGTTTTTGGCATTAGCTTTTGCAATAGAAATAATCCCTACTATATTATAAAGCCAAAATGTTTGGCTATTCTACTATTTTATATTAGACTTATTTTTTATCAATAGATAGAAGATAAAAGGCTAAAAAGATATTGAAAATAGAAATTTATTAAGTAAAAAAATAAATTAAACATAATTCTAACAAACCTAATCTATACAAAAGATATACAATATACAAGGGAAATTTCTATTATATATTGGCTCTACTTGTTATACCTATCAAATATATGATCAGGCCAAGTTATGTTTATAGCCATTGCATGCATTAAAAACTATTTTAGGCCTATATAACTATATTGCAATAATAATAAGCAATAATAATAATAATAATAATAATAATAATAATAATAATAATAGTGTGACTTAGTCTAACTTAATGACAAATAAATATTTAGCTAAAATGATTATAACAATATTAATGCTAAGCTAATAGATAGTTTATAATTATTCAAAAAAGCATTAATAAAAAATTTGTATTATCACTTTTAGAAAATGTTCTATTTTGTACAATAGGCCTAGCTATAAAATAGTTTAAAAGTTGCAGTCTACTAAAGTATTTTCCTTCTTTATAAGTTCTAGATAACTATAGCATTGGTAATGGTATTCTTATATTGTCAGCAATTTTTTTAAATTAATTATATTTTGCATTGTTTTTATATAATAATTTTGCAGATGGCTTTCTATTGTATCTAATCTCTCTATTAATTGAATTATATACAAAGTCCATTTTAAAATTTACCTTCTATTATGCAAAAACATGTTATTTCTTCCCATAGTTTGGACTATACATTAGTATACACCAGGTCTGATGTCGGAAAAAATTAAGAACTTATTTTTATAATAGACAGTGTTGGGCAAAGTTCCGGCACTTCCGGCACTTTTAGTATTGGAAGTTACTTTTTTAAAAGTGGCACTTTTTTGTGGTTCTTTTTTCAGAATGCCAGACTAGGGTAACAGAAGTTACTTTTTGATAAGTGTGGTCCAACAACAGCCAATTTAGCACTAAATATTTCCCAAAAGCACAAAACTTTCACCAAAATACTCATAGTACAATTATAAAAAGGTAAAAAAGAGATGATCCTAGTTTGTGTGGTTTTTATATTTTAAGTTAAAGCACGTTTCAAGCATCCTAAAATCATAGAATTAAGTAATGATTGGTAACTACTAATGCTAAAACAAGACACTTTCAAAACAATAAATGTCTTTTAACAACTCCTTGCAAGATTTTAATCTAACAAGGATAGCTAGCAGTATATTAGGACACTACACACATGATTCATGGAAAATCTTTTGAAGGCCGATTTCTCTATTTCAATGTTTATGCAGGATGACAAAAATGATGTATTCTAAGAATGATGCATTTAAAGAGTATTTTGATTTTTAACTCTTTTGAGGCTAATTATAATTTTCTGATTGCAGCACATGGCACACTAATCAAGTTATTTTAAGTCTTGTGCATTGGTCCATCTATCAAATTCCATCTATTTGTTATCTTGGTATTTTTTTCTTAATTGTTAACTGGCATTTCCAAGGCTGCCAGAAGATTATCATTCATTCTAAATGAGTCAGCTGTTCAAAAGTATACTTACACTACTGTAAAAGTATAGCTGTTATAAAACTACAGCACAATACTAGTATGGGGACAAGAATGACTCACAAAAACTAAAAGTCATCTGAAGAAGTATTCTACTCATTGTGATAGACCTATTGGACAAAAATTATCTTTATTTATACTTCTGAAGAGTCAGAACCAACATTTGAAAATCGGCCTCCAATTTTTTTCTACAAATTGCGAGTGTAGCATCTTGATATATCAAATACTGCTAATCCTTATTTTGTAAAGGTTTTAAATGTTTTTTCACTCAAATTTTGGATGCAATAATAAAAAATATTATGTAGCATCTTTTTTAAAAAATAACAGCATAGATATAGGCCTAAGTCTCAACCAACAAATAATTTTTGTTTTTTTCACAAAGACATGTTTGAGCACTTTTTAATTGGCCATTCTTTAAACTAAAGGACTAGTAATAGAAGTACCGGAGTTACTTTTTATAAAAAGTACTGGTCATTGGATGACTAGAACAAGTGCTAGAAGTTACTTTCCTTGGAACCAGAAGTACTGGTTGTCAACATTGACAATAAAACTAAAAATATGTTATTGGCACTTTTGATATATGCTAAGAAATCTTGGTATATATGTTGCCTTCTAAGCTATAGATCTCTGTGACTATGGACATAATAGGCCTAACAAACAAGTTTTTAGGCCAAAAGAACATGGTGCCTAATAGGTAAAATACATTAGGAGGGCCTACAATGTTGAAAATTTAAAATACAAAGTCCAAAGATTTTTTTCAAATTATAGATAACCTTTTTATTATTTGATCAATTTTCAAAAGTAAGATATCCTTATATTTGGACAAGTAAGATTTATCAAATAAAAAAAATAGGCCTATACTAAATTCTATCTAAAAGTTACTTTCAAATTCTCACTGGAGTCCTTACTGTGGCCACCAGGCATAAAGCAAATAGTAGCTAGGCCTAGCCATGATTGCAATTTATTCGTATTTTTAAACTCAATGACAATAAAAGTTTGGCCCAATTAAAATTTTTACAAAGCACTAACATCATTTTAGGCCTATTAGGACATGAAAGTCTTCCAAAGTGGTGCTGTAATGTAGTGAACTTAGTGTACTATATATAAAGTCATGAACACAAAACAAGGCATTGAATTAGGTCAGGGCTATTAGTTAGTATTACTAGGGCAACTAGGCCAGCTGGCCAGGGCCAGGGGCAATAAGAATTTAGCTTTTCTTTTCATTTATTTTATAAAAGTAACATAAGTAGGCCTTAGTAATATCATGTCCCAAATAGTCGTCGCTAGCAAATATTACATATGATTCAGATTCTCTTGTGGCAGTCGGGTTGCCACCTTATTGAAATCTAAATATACTATCTAAATATACTAAATCTCTAAGGTTTGTATGCTTGAATGAATGAATGTCCATAACGCTCTAGTCCTATATACTAAAAATGAGTTGTCTGTATGTGGGTAGGTAGGTAGGTATGCGATAGATTTCAGAAAAAATGGCTCAACCGATTTTCTTCAAACTTGCACCATTCGATCAGAAATTTTCCTGGGACGGTACATGCATCTTGGCAAAAAAAATGCTCATTATTAAAGGGATTAAATATTCGAAAAACAAGCTTTTTGCAAAGGTCAAGCAACTCTTTCGACCTGAAATTCATTGCAAGAATGCTAGATAAAAACCTGACTGACTGAATTTCAATTCTGATAAAGATTGCATCACAACAAGTTGAAAACAGTGCCGAAGAAATGCACACACAACTTGATTGAAATTGCGTAACAATATTGCTAACTTAAATTGAGACTGATACTGGCTGACTGAGAAATTGATTATGTCATAACTTTTTACTCTAACCCACTTGCTGTAAGAATTGAAATTATAAGGACCACAATCCATGTTCTCCAATTGACAAGAGATAGCATAGATGCCAACAGACTGGACTGCTAATGCAGCGACCTGGGTTCGAATCTTAGTGCTGCAAAAAGATTTTTTTATTAAAACACCTTAAAAACACAAAATGCTAAACACAAAAAAGCGCAATGTCTAACATTAAAGAGCCACCATGTTTAACATTAAAGAGCCACCATGTCGGACGTTAAAGAGCCACCATGTTCAACATATATGTGACTCCATGTCAAACAATAAAGAGCCATTATGTCAAACGTTAAAGAGCCACCATGTCAAACATAAAAAGACCACCATGTCAAACATTAAAGAGCCACCATTTCTTACATTAAAGAGCCACCATGTGGAACATTAAAAAGCCACAATGTCGAACATTAAAGAGCCATCATGTCAAACATAAAAGAGCCACCATGTCTAACATTATAGAGCCACCATGTCTAACATTAAAAAGCCACCATGTCGAACATTAAAGAGCCAACATGTCAAATATTAAAGAGCCACCATGTCTAACATTAACGAGTCCCCATGTCAAGTATATTCGTGACTCCATGTCAAACATAAAAGAGCCACCATGAAGAACGTTAAAGAGCCACCATGTCAAACATTAAAGAGCCACCATGTCAAACATAAAAGAGCCACCACGTCAAAAATTAAAGAGCCACCATGTCAAACATTAAAGAGCCACCATGTCAAGCATAAAAGAGCCACCATGTCGAACATAAATGAACCACTATGTTGAACATAAAAGAGCCACCATGTAGAACATTAAAGAGCCACGATGTCTAACATTAAAGAGCCACCATGTCGAAATTAAAGAGCCACCATGTCCAACATATATGTGACTTCATGTCAAACATTAAAGAGCCACCATGTCAAACATTAAAAAGCCACCATATCTAACATTTAAGAGCCACCATTTCAAACATTAAAGTGCCATCATGTCGAACATTAAAGAGCCACCATGTCTAACATTAAAGAGCCACCATGTCTAACATTAAAGAGCCACCATGTGGAAAAATTAAAGAGCCACCATGTCCAACATATATGTGACTTCATGTCAAACATTAAAGAGCTACCATGTCAAACATTACAGAGCCACCATATCTAACATTAAAGAGCCACCATTTCAAACATTAAAGAGGCGCCATGTCTAACATTAAAGAGCCACCATGTCTAACATTAAAGAGGCGCCATGTCTAACATTAAAGAGCCACCATGTCGAACATTAAAGAGCCACCATGTAAATTATAAAAAAAGCCGCCATGTCCAACACATATGTGACTCCATGTCAAACATTAAAGAGCCATCATGTCAAACATAAAAGAGCCAGCATATCAAACATAAAAGGACCACCATGTCAAACAATAAAGAGGCACCATGTCGAACATTAAAAAGTAACCATGTCGAACATTAAAGAGCCACCATGTCGAACATCAAAGAGCCACCATTTCAAACATTAAAAAGCCGTCATTACAGACATTAAAGTGCTACCATGTCAAACATAGAGGAGCCACCATGTCGAACATTAAAGAGTCACCATGTCTAACATAATAGAGCCACCATGTCGAACAGTAACGAGTCACCATGTCAAGTATATTCTTGACTCTATGTCAAACATTAAAGAGCCACCACGTAAAACATTAAAGAGCCACCATGTCAAACATAAAAGAGCCATCATGTCAAACATAAAAGAGCCATCATGTCTAAAATTAAAGAGCCACCATGTCGAACATTAAAGAACCACCATGTCTAACATTATAGAGCCACCATATCGATCATTAAAGAGCCACCATGTCTAACATTAAAGAGCCACCATGTGGAAAAATTAAAGAGCCACCAGGTCAAACATTAAAGAGCCACCATGTCTAACATTAAAGAGCCACCATGTCGAACATAAAACAGCCACCATGTCAAACATAAAAGAGCCACCATGTCAAACATAAAAGAGCCACCATGTAAAACATAAAAGAGCCATCATGTCAAACATTAAAGAGCCACCATGTCAAACATTAAAGAGCCACAATGTCAAACATAAAACAGCCACCATGTCAAACATAAAAGAGCCATCATGTCAAACATATATGTGACTCCCTGTCAAACAGTAAAGAGCCACCATGTCTAACATTAAAGAGCCACCATGTCGAACATTAAAGAGCCACCAAGTCGAACAGTAACGAGTCACCATGTCAAGTATATTCTTGACTCTATGTCAAACATTAAAGAGCCACCACGTAAAACATTAAAGAGCCACCATGTCAAACATAAAAGAGCCATCATGTCAAACATAAAAGAGCCATCATGTCTAAAATTAAAGAGCCACCATGTCGAACATTAAAGAACCACCATGTCTAACATTATAGAGCCACCATATCGATCATTAAAGAGCCACCATGTCTAACATTAAAGAGCCACCATGTGGAAAAATTAAAGAGCCACCAGGTCAAACATTAAAGAGCCACCATGTCTAACATTAAAGAGCCACCATGTCGAACATAAAACAGCCACCATGTCAAACATAAAAGAGCCACCATGTCAAACATAAAAGAGCCACCATGTAAAACATAAAAGAGCCATCATGTCAAACATTAAAGAGCCACCATGTCAAACATTAAAGAGCCACAATGTCAAACATAAAACAGCCACCATGTCAAACATAAAAGAGCCATCATGTCAAACATATATGTGACTCCCTGTCAAACAGTAAAGAGCCACCATGTCTAACATTAAAGAGCCACCATGTCGAACATTAAAGAGCCACCAAGTCGAACATTAAAGAGCCACCATGTCAAAAATAAAAGAGCCACTATGTCAAACAATAAAGAGCCACCATGTAGAACATAAAAGAGCCACCATGTCAAACATAAAAGAGCCACCATAAAAGATACACAATTTCAAACGTAAAAGTCAGCGTCATGCCAATTTTAAAGGAGCCACTATAGAGCTAAGGAAATTGTAGCACTAGCTACTTATTGTATGGCGGATGCTTACTATTTGGGGATGCTTGCTATCTGGGGGATGCTTGCAATCTGGGGGATGCTTGCTGTCTTGGGATGATTTCTTTTTGCATTACACTTTATTTGAGCAGTTTGTCTGTCGTCTTTGTGAAGGCTTTATTTGGCTGTCTTTTTGTTACTTGTAGAGAACAGAGATTCTATCCAGATGTCCCCCAACGGGGGGCGAAGATTGCTAGTCCATATACTAAAAATGTGATGTTTGTTTGTTTGTACGCAATCGATTAGAGAAAAAATGGCTGGACCGATTTTCTTCGAACTTGCACTGTTCGATCAGAAATTTTCCCGTGACGGTACATGCATCTTGGCTAAGAAATTGCTCCATGTTAAAGCGATTAAATATTCGAAAAACATGCTTTTTTGCAAAGGTCAAGCAAACTTTTCGACTTGAAATGCATTGTAATAATGCTAGAGAAAAAACTGACTGGTTGAATTCTGATTCTGAAATAGATTGCATCATAACTGAATTGTAACTCCAACTTGAATTGCGTCACAGTATTGAAAATGCAGTGTGGAAGCGTAGCACCAGACTTGATTTAGATTGCGTAACCATATTGTCAACTTTAATTGAGACTGATACTGACTTGCCTGGGAAATTGATTATGTCATAACTGCTTCGTGAGTGAGTGTTGAATTATATAAGTGCTACAATTTCATTTATAAATTCGATAAGAGCTAGCCTAGATGTGAACAAACTGGACTGCAAGTGCAGCGACCTGGGTTCGAATCTTAGTAGTGAAAAGTTTTTTATTAAAAGCTTTTATTCAAGGACAAATGAAGGACAAAAGGCGTCATGTAAAAAATCATTGAAGCGTCATGTAAAAAATCATAGAAGCGTCATGAAACAATCATAGAAGCGTCATGTAAAAATCATAGAAGCGTCATGTAAGAATCATAGAAGCGTCATTTAAAAAATCATAGAAGCGTCATGTAAACAATCATAGAAGCGTCATGTAAACAATCATTGAAGCGTCATGTAAAAAATCATAGAAGCGTCATTTAAAAAATCATAGAAGCGTCATGTAAACAATCATTGAAGCGTCATGTAAAAAATCATAGAAGCGTCATTTAAAAAGTCATAGAAGCGTCATGTAAAAATCATAGAAGCGTCATGTAAACAATCATAGAAGCGTCATTTAAAAAATCATAGAAGCGTCATGTAAAAAATCATAGAAGCGTCATGTAAACAATCATAGAAGCGTCATGTAAAAAATCATAGAAGCGTCATGTAAACAATCATAGAAGCGTCATTAAAAATCATAGAAGTGTCATGTAAACAATCATAGAAGCGTCATGTAAACAATCATAGAAGCGTCATGTAAAAAATCATAGAAGCGTCATGTAAACAATCATAGAAGCGTCATGTAAACAATCGTAGAAGCGTCATTAAAAATCATAGAAGCGTCATGTAAACAATCATAGAAGCGTCATTTAAAAATCATAGAAGCGTCATGTAAAAAATCATAGAAGCGTCATGTAAACAATCATAGAAGCGTCATGTAAAAATCATAGAAGCGTTATTTAAAAAAAACATAGAAGCGTCATGTAAAAAGCATAGAAGCGTCATGTAAACAATCATAGAAGCGTCATGTAAAAAATCATAGAAGCGTCATGTAAAAAGCATAGAAGCGTCATGTAAAAATCATAGAAGCGTCATGTAAACAATCATAGAAGCGTCATGTAAAAAATCATAGAAGCGTCATGTAAAAAGCATAGAAGCGTCATGTAAAAATCATAGAAGCGTCATGTAAACAATCATAGAAGCGTCATGTAAAAAATCATAGAAGCGTCATGTAAACAATCATAGAAGCGTCATGTAGAAAGCATAGAAGCGTCATGTAAACAATCATAGAAGCGTCATGTAAACAATCATAGAAGCGTCATGTAAAAAATCATAGAAGCGTCATGTAAACAATCATAGAAGCGTCATGTAAACAATCGTAGAAGCGTCATTAAAAATCATAGAAGTGTCATGTAACAATCATAGAAGCGTCATGTAAACAATCATAGAAGCGTCATTTAAAAAATCAGAGAAGCGTCATGTAAACAATCATAGAAGCGTCATGTAAACAATCGTAGAAGCGTCATTAAAAATCATAGAAGCGTCATGTAAACAATCATAGAAGCGTCATTTAAAAATCATAGAAGCGTCATGTAAAAAATCATAGAAGCGTCATGTAAACAATCATAGAAGCGTCATGTAAAAAGCATAGAAGCGTCATGTAAACAATCATAGAAGCGTCATGTAAAAAATCATAGAAGCGTCATGTAAAAAGCATAGAAGCGTCATGTAAACAATCATAGAAGCGTCATGTAAAAAATCATAGAAGCGTCATGTAAAAAGCATAGAAGCGTCACGTAAAAATCATAGAAGCGTCATGTAAACAATCATAGAAGCGTCATGTAAAAAATCATAGAAGCGTCATATAAAAATCATAGAAGCGTCATGTAAACAATCATAGAAGCGTCATGTAAACAATCATAGAAGCGTCATGTAAACAATCATAGAAGCGTCATGTAAAAAATCATAGAAGCGTCATGTAAACAATCATAGAAGCGTCATGTAAACAATCGTAGAAGCGTCATATAAAAATCATAGAAGCGTTATTTAAAAAAAACATAGAAGCGTCATGTAAAAAGCATAGAAGCGTCATGTAAACAATCATAGAAGCGTCATGTAAAAAATCATAGAAGCGTCATGTAAACAATCATAGAAGCGTCATGTAAACAATCGTAGAAGCGTCATATAAAAATCATAGAAGCGTTATTTAAAAAAAACATAGAAGCGTCATGTAAAAAGCATAGAAGCGTCATGTAAACAATCATAGAAGCGTAATGTAAAAAATCATAGAAGCGTCATGTAAACAATCATCGAAGCGTCATCTAAAAAGTCATAGAAGCGTCATGTAAAAAATCATAGAAGCGTCATGAAAAAATCATAGAAGCCTCATTAAAAACTAATGAAAGTGTCATTTAAAAAATTAAGAAGCATCATGGTAGAATAAAAGAAGCATCATGTCAGACATGAAGGGTGTCATGTAAAAATTAAATGCAGCTATAGTGCTGGGCTGGGGAGAAAAAAACTGAGACGTCAAGGCTCACAGAGAATAACTGAGATTATAGGGGGGGGGGTTTCTGAGATGTCAAAGCAAAAGTCAGAAGCTACTTCAAAGTTCATGTACTTTACTCAATTTTTTTATTACATTCTTTGTTGGCTCGCCACAGGGGGGGGGCGCTGATAGAAGAAGAGTCATGTAAAAAATAAAAGTAGCACTATGTATACATAAAAGAAGAGTCATGTCGAAGTTAAAAGATTCCTTTGGGAATTGCTACGATGTCAAATCTTGGTGGAAATCGTTATAGTGCTGTGATTCTTAAAGAAGGAATCACTAAAATGTCAAGGCTTAGGGGAGAAGAATTGCTGAGATTTCAAGACTTTAGGTTGGGTTAAAGTTAGGTTTAGGTCAGGTTTGGGTTGAGGGTTATATTTTATCGGGTTTCAAGGTTAACGGGGGGGTTTAGATTTCAAGGTTTATGGAGGCCATCGCTGACATGTCAAGGCTTACGGGGGGAATAGCTGACATGTCAAGGCTCACGGGGGTATAAATGAGATTTCAAGGCTAAAGTCAGAAGCTACATGTAGTTTATTGAAAACTTTTTATTACATTATTTGATGCCTCCTCATTGGAGGGATCGCTGATAAAAAAGCGTAATGTAAAAAATAAAAGAAGCTTCATGTCGAAGTGAAGAGATGCATTTGGGAATCCCTACGATGTCGAGGCTTGCAGGGAATCGCTATAATGCTGTAGTAGTGCAATAATGACTCTTAGAGAGAATTACTGAAATGTCAATGCTTTAGGGTTAGGTTAGGGCTAGGGTTAGGTTATGGTTAGGGCTAGGTTTAGGGTTAGGGTTAGGGTTAGGCTAGGGTTAGGGTTAGGGTTAGGGTTAGGGTTAGGCTAGAGTTAGGGTTAGAAGGTTGACAGATATTTTTAGATTTCAAGTTGATATGTTAAAGCTTGTGGGGGGGGAATTACTGACATTTCAAGGCTGACAAGTTTTGACAGGAGATTTTTTAAGATTTCAAGGATACCTGTAGCTTATTAAAAAAACGTGTATTGCATTTCTTTGGCTCCCCAACGGGGGGCGTAGATTGCTAGTCCTATATACTAAAAATGGTCTGTCTGTGTCTATCTATCTATCTATCTATCTATCTATCTATCTATGTGATCGATTAGAGAAAAAATGGCTGGACCGATTTTGTTCGAACTTGCACTGTTCGATCAGGAATTTTCCCGTGACGGTACATGCATCGTGGCTAAGAAATTGCTCGATGCTAAAGGCATTTAATATTCGAAAAACATGCTTTTTTGCAAAGGTCAAGCAGCTCTTTCGACTTGAAATGCATTATAAGAATGCTAGAGAAGAAACTGACTGGTTGAATTCTGATTCTGAAATAGATTGCATCATAACTGAATTGTAACTCCGATTTGAATTGAAAATGCAGTGTGGAAGCGTAGCACCAGACTTGATTTAAATTGCGTAACCATATTGTTAACTGATACTGACTGACTGAGAAACTGATTATGTCATAACTGCGTCGTGTGATTTACTCTATGCTTGGATTTTAAAGTGTTGAATTATATAAGTGCAAAATTTGATGTTATCAAAACGATGAGAGCTAGCCTAGAGGTGAACAAACTGAACTGCTAAATGTAGCGACGATGGTTCGAATTTTCATAGAGTATAATTTTTTTAATTAAAGCTTTTCAATGTCAGGAAAACTAAAAGACTTTTTAAAAAGAAGCGTCATGTAAAAATCATAGAAGCGTCATGTAAAAAATCGTGAAAGCGTCATTTAAAAAATCATAGAAGCGTCATGTAAAATATCATAGAAGTGTCATGTAACAATCATAGAAGCGTCATGTAAACAATCATAGAAGCGTCATTTAAAAAATCAGAGAAGCGTCATGTAAACAATCATAGAAGCGTCATGTAAACAATCATAGAAGCGTCATGTAAACAATCATAGAAGCGCCATGTAAAAAATCATAGAAGCGTCATCTAAAACATCATGGAAGCGTCATTTAAAAAATCATAGAAGCGTCATGTAAAAAATCATAGAAGCGTCATGTAAAAAATCATAGGAGCGTCATGTAAACAATCATAGAAGCGTCATGTAAACAATCATAGGAGCATCATGTAAACAATCATAGAAGCGCCATGTAAAAAATCATAGAAGCGTCATCTAAAACATCATGGAAGCGTCATTTAAAAAATCATAGAAGCGTCATGTAAAAAATCATAGAAGCGTCATGTAAAAAATCATAGAAGCGTCATGTAAAAAATCATAGGAGCGTCATCTAAACAATCATAGAAGCGTCATGTAAACAATCAGAGAAGCGTCATGTAAACAATCATAGAAGCGTCATGTAACAATCATAGAAGCGTCATGTAAACAATCATAGAAGCGTCATTTAAAAAATCAGAGAAGCGTCATGTAAACAATCATAAAAGCGTCATTTAAAAAATGATAGAAGCGTCATATAAAAATCATAGATGCGTCATTTCAACAATCATAGAAGCGTCATATAAAAATCATAGAAGCGTCATGTAAAAAATCATAAAAGCGACGGGAAGCGTCATATAAAAATCGTAGAAGCGTCATATAAAAATCAAAGAAGCGTCATTTAAAAAAGTCATAGAAGCGTCATGTAAAAAAACATAGAAGCGTCATGTAAAAAAACATAGAAGCGTCATGTAAACAATCATGGAAGCGTCGTGTAAAAAATCATAGAAGCGTCATGTAAAAAATCATAGAAGCGTCATGTAAAAAAATCATAGAAGCATCATGTAAAAAATTATAGAAGCGTCATGTAAACAATCATAGAAGCGTCATTTAAAAAATCATAGAAGCGTCATTTAAAAAACCAGAGAAGGGTCAAGAAAAAATCATAGAAGCCTCATTTAAAAACTAATGAAAGTGTCATTTAAAAAATTAAGAAGCATCATGGTAGAATAAAAGAAGCGTCATGTCAGACATGAAGGGTGTCATGTAAAAATTAAATGCAGCTATAATGCTGTGCTGGGGAGAAAAACTGAGACGTAAAGGCTCTCAGAGAATAACTGAGATTACGGGGGGGGGGGGGTTCTGAGATGTCAAAGCAAAAGTCAGAAGCTACTTCAAAGTTCATGTTGTTTACTCAATTTTTTTATTGCATTCTCTGTTGGGTCGCCACGGGGGGTCGCTGATAGAAGAAGAGTCATGTAAAAAATAAAAGTAGCACTATGTATACATAAAAGAAAAGTCATGTCGAAGTTAAAAGATTTATTTGGGAATTGCTACGATGTCAAAGCTTGGTGGAAATCGTTATAGTGCTGTGATTCTTAAAGAAGGAATCACTAAAATTTCAAGGCTTAGGGGAGAAGAATTGCTGAGATTTCAAGGCTTTAGGTTGGGATAAAGTTAGGTTTTGGTCAGGTTTGGGTTGAGGGTTATATTTTATCGGGTTTCAAGGTTAACAGAATAACAGGGGATTTTTTAGATTTCAAGGTTTATGGAGGCCATCGCTGACATGTTAAGGCTTACGGGGGGAATAGCTGAGATGTCAAGGCTCACGGGGGTATAAATGAGATTTCAAGGCTAAAGTCAGAAGCTACATGTAGTTTATTGAAAACTTTTTATTACATTATTTGATGCCTCCTCATTGGAGGGATCGCTGATAAAAAAAGCTTAATGTAAAAAATAAAAGAAGCTTCATGTCGAAGTTAAGAGATTCATTTGGGAATCCCTACGATGTCGAGGCTTGCAGGGAATCGCTATAATGCTGTAGTAGTGCTATAATGAATCTTAGAGAGAATTACTGAAATTTCAATGTTAGGTTAGGGTTAGGGTTAGGGTTAGGGCTAGGGTTAGGGTTAGGGTTAGGCTAGGGTTAGGGTTAGAAGGTTGACAGTTTTTAGATTTCCAAGGCTTATTGGGGGCATTGCTGTGATGTCAAGGGGGGAAGTTGATAAGTTAAAGCTTGTGGGGAGGGGGAATTACTGACATGTCAAGGCTTACAAGGTTTGACAGGAGATTTTTTTAAGATTTCAAGGATACATGTAGCTTATTAAAAAAACGTGTATTGCATTTCTTTGGCTCCCCAACGGGGGGCGTAGATTGCTAGTTTCATACTAATAATATTTACGCACCTTGAATTAATATTTTTCTGTGAATTTAATTGCGTGCCCCCAACTCCCGGAAATTTTTCGCGTTTCTTCCCCAACGTTTGTTTACGTCACCTTCCCGTATGTTGACTTTGTTCGTCCCAGTCTTGTCCTTCTATTTTGTCCCACTGATGAATCGATGCTTTCCCAATCTTGTTTGCTGAATTTTGCCGTTTATTTCTGCGCAATTTTTTTTCTCAACGCTGTGCCCACTTCCTTGTCCAACCTGCTGCCCAACTGCTCGTCCAAGTCTCGTCTTTGTTGTTGAATTTTTGTTAACCTATTTATTGCGAGCCTCAGGCGCTACTTCTGACAAAACCCTCCTCCTCCTTCCTTCTCGCAACCACCCGTGACCTTTGCGTTCAGTGAAGACGTGAAGTTAAGTTAGAGTTAAGTGCGATAATCTTTTAGTTTTCATTTAAGCTACTAGCAGCCGCACTTCACTTATTTATAGCGCACCGCGGCTCTGCTCGTTGTATTATTAGTCGACCTAAATACTTTATACCTGCCTGCTAAACTAATTTATTTCGTAATACTCAGTGACAGCAATAAATAATAATAATAACAATCATCAGTAACTTCATTTTCGTCAATCAATTAATTAAGCCCATAGCCTATCTTGAGTTCTTTGCCCGCGGGGCGTAAAATAACCAAATAATTCTCATCTCAAAGAAAGCTCTGAGATAGCTTCGTTCCGCAATACGAGAATTACGGTGGTGGCAGCTCTACCCTACTGATAGTAATCAGCTCAACAAATCGACGCATTAATTTACGGTGTCAGGATCTCCGGTGTTACCATTTTGAACGACCGTGCCGCTAAAAGACCGCTCGCCTACGATTGCAACTACCCTCCCCCCGGAATTTGAGGACCCCGGCTGTCGGAGTAAAACAGGAGAAAGAATTTCGTTGTGATTCGTCTGCGCGACTTTTCCGGATTTATTCGTGCGAACGCATGCAACACCGACCGGTTTTCCAAGAAAACCCACTACAAAAATTTCACTATTTTTTCTCCACCCCACCTCACTCTCTTACGAACTATAGTTCTTCGAAACATCACAAAATTTTGTCAAAAAGAAAGATTTAACAAACTCAATTTAGTATGATTAAATAAATCAATATGCATTATTTGCAGGATGGCTGTGAAATCACTGGTGCAACGCCTTATTGAAATCGTTCCAAACCATAATTAGCGCTTTGGCGCCAATTTTCCGTTGACTGAGCACATACAAAGCGCACAGATTAGCCTAATGCACGCAGGCACACACCGTAGTGATGCACAAGTTCATACAGATTGTACTTGTACAGCGGCCCTGACTGTATAATTGTCAGGGGCCCGTGCTATAGAATACTCTTAACTCCTAAATCCTTAAGAGTGTCCTAACTCCTAGCTCCTAGCTGGCTTTTCTGTGCTATAGAATCAAGAGTAAATTTTAAGAGCTAGGAGGCTCCTTAAGGACGTTAGGAGACTCCTGGGTGAATTTAGGAGAACTCATTAAGGTCCGTGGCATGCTATAGAATTAGGAGAGGAAGTCTAGGAGCTAGGAGCTAGGAGTTGGCTTTTAGGAGTGATTCTAGGAGCGCGTGTCCTATAGAATGAGAAAATTTCGCTCCTAACTCTTGACTCCTAAGCAAGAGTTCAAGGGCCAATTTTCACTCTCAGACAAGCTAGGATTATAATGTTTTCGGACAGCGAATCGGATTCTGATGAGGAAGGAGTCAATGATAGACGCCGTCGACAATTTAAGGCAAGAATTAATTTTTTTGAAGAAGATCCAGCCAAGAGTGCTATGCGTTTTAGACTTAACGAGATCCAGCTTTCAAGCCTAACAGATCCAACACGGTGCACACAGCAATCTTCGCATTCTTAGTTATGGTTGTACTAAACGCACCAAAGAGAACCTCTTTGCGTGCAGCGACGGCTCTCACAAATGATATTTTTTGAGCAATTTGCATTTTCACTCCTGAGATTCAATCCTTAAGGACCGTTAAAGTTAGGATTGTGATATAGCACACGATTGCGCAACACTCCTTGAACACACCCCGACTCCTAGGCTGCACTCCTTGCAA
The DNA here is from genome assembly GCA_002269645.1 of Macrostomum lignano. Classification (NCBI taxonomy): domain Eukaryota; kingdom Metazoa; phylum Platyhelminthes; family Macrostomidae; genus Macrostomum; species Macrostomum lignano. The sequence goes on from NIVC01000708.1 coordinate 293,559, forward strand.
GAACTCCTAGCTCCTAACTCTTAACTCCTGAAATCTATAGCACACAAAATTCAATCACTCCTTGTCAAGAGTACTCTTGAGTCCTAGCTCCTAGCTCCTGATTCTATAGCACGGGCCCCAAGTCACACGCACGCAGTCACACTTCACACGCAGCCACAAAGTTGGGATCAAGAACAGAAAAATCCGAGATTACGAGATTCCGATGCAGCACCCTGAAGCAAAATTATTGATTTCCACAACGGGTCACAAGGTGGGGTGGGGGATAAAGCATTGGCATGCCCCCCCATAGATTTAACTGGGGGGACATGCCCCCCCCCCTGGTGGCGACGCCCCTGCTTCTCTCCTCTCCTCTCCTCCTCTCCCTTCTCTCCTCTCCTTTCTCTCTTCTCTGGCGCAAGCAAACAGTACTCAGTTCTTGCCAAAAACTTGCTATCCAAATACTCGCTGACAAAGCAGCTTTGGAATCAATGCACCAGCAAACTGCTTGGGGTTTCTGTCCACGAAAAATGTCTGCGTGCATCCGAAAACGTAGAAAAAAGAAAATAATGAAATCGCACTGTAGTCATTTAAAGCAATGAAATCATCGCGGGAAATGCAATCGCGCGCATCCGTTACGGCGCATTTGTATTTAAATGGATCTCTGAAGCCAAGCACAGACAGCAGTTCAGGACCAAGGACTACTTAAGGAAATTTTTAGGAGGCCGGTTTTACCGAAGAAATACAAATTAGAAAGAAAAATTGAAAAGCTGCCTTCTAAAATTTTCCAAGAAGCGTTGTTTCCGTCTTTCTACTTGAGCAGTCCTTGCTCAGGACTCAAGCCGCACACAGTGCCAACCCAGCTCAGGCACGAGGCCCTCCTCAGACTCAGTGGCAGACTTGGGCAGCGCAGTGAGCAGATGCATCGGGCCGCCGATCTGTGCCTGGTTGTCGGCCGTCAGCTCGGGCACGTCGGACCTTTGCGGCGACCCCAACGGCGGCAGTGCGGCGCCTTTCGTGGCCGGGGCGCGAAAGAAGATGTGCCTGGCCAGCTGCCAGTCCACGAACTCGTGGCGCTGCCAGGCCAGGTAGGAGTGGTCCCGGTACGTGTCATTGCTCAGAATGTGACAGTGCGGGCCCGAGCTGAGGGCGGCGTGCAGAGCGAACAGGTCGTCAGCTGCGGCAGTTTGGAACAGGCTGATGGCGCCGATGCCTCCGTGCTGGAAGCGGAGCTTTTCCAGCAGAGCCTGCGGCCGAAGATGTTTCTTGGAAAATTTACTGCTAATACTGGGAAAGATGTCCCGTGCATACAGTAACGCTGGCACTGTATAAGAGTCGCTTAATGTGTCACTCATTGTGTCGCTCATTGTGTCGCTCATTGTGTCCCTCAATGTACTGCTCATTGTGTCGCTCAATGTACTGCTCATTGTGTCGCTCATTGTGTCCCTCAATGTACTGCTCATTGTGTCGCTCAATGTACTGCTCATTGTGTCGCTCATTGTGTCCCTCAATGTACTGCTCATTGTGTCGCTCAATGTACTGCTCATTGTGTCGCTCATTGTGTTGCTCATTGTGTTGCTCATTGTGTTGCTCATTGCGTTGCTCATTGTGTCGCTCATTGTGTTGCTCATTGTGTTGCTCATTGTGTTGCTCATTGTGTCGCTCATTGTGTCGCTCATTGTGTTGCTCATTGTGTTGCTCATTGTGTTGCTCATTGTGTCGCTCATTGTGTTGCTCATTGTGTTGCTGATTGTGTCGCTCATTGTGTTGCTCATTGTGTTGCTCATTGTGTTGCTCATTGCGTTGCTCATTGCGTTGCTCATTGTGTCGCTCATTGTGTCGCTCATTGTGTCGCTCATTGTGTCGCTGACTGTGTCACTGACTGTCGCTAATTGCAACACCAATTCAGGTTTTATTTACCTGAAATTTGCGCAGCTGGGCGTCCCGGCCGGTGCTATACTTGTACAGCAAGCCAATGTGCAGCGGTTTTGGCGCCCGCTGTCCACGAATCATCCAGTTGACAGCGTCTGACAGGTGCGACACTGACTGCTTCATCGTGTAATGAAGCTGCGAATAAAAAGGTAGGTTAAGCGAATAAGTTACTTAACTTGACTTAATCTGATAATTGTCTTCAGGCCAATGCTCCTTCATACATGGTCTTTGTTCGGAACAAATGTGGCTGCACATCATAGTGTGACTCGACCGATTACGGGTCTTTGTCTAAGATCTCTGACTAGAAGTCTTTGTCCAATCTAAATCTGACTAGAAGTCTTTGTCCAATCTAAATCTGACTAGAGGTCTTTGTCCAATCTAAATCTGACTAGAGGTCTTTGTCCAATCTGAATCTGACTAGAGGTCTTTGTCCAATCTAAATCTGACTAGAGGTTCTTGTCCTATCTAAATCTGAAAAGAGGTCTTTGTCTTTGTCCAATCTAAATCTAGGGTCTAGATACATACATAGTTTTACCATATTAAGTCCAGCATACTAAACAATATAACAAAGACTCACCCATTGTGTATTGACCAGCCGGCCCCTGTGCAGCAGCAGATTGCTGGTGTCAACCACCAGATCGAAGGGCCCGTTAGCAGCCGACGTCTCAGCCAGCCAGCGCCTGTAGGCGGCCAAGACGGCCGGGGGCCCGGGCTGGCCGGCGCCGCCTGTCAGCACCCTGGAGACCGCGGCCAGGAGGTTGGCAACCTCGGCTTCGGTGGGCTCCGGCCGGTAGGCAGCTGGTGGAAAGCGGCAGCCGCAGGCTGGGCAGCTGCGAGCTGATAGGTGTTCGAGAATTGCCTTTTCGAGCTTATTTATATGTACAGGTCTTTGTACCCAGCCTAAATTATATGCACAGGTCTTTGTACCCAGCCTAAATTATATGCACAGGTCTTTGTACCCAGCCTAAATTATATGCACAGGTCTTTGTACCCAGCCTAAATTATATGCACAGGTCTTTGTACCCAGCCTAAATTATATGCACAGGTCTTTGTACCCAGCCTAAATTATATGCACAGGTCATTGTACCCAGCCTAAATTATATGCACAGGTCTTTGTACCCAGCCTAAATTATATGCACAGGTCTTTTTACCCAGCCTAAATTATATGTACGAGTTAAATTATCGTACAGATCTTTGTACACAGCCTATATTATACGTATATAATATGTCTTTGTACGTGTATACGTGTCTTTGTACCCAGCCTATTTTGTCACATGTTGGTCTTTGTCAAGCTCACAGTTGGTCCTGGTACAGCCTATTTCAGGTCTTTGTTCAGTCAATTTCAGTTGCTTTCCAACCTTCCAGCAGCCGTTTGGCTCACCTCGAATTGTCGACGAAGTCGCCTCACTCTCTGACGTCAGGACGTCGCTCAGGCTGACCGGCTGCGCCGTCCAACGTCGACCGTCGGCACTCGGGCTGAGCTTGTTCAGCAGGTCCACCAGGCGGGGCACCGCCGTGATGTCCACTGGCAGGCCTCGCCTGCTGGCCATGGGCCACAGCAAGCGGGCGTGGAGGTCGCTGGCGCTGCTCAGTCGCTTGGAGGCGGACAGCCCGTCCAAAAAGTCCTCAGTGAGGATTGGCAGCGCGCTGCGGAACTGAGGGATGGACAGCAGGCAGTTGAGCCTTTGGTTCGGCTTCATACCAACCTCCAGTGTCCATCCCGACACTCCAATGTCCATCCCGACACTCCAATGTCCATCCCGACACTCCAATGTCCATCCCGACACTCCCAGTGTCCATCCTGAAACTCCAATGTCCATCCCGACACTCCAATGTCCATCCCGACACTCCCAGTGTCCATCCCGACATTCCTATGTCCATCCCGACATTCCTATGTCCATCCCGACACTCCCAGTGTCCATCCTGAAACTCCAATGACCATCCGATACTCCAAATGTCCATCCCGACACTCCAATGTCCATCCCGACACTCCAATGTCCATCCCGACACTCCAATGTCCATCCCGACACTCCAATGTCCATCCCGACACTCCCAGTGTCCATCCCGACACTCCAATGTCCATCCCGACACTCCAATGTCCACCCCGACACTCCGATGTCCATCCCGACACTCCAATGTCCATCCCGACACTCCGGTGTCCATCCCGACACTCCCAGTGTCCATCCCGACACTCCAATGTCCACCCGACACTCCAATGTCCATCCTCACACTCCCAGTGTCCATCCTGACACCCCGATGTCCACCCGACACTCCAATGTCCATCCTCACACTCCCAGTGTCCATCCTGACACCCCGATGCCCAATGGACATCATCAAAGCATCCCTGACTGACACCCAGCAGCCCCCTTACAAGCCGATCGTGGCCGCCAAACTCGCTGGTGTCCCAGGCCAGCTCCGCCGCAGAGTACAGCTCCAACAGCTCCTGTTCGGTGCCGTAGCGAGCAACCAGCGCAGGATTCTTCAATAGAAAACCGGGCGTTCCTGTCAACTCCGATGCTGCCGGAGCCTCTGCTGGTTCTAAATCTTTGGCGCTGTCTGCGAGTGGGAAATGCGGGATGTACAGCAGAGCTGTATAACTTGGGCAAGGAGCACCGTTGCCGCCCCCTCCCTAGTGAGCATCGCTGCCCCCCCCCCCTAGTGAGCACTGATGCCTCCCTTAATGAGCACCGCTGCCCCCCAGTGAGCACCGCCCCCCCCCCCCAGTGAGCACCGCTGCCCCCCCCCCAGTGAGCACCGCTGCCCCCCCTAGTGAGCACCGCTGCCCCCCCAGTGAGCACCGCTGCCCCCCCCCAGTGAGCACCGCTGCCCCCCTAGCAAGCACCGCAGCCTCACTGGCTAGCCGTTTCCAGCGCTCATACAGCCGCCTGTGGGGGTGCCTGCTCAGCAGCTTGCAGGCCACGGCCGACATGCTCCTCAGCTGGTCAGAGGAGGCGCCGCAGTCAAGCAGTCGCTCGAGGGCGCGGTGCACCAAGTCTGGACAGTCGCCAGCGGAACAGGCACTGGCCACGGCCAGCAGCGAGGTCGGGCAGCTCCGCAGCGGCTCCTCGGCCAGGCCATGACTGGCCAGGCTATGGAACAGCTGGCCAGAGGCAGCGCCCGCCGATGTCAGCAGGCGCAGCAGCAGCGCCAGCCAGAGATGCCCGCTGCCGCCGCCTCTGCCCAACCGCCAACGCTCGGCTTCTTCTAGTAGGAATTGGCGCAGGCTGGCAAATGCTTTGGCATCAAGCGAGCAGTCAGCCGCAGCAGACAGAGCTTCAGTTAGCTGGATTTGTGGCTGAGCACAGGGAAAATTGGCATAGCGGTTGCGCAGCTCTGCCAGCAGGCGGTTGGAACAGCTGCCAGTCTTTCTTTCATTGGCTTTGCTGAGGCTCTGCTGGGCCTCCTGAACTGCTGGCAACAGTGGTGGCAGAAACTCAAAGCTGGGCTGCTGGCCTTGGCCTGACCCTGACTGGCTGAGGCAGCGAATGTGGACTGAGGGCAGTAAGCGACTGGCTGCTGCCACTGCTTGCAGCATCTCCTTTGTGAAGATACTGCGAAGAAGTGTCATTGTGATTCAGTTGAATGATTCAGATTTTGCCATGAATAAGTTTTATAAAATGTTGAAGAGGTTTATATTTGACTATTCCTAAATTTAAAGTTGTAATATTTAAAAATCAAAAAAATCTCTTTTTGATTGAGCTTCAAACCTTGAGCTTTAACCTTAAAAACTGGCTCAACACAAGTAAAAAATATTTTAGAAAAGTCAGGTATGTCTAATTTAAACTTTTTAATTTAAATCTAATTTGAACAATTTCAATTTTTATTCTTTTAACAAAAGGCTTTTAGTTTGACAAAAAGTCATCATAATATATTTCTATAAACTTAAAGGCTATTAGATAAGACAAAACTCTAAACTAAACGAAACTAAAAAATTTAGTATGTTTTTTTAATAATCCTAAATGAATTTTATAATTGGACTAGTTAATATTCTAGTAGTACTAATAGAATAAGATTATAGCAAATTAAATTAAGGATTCAAAAAAAGGATCCCAACGACCCAAAAGGAGGAAAAAAGCTGACTGCCTTCTCAAAAACCTACTTGAAACAAAAAACAATAGTCATTAAAATATTGCCTTTCATTTAGCCCTGGCACCTGCATTTCTAAGACTGTAGAATGCAAGGTCTATTTTTAAGAATTTCATTTGCAAAATTTATTTTGAAGACACTCTAATAGAGCCAATATTTTAAGTCTTTAAAGTTTTAATCTATAGGGCCTAGCTGCTGTCAATAAAGAATTAAAGAATTATCAAGACTAAAACCAGACTAGTGTAAACAAGATTTGTAGCAAAGCAAAAACTTTACTATTTTATTTTTGAGCTTTTAATTCATCCATATACTAAAAATCTTTACTTCTAATACCTCTGAACTCAATGATCACTCTAATGTACGTACCGTACTCTTCTGACTAATTAACCAACCAGCTGGTTGGTGGAAACTCATTCCTTGAAAATATAAAACTCGAATTTTTTAGCAGAAGCCTTAAAAGTAAAAAATAAATTCGTAAAGTACGTTTTTTCTTGTTGTCTATTCTATTTTTGTTTTGTTTTTTAATAATTCTATTGCTAATCTTCTTGTATTTTTGTTAATTTAGACTCAAGTAACTGAGTTTAAAAAATGTTTATTCTATGAATACTTTGGATTGTAAAACTTTCAATCTTTCTCTTTCAGCCTTTTGTTTCAGAGAATAGAATTAAGAATTCTATATTCAGTCATCAAAAATTGAATGAAACGGTTAACTAATTCTTGCATGCATTTTCATATTTTGGATGTAAAAGCATTCTACATAATATCGATAATGTGGATCACACATTCAGCTTAGTTTGGTTAACTGGCTGAATTTGCAAATCATATTGCTTCTATGATTTCTAAAATCTAAAAGTTGAGCCATGAAAATTTCGAGTAAAAAGGTTGAATTTCAACAAAATTTATTAAATATAGTCTGTCAACTTGAAGGCTTAGCATAGTTAAACTTTGATAGTATTGGTTAACACTGCCATTTTTTTTGCTGCTGCCTAATTTTTTGTCATTCCAAATGTCATATTTAGAAAGAATTTTATCTTTTAAGTTTTTTATTGTGTTTGCTTATAAGATGGGTATGTTCTTCTATGCTCAGACCTAAGACTGCCATATTAGTTATCTCAATTATTCAACAATGAATTTTTTTGAAACAAAATGCTTTATCATACTATCCCAAAATTTATTATTTCATTATTATTATTATCAATCAATTATATGCAGCAAACGATGTAAAATCTTATTTCCAATTTACAGCTGATCATTCTGTTTTATAAAAACTTGAAAACTTCTTCCAGGACCCCACTGAAAAAGTTTGCAGCAAGTGGCTCCCCGATGGCGGTGTTATTGGAATTATGAGCAGCGACAGCTCGGATGAGAAGTCTGTGACGCCTCCGCCTCTGCCTCCTGCTCCTGATGCCATCGAGATCCTGGATGCGCTCAACGACCGCGGTCGAATTCACTTCACTGTCCGCTCCTCGTTGCCAACCTCCGAAGGACCGACGCTCTCGCTGGCCCGCGTGTCCGTCATCCGCTGCCACGATGACTTCGCCAGGCTGGCGCGGCACCTCTCCGAAGTCGAGGACTTCGCTGGCTGCCTGGTGCCGCAGGCGCCCCAGGCGCCGGACTTTGCGGTGATTCGCTCCAAGCTGCTCCGCCTGAAGGCTGGCGGCGTTGGCGGCGCGCACCAGCTGACTAGCGAGGAGTACGGCCGGCTGAAGCTCGAGCTTGAAGGGTGAGCTTGGGACTTGAGCGCGTCAGGGATTAGGGTTAGGGTAGGTTTGGGGTTCGTGCCGTTGCACATTAATCTGGAGCTTGTGTGTGAAAATTGGCCCGGGGGGGGGGGTTGTTGTGCGTTTCGCAGCCAGGGGAGCCTCATTGCTGTTTGTGGGACGGATGTCGCCGAATCCGTCAAATATTATATAATTGTTATTAGGGGTTTGCAGTGTAATTTCGCCGGCCCCATCAATTCGCAGAGAGTACCGACACGCCTTTAAGAAGGCCATCGCCAGCCACGAAGCATTTCTCCGCTCCATTGCCGAGCATCCGCGCCTGCGGCACGACCGGCGATTCCGAAATTTCCTGATAGACGAGTCGGAAGGTGGATCGGTAGGGATTTGAGTGCTTGCCGTAGCACTCCTGCTTTTATTGCAAATCCATTGCGCTTTTTGCTGTACCATAGAGAGCCTACTGAAGATTTCTGCTAGTGGTTGCCAATAATGTTGTACAATATTTTTCTAAAATCTGAATATATGCTGTAATTAATACTGTAAAACTAGCGTAAAACTCAGATAGTGTAATTTTTTAAGGCTAATTTCCTGGCAAAATACACTGCCGAGAAATGAAAAAATCCCATTTTTTCATTGCATAAGCAATAATTGCATTTGATCTGGGGCAGTGAAGATTACCATTCTTTCAATTTAGCATGCACAAAATATTACACAGCATATTACTCTGTCGTACATGCTAAACCAAAGAAATGGTACATGTAACCTTTGCTGCAGATCAACTGAGATCATTGCTTTTCCCCTCTTCGGAATGTATTTTTTTCCCAGGAAATTGGCCTCGCAAAAAATTCAGCGATGTTTGATTTTTTAAGTCCTGTAACTACAACTCACGGGTGAGGTCCTGGCTCAGCGGCTGACTGACCAGCTGACGAAGCAGTGTTGACTATAACAAACCGTTCGCTTAAATCCTGACAGTCACACTCGGGCGGCACTAAGCAGCGAGTTCAGAGCCTGCTGCAACCGGGCCTCCTCCTGACAGCCCTGATTGACAGCCGGTCAGCCGTTGTGCCGCGAATTCTCGGCTCGGTAGCCGGGCCGGAGCCCGATGCTGATGGCGACGAGTTCTTCAACGCCCAGCGACGGTTTGCGACAGGCTATCAGCGAGCCCTGCTGCCGGCTCTGCGGTGTCTGGACCGGCTGGCCCTGCTGCAGAAAAGTGCGTCTGCTGCCGCTGTCTATCTGGTTTGGGTTGTGTATTTTTTTGTTGTGGTTATGTCTTGTTGGTTGTGGTTGTGTCTTGTTGGTTTTGGTTGTGTCTTGTTGGTTGTGGCTATGTCTTGTTGGTTGTAGTTCTGTCCTTTGTCGGTTATGGTTATGTCTTGTATGTTGTGGTTGTGTCTTGTTGGTTGTGGTTGTGTCTTGTTGGTTGTAATTGTGTCTTGTTGGTTGTGGTTGTGTCTTGTTGGTTGTAGTTGTGTCTTGTTGGTTGTGGTTGTGTATTGTTGGTTGTGGTTGTCTTGTTGGTTCTGGTTGTGTCTTGTTGGTTGTAGTTCTGTCTTTTGTCGGTTGTGGTTATGTCTTGTTGGTTGTGGTTGTGTCTTGTTGGTTGTGGTTGTGTCTTGTTGGTTGTAGTTGTGTCTTGTTGGTTGTGGTTTTGTCTTGGTGGTTGTAGTTGTGTCTTGTTGGTTGTGGTTTTGTCTTGGTGGTTGTAGTTGTGTCTTTTGTTGGTTGTGGTTGTGTCTTTTGTTGGTTGTGGTTGTGTCTTTAGTGGTTGGGATTGTATCTTTTGTTGTTGATTATGTGTTTAGTGATTAGGGTTGTGCCTTGGTCTTGATCTATATTTGTGTCTCAGTTAGTTTTAGAATAACAGTTCAATAAAGTGCCAGCTGCTGTATAAACCGAGTGAGCCATAGCTGCTCTTCAAGACTATCTTTGATGTGATTTCCAGCGTCCCTCCTGCTCTCCGCAGACACGGCAGACAGTTTAATTCGAGTGTCCACGGCTGCTCAGGACTGCTCGAGAATTGAGCAGGTCAACGCGGATCGAGCATTGGCAGAGTGAGCTGACAGTTGTCTGAATTTATTGCTTTGATTTTAGCGTTTTTGCAGTGTTATACTACTGAGAGTAGGCTGTAAATTGGATTGTCAATTTTTATGCCTGTGATTAGCGCCGATGGGGAGGCGCAGGATGGCGCCAATGGAGAGGCGCAGGATGGCGCCAATGGAGAGGCGCAGGATGGCGCCAATGGAGAGGCGCAGGGTCGCGCCAATGGGGAGTCGCAGGATGGCGCCAATGAGGAGGCGCAGGATGGGGCCAATGAGGAGGCGCAGGGTGGCGCCAATGTGGAGTCGCAGGGCGGCGCCAATGGGGAGGCGCAGGATGGCGCCAATGGGGAGGCGCAGGATGGCGCCAATGGGGAGGCGCAGGATGGCGCCAATGGGGAGTCGCAGGATGGCGCCAATGAGGAGGCGCAGGGTGGCGCCAATGTGGAGTCGCAGGGTGGCGCCAATGGGGAGGCGCAGGATGGCGCCAATGGGGAGGCGCAGGATGGCGCCAATGAGGAGGCGCAGGATGGCGCCAATGGGGAGGCGCAGGATGGCGCCAATGGGGAGTCGCAGGGTGGCGCCAATGAGGAGGCGCAGGGTGGCGCCAATGGGGAGGCGCAGGGTGGCGCCAATGGGGAGGCGCAGGATGGCGCCAATGGGGAGTCGCAGGGTGGCGCCAATGAGGAGGCGCAGGGTGGCGCCAATGGGGAGGCGCAGGGTGGCGCCAATGTGGAGGCGCAGGGTGGCGCCAATGAGGAGGCGCAGGATGGCGCCAATGTGGAGGCGCAGGGTGGCGCCAATGAGGAGGCGCAGGGTGGCGCCAATGTGGAGTCGCAGGGTGGCGCCAATGGGGAGGCGCAGGATGGCGCCAATGGGGAGGCGCAGGGTGGCGCCAATGGGGAGGCGCAGGATGGCGCCAATGGGGAGTCGCAGGATGGCGCCAATGAGGAGGCGCAGGATGGCGCCAATGGGGAGGCGCAGGATGGCGCCAATGGGGAGTCGCAGGATGGCGCCAATGAGGAGGCGCAGGATGGCGCCAATGGGGAGGCGCAGGATGGCGCCAATGTGGAGGCGCAGGGTGGCGCCAATGAGGAGGCGCAGGGTGGCGCCAATGTGGAGGCGCAGGATGGCGCCAATGTGGAGGCGCAGGGTGGCGCCAATGGTGAGGCGCAGGATGATTTCCAAATAAGCCGCCGAATCCCCCCGATGTGCCCCAGCAGGTTTCTGCGTCACTTCGGCGACCACTTCGAGCTCTACCGTCGAGCTGAGGCGCAGCTGGCCGCCGAGATGGATGCCGGCCTCGCCGACAGCCTGCACCGCCTCGCCGCCGACTGCTCCGCCGTTGTCGCCCTGCCGGACCGTCGGCGGCGACTGGCTGCCAGTTTAGAGGCCGCCAGCGCCCGCCTGCGCCGCGCCCGGCAACCCTCGGAGGAGGCCGACGCCGCCAAAGCCCGGCTGGCCGCCTTCCACCGCCTCAACGAAGTCACCGACGTCGCCAGGCTGGAGCTGCTGGGCTTCCGGAAGCGCTGGCTGCTGGCGCTGTGCGGCCGTCTGGTGGATACGGGCGAGATGCGCATCCGCCATGCCAGGGTGAGGCCTCCCAGATCCTCAGTTGCTGGGCCAGCCTCCCAGATCCTCAGTTGCTGGGCCAGCCTCCCAGATCCTCAGTTGCTGGGCAAGCCTCCCAGATCCTCAGTTGCTGGGCAAGCCTCCCAGATCCTCAGTTGCTGGGCCAGCCTCCCAGATCCACAACTGAGATCCTCAGTTGCTGGGCCAGCCTCCCAGATCCCCAACTGAGATCCTCAGTTGCTGGGCCAGCCTCCCAGATCCCCAACTGAGATCCTCGGTTGCTGGGCCAGCCTCCCAGATCCCCAACTGAGATCCTCGGTTGCTGGGCCAGCCTCCCAGATCCCCAACTGAGATCCTCAGTTCCTGGGCAAGCCTCCCAGATCCTCAGTTGCTGGGCCAGCCTCCCAGATCCTGTTCACCCGGGGAGAAAGTTGCCGGTGGCTATCGAGGCTAGACTGTAAGGTTGAGAGTCTGAGTCAAGATGAATTATTGTGCACTTTCAGAGCCAAGTGCAACTTCTAAAGGAAACAATCGACAAGCTGAGGAATGACTGACGCTCAGGGCATCCGGGATCCACTTGTCAGACTGGATGCTTGTCCATGGCTTGCTAACTATCAGTTTTTTGTATCGGTGTTTTGCGACCCATCTTTGTGTTGCCTTCCGCTATAAAGTCTATATATAAGTGTTGTCACATCAAAGTGTCTTCAAGCGTCACGTGTCATGACGTCAGCTTAATTCCATTGTGTAAGTTGGGCTACCCGTTCAATGATATTTCCTTCACTTTATTACAACGAGAAATTAGTCAATCAACTTAAAGCTTCTGCAATATTATTTTATTATTGCATTTCTTCGCGGAACATGCCTGCCCTCTATTCCCCGAAAATTGTACTATAAAACATCATAGTGCAAAAATAAATTTGTTTTAATTTACATGGTTGTATGCTTTTAGATTAAAATTTTTGTTTTCAGTATTTTAAAATCTCATTCTAAATGTTGTCTGTCTGCTCGAGCTGATTGAAAGGACCAACGGTTTGTTTACAGTTACAATACAAAGCAAGGTTTTCTGTTTTACTTGGTGTTTCTATCTAGTCAAATATTATATTTATGTATTGTTTTTGTGAACTCTTTTGCAGCTCCTTTTTCTGTGATTTTAAATACTCTGCGATTCGCAGCATTTTTGTAGCAACTTGAAACGGGCAAGAGTCGTGCGGTTTTTCCCTCCAGAGTATGTGACCTTGAGGTTTCCCTTCAGAACATGTGACCTTGAGATTTCCCTCCAGAGTATGTGCGAGATTTCCCTCTGCAGCATGTAACCTTGAGATTTCTTTCCATAGCATGTGACCTTGAGATTTCCCTCCAGAGTGTGCAAAATTTCCCTCTAGAACATGTAACCTTGAGATTTCCATCCAGAGCATGTGACCTTGAGATTTCCCTCTAGGGTCGCCATCACAAACCCGAACAGTCACAACTCCGAAAAGCGCTTTCAATCATAAACCCGAAATATCACAAATTTTATAAGATATCATAAAATTTTCATCATAACTCCGAGAAAGCCAAAATACCGTTGGGCGTTGTTACAACTTTCGGAGTTATGATATTTTGGATTTATGATGGAAAACGCTTTTCGAAGTTGTGATTTTTCGGGTTTGTGATGCCCCACTCTCTAGAACATGAACTTAGGAAATTTCTATTTATAGTATGTGACCTTGAGATTTCCCTCCAAAGCATGTAACCTTGAGAGTTCACTTAATACCTTATGACCTTGAAATTTCCTTCTAGAGCATGTGACCTTAAACGTCCCACTATCCTACTTTCTCTAGTTCAATGATTCCCGGATAGGTCGAATTGTTTGTTCCGTGTGTCTTCCTAAGATCGCAAAATTTATGGTACAAACATTGTTCGTTTGACTCTACCTGTGCTGCAGCAGAGCAGAAAGTCATGCGGTATCAGAAAAAATGTTCTGAGTTCTGCTTTTCATGTCTGAGGCCCAAAAACAGCAGGAATTGACAAGTTCTCTCAGCTGAAAACATTACTGTTTGGCGATTTTAAATGTTGTCTTCTAATTTTACTTTACAAGTTCTCTCTGCACTTCGTGTGTTTTACCTTCCTCATAGCCATGTTATTAATTGTTTACACTAAAATATATTCGTTTGTTTAACATGGTATATTGCGCAACGAATATTCTCTAACTAAATACTATTATTGCATACTAGTTGTGGGCCCAAGAAACTGGGCACAGAATTGCATGCAGCTTCCTCTTGCTTATTTTGAACTCAACCGAGCAGTGCAGCGAAATCGGCAGCATCCGCAGAAATGGGTGGGCCAGATGATCTGGATCAGCAATCCATTCTATCTTTCATCTGTGGTGTTGGCTAGATCAGCAATCCATTCTATCCTTCATCTGTGATGCTGGCTAGATCAGCAATCCATTCTATTCCTTCATCTGTGATGTTGGCTAGATTAGCAATCCATTCTGTTCCTTCATCAGTGATGCTGGCTAGATCAGAAATCCATTCTATCCTTCATCAGTGATGCTGGCTAGATTAGCAATCCATTCTGTTCCTTCATCAGTGATGCTGGCTAGATCAGCAATCCATTCTATTCCTTCATCAGTGATGCTGGCTAGATTAGCAATCCATTCTGTTCCTTCATCAGTGATGCTGGCTAGATCAGCAATCCATTCTATTCCTTCATCAGTGATGCTGGCTAGATCAGCAATCCATTCTATCCTTCATCAGTGATGCTGGCTAGATTAGCAATCCATTCTATTCCTTCATCAGTGATGCTGGCTAGATCAGCAATCCATTCTATCCTTCATCTGTGATGCTGGCTAGATTAGCAATCCATTCTATCCTTCATCAGTGATGTTGGCTAGATTAGCAATCCATTCTATCCTTCATCAGTGATGTTGGCTAGATTAGCAATCCATTCTATTCCTTCATCAGTGATCAGTGATGTTGGCTAGATCAGCAATCCATTCTATTCTTCATCAGTGATGTTGGCTAGAATAGCAATCCATTCTATCCCTTCATCCGTGATGCTGGCTAGATTAGCAATCCTAAATAATACAGTCTCGATAGAGTTTCATATTTTGCTATTTAAACTTTGTAACCATGGTTACGAATAGAGTTTCGCTGCGGTTCTGCTACTCACAAGCAATTTTCCCTAATTCCCAGCATCGAAATGTTTGCCCCATCAAGCAGCTGGCAAGCCGTTGGCTACTTCAATATTTGGATTTTCCTGGCTGGGAAAATATTCTACAATTGCAAACAGATCAGAGTATTATGTCAGATTGTTCAATGCAAATCATTTCAGAGCAGATTCCAGCCAATCAGCTGTCAGTCAGCAGATAACGGAAATTCCCTGTCTGTCGGGGGTTTTATGGTCTCTATTTCATGCTTTCGTATTGTCTGTCTAAGGTTGAAATCATTTCATCGGGTGATTTAGCAGCGACAGACCTCGCGACCGCGGCTGCACCCGTGAGTGCATCTCAGCTCTTGACATTAAGGAACCATGAAACCTTAGTCATGATTATGCAATCATGAAAATTTGAAACCATTTAACTATGGAAGGAATCGTGTAACCGTGGAATCATGTAGCCATGGAATTATGTAACCATGGAATCATGTAACCATGGAATCATGTAACTATGGAATCATGTAGCCATGGGAACATGTAACCATGGAATCATGTTACCATTTAATCATGTAACCATGGAATCATGTTACCATGGAATCATGTAACCATGGAATCATGTAATCATGGAATCATGAAACCATGGAATCATGTAACAATGGAATCATGTAACCATGAAGTCATGTAGCCGTGGAATCATGTTACCATGGAATCATGTAACCATGGAGTCATGTAGCCGTGGAATCATGTTACTATAGAATCATGTAACCATGGAATCATGTTACCATGGAATCATGTAACCATGGAATCATGTTACCATGGAATCATGTAACCATGGAGTCATGTAGCGGTGGAATCATGTTACCATGGAATCATGTAACCATGGAATCATGAAACCATGGAATCATGTAACCATGGAATCATGTTACCATGGAATCATGTAACCATGGAATCATGTAACCATGGAATCATGAAACCATGGAATCATGTAACCATGGAATCATGTTACCATTTAATAATGTAACCGTGGAATCATGTAACCATGGAATCATGTAACCATAGAATCATGTAACCATGGAATCATGTAACCGTGGAATCATGTAACCATGGAATCATGTAACCATGGAGTCATGTAACCATGGAATCATGTAACCATGGAGTCATGTAGCCGTGGAATCATGTTACCATAGAATCATGTAACCATGGAATCATGTTACCATTTAATCATGTAACCATGGAATCATGTTACCATGGAATCATGTAACCATGGAGTCATGTAGCGGTGGAATCATGTTACCATGGAATCATGTAACCATGGAATCATGTAACCATGGAATCATGTAATCATGGAATCATGTAACCATGGAATCATGTAACCATGGAATCATGTAATCATGGAATCATGAAACCATGGAATCATGTAACCATGGAGTCATATTACCATGGAATCATGTAACTATGGAATCATGTAACCATGGAATCATGTAATCATGGAATCATCTTACCATTTAATCATGTAACCATGGAATCATGTTACCATGGAATCATGTAACCATGGAATCATGTAACCATGGAATCATGAAACCATGGAATCATGTAACCATGGAATCATGTTACCATTTAATAATGTAACCGTGGAATCATGTAACCATGGAATCATGTAACCATAGAATCATGTAACCATGGAATCATGTAACCGTGGAATCATGTTACCATGGAATCATGTAACCATGGAGTCATGTAACCGTGGAATCATGTAACCATGGAGTCATGTAGCCGTGGAATCATGTTACCATGGAATAATGTAACCATGGAATCATGTAACCATGGAATCATGTAATCATGGAATCATGAAACCATGGAATCATGTAACCATGGAATCATGTAACCATGGAATCATGTAACCATGGAATCATGTAACCATGGAATCATGTAACCATGGAGTAATGTAGCCGTGGAATCATGTTACCAAGGAATCATGTAACCATGGAGTCATGTAACCATGGAATCATGTAACCATGGAGTCATGTAGCGGTGAAATCATGTTACCATGGAATCATGTAACCATGGAATCATGTAACCATGGAATCATGTAACCATGGAATCATGTAACCATGGAATCATGAAACCATGGAATCATGTAACCATGGAATCATGTTACCATTTAATAATGTAACCGTGGAATCATGTAACCATGGAATCATGTAACCATAGAATCATGTAACCATGGAATCATGTAACCGTGGAATCATGTTACCATGGAATCATGTAACCATAGAATCATGTAACCATGGAATCATGTAACCGTGGAATCATGTTACCATGGAATCATGTAACCATGGAGTCATGTAGCCGTGGAATCATGTAACCATGGAGTCATGTAGCCGTGGAATAATGTAACCATGGAATAATGTAACCATGGAATAATGTAACCATGGAATCATGTAATCATGGAATCATGAAACCATGGAATCATGTAACCATAGAATCATGTAACCATGGAATCATGTTACCATTTAATCATGTAACCATGGAATCATGTAGCCGTGGAATCATGTAACCACGGAGTCATGTAGCGGTGGAATCATGTTACCATGGAATCATGTAACCATGGAATCATGTAACCATGGAATCATGTAATCATGGAATCGTGTAACCATGGAATCATGTAGCCGTGGAATCATGTAACCATGGAATCATGTAACTATGGAATCATGTAACCATGGAATCATGTAACCATGGAGTCATGTAACCGTGGAATCATGTAACCATGGAATCATGTAGCCATGGAATCAAGTAACCATAGAATCATGTAACCATGGAATAATGTAACCATGTAATCATGTAATCCATGAAATCGTGTAACCATGGAATCATTTAAACCATGGAATCGTGTAAGCCATGGAATCGTGTAACCATGGAATCATGTAACCATGGAATCATGTAACCATGGAATCATGTAACCATGGAATCATGTAACCATGGAATCATGTAACCATGGAATCATGTAACCATGGAGTAATGTAGCCGTGGAATCATGTTACCAAGGAATCATGTAACCATGGAGTCATGTAGCCGTGGAATCATGTAGCCGTGGAATCATGTTACCATGAAATCATGTAACCATGGAGTCATGTAGCCGTGGAATCATGTAACCATGGAATCATGTAACCATGGAATCATGTAGCCATGGAATCATGTAACCATGAAATCGTGTAACCATGGAATCATGTAAACCATGGAATCGTGTAACCATGGAATCATGTAAACCATGGAATCATGTAAGCCATGAAATCGTGTAACCATGGAATCATGTAGCCGTGGAATCATGTAACCATGGAATCGTGTAAGCCATGGAATCGTGTAACCATGGAATCATGTAACCATGGAATCATGTAACCATGGAATCATGTAACCATGGAGTAATGTAGCCGTGGAATCATGTTACCAAGGAATCATGTAACCATGGAGTCATGTAGCCGTGGAATCATGTAGCCGTGGAATCATGTAGCCGTGGAATCATGTTACCATGAAATCATGTAACCATGGAGTCATGTAGCCGTGGAATCATGTAACCATGGAATCATGTAACCATGGAATCATGTAGCCATGGAATCATGTAACCATGAAATCGTGTAACCATGGAATCATGTAAACCATGGAATCGTGTAACCATGGAATCATGTAAACCATGGAATCATGTAAGCCATGAAATCGTGTAACCATGGAATCATGTAGCCGTGGAATCATGTAACCATGGAATCATGTAAGCCATGAAACCGTGTAACCATGGAATCGTGTAATGTCACAGGATCGCACAGGATGTCACAGGATCGCACAGGATGTCACAGGATCGCACAGGATGTCACAGGATCGCACAGGATGTCACAGGATCGCACAGGAATACAGGATGTCACAGGATCGCACAGGGTGTCACAGGATCGCACAGGATGTCACAGGATCGCACAGGATGTTACAGGATCGCACAGGATGTCACAGGATCGCACAGGGTGTCACAGGATCGCACAGGATGTCACAGGATCGCACAATATGTCACAGGATCGCACAGGATGTCACAGGATGTCACAGGATCGCACAGGATGTCACAGGATCGCACAGGATGTCACAGGATCTCACAGGGTGTCACAGGATCACACAGGGTGTCACAGGATCTCACAGGGTGTCACATGATCGCAAAGGATGTCACAGGATCACGCAGGGTGTCACAGGATCGCACAGGATGTCACAGGATCGCACAGGATGTCACAGGATGTCACAGGATCGCACAGGGTGTCACAGGATCGCACAGGATCACACAGGGTGTCACAGGATCTCACAGGGTGTCACAGGATCGCACAGGATGTCACAGGATCACGCAGGGTGTCACAGGATCGCACAGGATCTCACAGGATCGCACAGGATGTCACAGGATGTCACAGGATCGCACAGGGTGTCACAGGATCGCACAGGATCTCACAGGATCGCACAGGGTGTCACAGGATCGCACAGGATGTCACAGGATCGCACAGGGTGTCACAGGATCGCACAGGGTGTCACAGGATCGCACAGGATGTCACAGGATCGCACAGGATGTCACAGGATCGCACAGGATGTCACAGGATCGCACAGGATGTCACAGGATCACACAGGATGTCACAGGATCGCACAGGATGTTACGGCCAAAAGCTGTTGATTACAATTGGTTTGGTATTAAATTACATTAACAATCTAGTAGGTAAATATTGAATATGAAACATGGAGTGCTTTAATAACCCTCAAATTTCATGTTACCCAAGTCAACATATTACATATCATCAGTCACATTTTTAAATGTGGAGGAAGCACAGAGGGGGTATGCGAAAGTTAAGACATGAAGTTTGTAGTATTTAAAACAGACCGCTTTGAAAGGTCCATAAACTGAACCGAGCCCCCCCCCCCACAGGTCAGTCGGGCGAATCCTTCTGCAGTGAAGTTCTGGTCTTCGCCTGCGGGCCGCACGCCTCGTTCTACTGGGCCCAGACTGGAGCTGATTCAATAGCGATCTCGACAGCTGCCCTGCCTCTCAGGCTGACCGTCATGCCCCCGCTCGATAGCACTCCAGGCGCTGTCTCCCTGGTCCAAACCGGCTCCGCCACCCGCGTCAACGAGCTCGGGGAGGCGACGCTGGCAGCCGGGAGCGGCGATTTCAATCGCAACGCCAGCTCCCTGATGCTGGTGGCTGACGAATTCTGTCACCACATCCGGTTGAGCGTCGCTCAGGCTTCCCAAATGCTGACTCTGCGTCATCAGAACTTCAATCTTCGAGCCTCGATCTACGATAGATGCCTTGTTCTTGACTGACTCCGCTTTGACGTTGCACTGCGTTAAATGTGAGTTTTGTACACCTGCTTGTTGATTGTAGTCTTGGCCGGGAGACTTGCTCGTGAAAAAACCAATGCACTGGGTCAGAGGGACAACTTAGAAAATGGGAGACACTATACTGAGGAAATAGGAAACACTACCTGAGGAAATAGGAAACACTACCTGTAGAAATGGGACACATCACCTGAGAAAATGGGAAACAATACCTGAAGAAATGGGAAACACTAGCTGAGGGGATCGGAAACACTAAGCTGGAAATGGGAAACACTACCTGAGGAAATGGAAACACTACTTGAGGGAATGGGAGACACTACAGGTACCGGAGAGAATGCGGAAGTCGAAGACGCTTCCAGGTATTTATACACCCCTGAGAGAATGACATGGCAGCTAGATGGACATCGCACTTTTTAAATGCTACATCTCCTGGAATAGGAGAATACTCGTAAGGATAATGTATCTAATCCCGGCCCCGCAGACGAGCGACAATGTTCTTGGCGGCACAGACTGGCTGTATCCGGTGGTAGCTACTTATTTTGTCCAGCAGGAAGTTCCTGCCAGTTGGTTGGATCTGAATCTAGCGCAATACTATTCACGGAGCAAGCCGGAATCAGCGCGGAACTCCAGCCGCGGTGTCATTCCAATCGGCAACCAACGCCAGCTTCTACCTGTACGCTACGCTTGGTGACAGCCTGAGACTTCTCAAGAACAATGCCAGCTCAGAATTCTCGGTGGCTGCAACGTTTCGTTTGAGCTACGTAGATTCCAAAGGACCTTACTGTCGAAGCTACCGCCTGCTACTGACTGGACCAACGACTGGCGTGCTGAGATCCGACAGTGTTGGAAAACTCATGGCAGTTGCGTGGAACGTCAAAGACTATGTTCGCAACGTCAATTTTTCATTTAGTTGCGATTCAGGTAAGATTCTGCACTGTGTAGTAGCAATTAATTAGCTTATAGATGTAGAACTTTGATTATTGACAATTAATGTTGTTTATTTATTATGTGAGCCGAACGACTGAATGAAAAGCATTGTTGCAAAATGTAAGGTTGGTAAATCAAGTAAGTTAACCCGAATATTAAATTTAAATATAAGATAACCGCATTTATTGCGTTTAAATTTACATGCATTAAGCTTGTCAGTCAAACTACATTTCTAAAAATTAAAGCTGGAAAAGGACAGACGGATGCTTTCGGTTAAATTATTGTAAACATAATATTTTAGAGACAAAACAGCCAATCTGCGCAATAATCGGGACTGTTGCTAGATTTAACATCAGATCAAGACCTTAAGTTCGTTTAAAATGTTTGATATAACAAACGCTTATACCACTGATTGAAAATAATAAACTTTAGAGCAGGATCTGACAAAATAGCAGCATACTAGATATGTTTTGCTACTTTCTGTGTCAAATAAAATGCTTTCTTTGTTTTGCTCTGTTGAATTTGAATCACTTCTAGCACGCCAATTTTTTGTAAAGTTTTAAGTTTAATAAGCGGCTATTGCGTGGGTTAAATGTGTTATCGAATCTCTGATTTTTGGTGTTTTAATAATTCTATTTATCAGTCTAGCTCAATAAGACAACTAGTGCAAGTTAAGTCAGTCAACTTTTCCAATTTGCTTACAGTCTCGGTCTAATTGCTTCTGTGTTAAAATAAAAATTTCGCTGTTTATTATATTAGTGTTTAAAAGTTTGCTTTTGAAATGGCAGTTAACCAAGACATTGATCGCAATCTAGAAGAGATCGAGCGAGAATATATCGATTTCTTTGACAACACGGTATGTTTTAAATTTACTTTTTTTCAAGTTTAGAGTAAACCTAGTAAAGTACATTTTCCATTTGGCTGTTGGCCTACCTGTATTTAATTGAGTTGGCCTATTTTAAATGGCAGTGCTTATACCCACGGTACCATAGGAATAATTTCTGTCTTATTCCAATGGTACTGTGGGAATAATTTTCTGCTTATCCACACGGCACATGGATGAGATAGCTGCCATATCTTCTGCTGTACATGAATAGTTTATAGCTTTTTGAAAGGGAATTTGAATTGAGGATACTAAGAAGCTGTTGATCTGGATCAACACCACGACCAGCGTTTTTTGCATAAAAGGCCATTAAATCTTTACTTCTATTAAACAAATTGTCAAGCAAAGTTATGTTCTTATACTGCACTTAAACTGTAAATACTAAACTAAATTATTCCCATGGCAGATGTAGAAGATAGGCCTGCTATCTTGTCAGTGTGCCGTGCAGATAAGCAGAAAATTATTCCCACAGCATATGCAGAAGATGGGCCAGCTATCTCATCAGTGTGCCATGCAGATAAGCAGAAAATTATTCCCACGGGTACTATTGGAATAAGACAAATTATTCCTACAGTACCGTGGGGATAAGCACTGCCATTTTAAATATTTAGACTCATCATATTCTTTGTTTAAAATATGTATTTTCTTTAGTTTTTAGGGTGAAAGTGCTTATCCCCATGACTATTGTCTTATGTCTATTATTATAGTTATTATGAAAAAGCATTTAATGAAAAGCAAAAGTGAAACATCATTTTTTTGTTATGTGACATGTTTTGCCTCATATCAGGCATTTTTAGGCTTTTAAAAAGTAGTAACAATTTTATTTATTTATTATTTATATTTAAAAATTTAGACCTTGGCCTATGGTCTTCACTTAATATAATTGTATAAATAGTAAAATTGTTATTTTTACAATCATTATACATAGAAAGCTAAATGGCTATTTTTATAATCATAAAGAAAAAAACATCTACATTAGAGTAACAGTTAACAATTAATGTGAGGGTTTCCCGACAGATATTCAGACAGATATTCAAAACGATCATCTAACTACTTTTAACAAAATGGACCAAACGGAACCATATTTTTGGCAGATGTTTATGTATGTGTTTGCAATCAAATGAGCCCAAATTTGTTTTATAAAATAAAAAACTTTACGAAGTGCATTGTTTCAAAGATTGCTTGGCAACACCCTGATTCAGCATCTCTTCAACGTTTTTCAACTTGAAGTTTTTCAACTTCAACATTTCAATGGCATTAACAAATATAGATCAAAATAAACATTCATAATAAAATAGGAGACAGAAAAATTGCAATAAAAACTTAAATGAAATATATTATAAAATCATAATTAAAAAATAAAAGCTAAATTTATATACCATTATCTCTTCTAATTATGTTACATAGTGTTTAAACAAGTTTTAAGAATTTTTTTAATATTGGCAACTAATTATGCATAAAATAATTAACTAAGCATATAATATATAATTTGTTTTTTAATCATATTAGAACAAACAATTAATATACTTACCATTAAATAGTCTTTTTTTCTGCTAGCAAATAAACTGACAGTAGACAAAATCCCTATTGGAATAAGTTTTCAGACACTGTGGACAGTGCATCTAGTGTGCCATGGCAATCATAAAGTGGCCTGGACGGTGCGTCATGACAATCTTCAAATCCTAAGGTGGTATGGACGCCATAGTCAGGAAGGTGGCAGAGTGTGCGCCGGAACAAATTTTGGCCTCTCCCAAAATTGTGCGCCGTGCGCCGACACAAAAACCCTCGTGTGCGCCGTTGTGCGCCCGCCACTACCTGCCTTGCGACAATAAAAGACCTTTTTTTACAACATAGCAACAATTTTTGTGCGCCAATATACGGGATGGTTACGGGCTATCTATATTATATTATGAGAAATTGAGATCGTTAAACCGAAAATAGAAATTTAAAAAATTTTTAATTAAATTTCTAATTTTTAAAACAAAACAAACATAAAAAGTAAGCAAATGGCAAAAACAAAGGTAAAAAGGAAAAGGAAAATATTTTATTTTATTTTTTATTTTTTGGTAGAATGCAGTGTTACATTAGATAGAACAGTGAATAGTGTACTGTAACAAGTAACGACTTACATCGTTACATGGGATCGCCACAAGGGTAACGCTGCACCGTGCTGCTGACTTTCTCCTGTGCATGCTTCTCATCCTTGTTCAGCAGCGCTGTATGTAGCGCGTGATGTCCTCCTTGCATCTTACCTGTGAGCTGCTGTGCGTCATGGCGCATGGCGCGCGTAGCGCGCCATGCGCCATGACTATGAGGAAAAAGAAAAAGTGCGCCGGACGCCGTCCGCGAAAATACCACTTATTCCAATAGGGGACAAAATGACTATATCCTATTAATATTGGCCCTTCTATTGTCCCTATTGGAATAAATGTTAAAAACCTGCGGACGCGCGCTTTAGAAAAGAGTCAAACTATTTTACCGCACTTTAAGATTATTAGAAATGTTCCAAAAGATCTGCAGTTTCGTCAAAATCAAAATTTGCTAACTTTCCAAAATCAAAATTGAAATTTCCTGAAATCATAAATCAGAAAAACAAAGTTTAGTATGATCAACACTCACTTTTTTACTTTCAATTTACTGCTTAAGCAAAAAGTAATACATGTATATGTAGTAGAGGTCAGACGAGCAGAAAATTTTGGTCGGGCGTGAAATTTCGTGAAATTTTCAAAGTCGGGCATGATCGTGATCGTGAATTTATATTTGTATACACGTATTTTGAGCACGTAAGTTACAAGTGTTGAAATTAACAAAACAAGAAAAGAAATATTTATAAATTGATAATAGCTACTCGGTAATTCTGTCAAGTCAACAAATTTAAAATTTATTACTCTTTTACACATTTGTGTTCACATATTTTGGTAAACCAGGTAGAAAAGTTATACTTCTAATAAAAATGTAATAAAGCAAAATTCACGGCTGTCGTGAACGGGTTTCAAGGAAATAACGATTGTGAAAAAAATGGTCGTGAATTCACGAAATCGTGATCACGTCCGACCCCTAATATGTAGTAGAAGGTAGTTTATTTTTAGCAACTTTTTAGACACAACCAAAATTTTCACTTATAAAAATTTTTTCAAAATTGAAATTTGCTCTAAAAAATTTCAAATTTTGGAAAATTGAAATTGAATTTTCGGAACATCTCTAAGCTTAATAAATTACGAGTGTATAAGCCCCATTTAACAGAGGTATTATACCCATTTCCATGTATATGTATTTGCTAGAGCAGCAGCCAGTAAGAAAGGGCAGCGTGTGCAGGCGCTGCACTTTAGAAAAATTTCAAAAGTGCGCCGGACACCATCTGCGGTTTTACAACTTTTTCCTATAGGGTCTATTGTTAGACTATATTTTCTAATATAGCGATTAGCCAAGGTGCATAGATAACCTTAGTCATAGTGTGCTATGTTACCTCATTTAGGAATATTTGCTTGGTAGCATAACTATAGATAAGCATATAAAATTCAAATCTTTGATAAAGATATATAACTTAGAACTAAACTATTAACATAAAAATTATAAAATTATAAAAGTAGGTATATTATAGTAAAGTTTAAAATAGAAGTAAGACATTGTTACTTTGTTCAACATTCTAATGCCAATATAATTTGATTGAAATGATTGAAATTTTAGTTTTTTTGCAAGTATCTCCCAATTGCTTTTCTGTGTATATTGTAATTTTTTGCCTACAAATTTTTTATACTATTAATTGAAATTCAAAGCTTGATTAACTATGAGTATTCTACAAATTTCATTTAAAATATTTCCAAATATAGGATGCCTACAGACAGAAGGTGGCTGATATGATTGAGTCAGACAAGTGCAGACTTATTCTCAATATCAATGACCTGCGAGTCAAGAATGCCAACCGTTGCAGCTCGTAAGTGCTCTGTAAAATTTCTGCGTGCCCCCCCACCCTCTGCTGTGTGCCCTCCGCACCCTCTGCTGTGTGCCCTCCGCACCCTCTGCTGTGTGCCCTCCCCACCCTCTGCTGTTTGCCCTCCCCACCCTCTGCTGTTTGCCCTCCCCACCCTATGCTATGTGCCCTCCCCACCCTCTGCTGTGTGCCCTCCCCACCCTATGCTGTGTGCCCTCCCCACCCTCTGCTGTTTGCCCTCCCCACCCTATGCTGTGTGCCCTCCCCACCCTATGCTGTGTGCCCTCCCCACCCTCTGCTGTTTGCCCTCCCCACCCTATGCTGTGTGCCCTCCCCACCCTATGCTGTGTGCCCTCCCCACCCTTTGCTGTTTGCCCTCCCCACCCTTTGCTGTGTGCCCTCCCCACCCTCTGCTGTTTGCCCTCCCCACCCTCTGCTGTGTGCCCTCCCCACCCTCTGCTGTGTGCCCTCCCCACCCTCTGCTGTGTGCCCTCCCCACCCTCTGCTGTGTGCCCTCTCCACCCTATGCTGTGTGCCCTCCCCACCCTCTGCTGTTTGCCCTCCCCACCCTCTGCTGTGTGCCCTCCCCACCCTCTGCTGTTTGCCCTCCCCACCCTCTGCTGTGTGCCCTCCCCACCCTCTGCTGTGTGCCCTCCCCACCCTCTGCTGTGTGCCCTCTCCACCGTCTGCTGTGTGCCACCCTTGCCCTCTGTGTGCCATGCCCTCCCCACCTGCCAAATGCCACAACAAAGAATCCCATTGCCTCATCGCCCCTCCAGTCTCCTAAAGAACGCATTCGACGAGCTGATCGCGGCCCAGTCGGCGCTGCGCAAATGCGTCATCAATGCCAACACTGAGTTCGGCAAGTCCAAGGAGCACTTCTTTGTGGGCGTCGAGGGCAGGTAGGAATGATTGCATGTTAGTTTCTATGGAACAGTACTGTGCATTATGGTAACCTTTTCTGAACTATTGTAGTTTCGGAGCCAACCACCTGACCCCAAGGACTCTCAGTGCCAGTCACCTGAAACAGATGGTCTGCATCGAGGGCATTGTGACCAAGTGTAAGTGCAATAAATCACTCACGCCAGCACAATCCAGCTCACTCCAGCACAATCCAGCTCACTCACTCCAGGACAATCCAGCACAATCCAGCTCACTCCAGCACACTCCAGCTCACTCCAGCACAATCCAGCTCACTCCAGCACAATCCAGCACAATCCAGCTCACTCCAGCACAATCCCCACCCCAACTGCAGGCAGCCTGGTGCACCCCAAGATCGTACGCTCCGTGCACTACTGCCCGGCCACCCGCAAAACAATGGAGCGGCAGTACACGGACCTCACCAGCCTGGAACCGTTCCCATCCTCGGGCGCTTATCCCACCAAGGACGACGATGGCAATCTGTTGGAGACTGAGTACGGACTCAGCCGGTACGCCGATCACCAGACCTTCACTGTTCAGGAGATGCCCGAGAAATCGCCGGCCGGCCAGCTGCCTCGAGCGCTTGACGTCATCGCCGACAATGATCTGGTGGACTCGTGCAAGCCGGGAGACAGGGTGCAGGTGAGGGCGGCCGCTTGTCTGGCCTGTGGATGGGCCAGATAAGGTCATGTGTATTGGATGGGCCAGATAAGGTCATGTGTATTGGATGGGCCAGATAAGGTCATGTGTATTGGATGGGCCAGATAAGGTCATGTGTATTGAATGGGTCAGATAAGGTCATGTGTATTGAATGGGTCAGATAAGGTCATGTGTATTGAATGGGTCAGATAAGGTCATGTGTATTGGATGGGCCAGATAAGGTCATGTGTATTGAATGGGTCAGATAAGGTCATGTGTATTGAATGGGTCAGATAAGGTCATGTGTATTGGATGGGTCAGATAAGGTCATGTGTATAGTGTATTGGATGGGTCAGATAAGGTCATGTGTATTGGATGGGTCAGATAAGGTCATGTGTATTGGATGGGTCAGATAATGATTTTGCTCCTTTTTGGAATGGTCAAATAAGGTCACCGAGTCATTGACCCGTCTAGTAAGGGTCAAATAAGGTCACAGGCCCATTAGCACACAGACCCCAATAACCAGCGCCCCCCATTCCCCAGGTGATCGGGCAGTACCGCTGCCTGCCGTCCAAGAAGGCCGGCTACACCAGCGCCACGTTCCGCACTGTGCTGATCGCCAATCACCTGCTGCCAGTGGGCCGCACAGAAGCTTCACTGGCTTTCACGCAGGAGGATCTGCGGCTGATTCGCGATTTCAGCCGCCAGGCCGACCCGTTCCAGCAGCTGGCCAAGTCCATTGCGCCCAGCATCCACGGACACGAGTGGGTGAAGCGGGCCATCCTCTGCCTGCTGCTGGGCGGCGTGGAGCGCCACCTGGAGAATGGGTCGAGGATTCGCGGCGACGTCAACGTCATGCTGATTGGCGACCCCTCCGTGGCCAAGTCTCAGTTCCTGCGATACGTGCTGCACTGCGCGCCTAGGTAAATAATAAATGTAAAAAACTCTGGCAGTTCTGCCCAATCCGCTGACTCCTGAGCACATAAGAGCGCGCCAATACTGCACGCAGGCACTCATGCGCACGCTTACACAGTGTACCCTTTCACCTGTCTATGACCCAGACCCTTTCAATCACCTGTATATGATCCAGACCCATTCAATCACCTGTCTATGACCCAGACCCATTCAATCACCTGTCTATGACCCAGACATATTCAATCACCTGTCTATGATCCAGACCCATTGATTCAGCTGTCTATGACACAGACCCATACATTCCCCTTTCTATGATCCAGACCCATTCATTCGCCTGTCTTTGACCCAGACCCATACATTCCCCTTTCTATGATCCAGACCCATTCATTCGCCTGTCTTTGACCCAGACCCATTCATTCACCTGTCTATGACCCAGACCCTTTCAATCACCTGTCTATGACCCAGACCCATTCAATCACCTGTCTATGACCCAGGCCCATTTCAATCACATGTCTTTGACCCAGACCCATTCAATCACCCGTCTTTGACCCAGACCCATTCATTCACCTGTCTATGACCCAGACCCTTTCAATCACCTGTCTATGACCCAGACCCATTCAATCACCTGTCTATGACCCAGACCCATTTCAATCACATGTCTTTGACCCAGACCCATTCAATCACCCGTCTTTGACCCAGACCCATTCAATCACCTGTCTATGACCCAGACCCATTCAATCACCTGTCTATGACCCAGACCCATTTCAATCACATGTCTTTGACCCAGACCCATTCAATCACCCGTCTTTGACCCAGACCCATTCAATCACCTGTCTATGACCCAGACCCATTCAATCACCTGTCTATGACCCAGACCCATTTCAATCACATGTCTTTGACCCAGACCCATTTCAATCACCTGTCTATGACCCAGACCCATTCAATCACCTGTCTATGACCCAGACCCATTCAATCACCTGTCTATGACCTAGACCCATTTCAATCACATGTCTTTGACCCAGACCCATTCAATCACTCGTCTTTGACCCAGACCCATTCAATCACCTGTCTATGACCCAGACCCATTCAATCACCTGTCTATGACCCAGACCCATTTCAATCACATGTCTTTGACCCAGACCCATGCTTTCACTGGTTTATGACTTCCGCCCCGTGCCCCTCCCAGAGCCATCGCCACCACAGGCCGAGGCACATCAGGCGTGGGTCTCACTGCCGCTGTCACCACCGACTCGGAGAGCGGCGAGCGGCAGCTGGAAGCCGGCGCCATGGTTCTGGCCGACCGGGGCGTCGTCTGCATCGACGAGTTCGACAAAATGTCCGACATCGATCGGACCGCGATTCACGAGGTCATGGAGCAGGGCCGGGTCACCATTGCCAAGGCTGGGATACAGGCTCGGCTGAATGCCAGGTGGGATTTGGGATTTTTATCGGTATTAGGAGTTCCTATTTATTTTGTGATCCTTGGAGGATTGTGATCTGTAGCATTGGAATCTCACAGATTCTGTAGGATTGGGATCTCACAGATTCTGTAGGATTGGGATCTCACAGATTCTGTAGCATTGGAATCTCACAGATTCTGTAGGATTGGGATCTCACAGATTCTGTAGCATTGGAATCTCACAGATTCTGTAGCATTGGGATCTCACAGATTCTGTAGCATTGGGATCTCACAGATTCTGTAGCATTGGGATCTTACAGATTCTGTAGCATTGGGATCTCACAGATTCTGTAGCATTGGGATCTCACAGATTCTGTAGCATTGGGATCTCACAGATTCTGTAGCATTGGGATCTCACAGATTCTGTAGCATTGGGATCTCACAGATTCTGTAGTATGGGATCTCACAGATTCTGTAGGATTGGGATCTCACAGATTCTGTAGTATGGGATCTCACAGATTCTGTAGCATTGGGATCTCACATATTCTGTAGCATTGGGATCTCACAGATTCTGTAGCATTGGGATCGCACAGATTCTGTAGCATTGGGATCTCACAGATTCTGTAGTATTGGGATCTCACAGATTCTGTAGTATTGAGATCTCATAGATTCTGTAGCATTGGGATCTCACAGATTCTGTAGCATTGGGATCTCACAGATTCTGTAGGATTGGGATCTCACAGATTCTGTAGCATTGGGATCTCACAGATTCTGTAGCATTGGGATCTCACAGATTCTGTAGCATTGAGATCTTACAGATTCTGTAGCATTGGGATCTCACAGATTCTGTAGCATTGGGATCTCACAGATTCTGTAGCATTGGGATCTCACAGATTCTGTAGCATTGGGATCTCACAGATTCTGTAGTATTGGAATCTCACAGATTCTGTAGCATTGAGATCTCACAGATTCTGTAGCATTGGGATCTCACAGATTCTGTAGTATTGGAATCTCACAGATTCTGTAGCATTGAGATCTCACAGATTCTGTAGCATTGGGATCTCACAGATTCTGTAGCATTGGGATCTCACAGATTCTGTAGTATTGGAATCTCACAGATTCTGTAGCATTGGGATCTCACAGATTCTGTAGCATTGGGATCTCACAGATTCTGTAGCATTGGGATCTCACAGATTCTGTAGTATGGGATCTCACAGATTCTGTAGTATGGGATCTCACAGATTCTGTAGTATGGGATCTCACAGATTCTGTATTATGGGATCTCACAGATTCTGTAGCATTGGGATCTCACAGATTCTGTAGTATGGGATCTCACAGATTCTGTATTATGGGATCTCACAGATTCTGTAGTATGGGATCTCACAGATTCTGTAGCATTGGGATCTCACAGATTCTGTAGTATGGGATCAGGATGCAGCTAATCAGCAGCCTCCCCGCAATCCAGGTGCTCAGTGCTGGCCGCAGCCAACCCTGTGTACGGCCGCTACGACCCGTACAAATCTCCCATGGACAACATCGGCATGCAGGACTCGCTGCTCAGCAGATTCGACCTGCTATTTGTGGTGCTGGACCGCATGGACCCGGCCTCCGACCGCATGATTGCCGAGCACGTGCTCAGGATGCATAAGTGAGTCCTCTGATGCTCGTGTGCTCCTTGAATATGTCGCGTTGGTTTCAGTGTCCTCAATGGGGCCGCTGCTACCTCAGAGGTCTTTCAGAGGTCCTCAGATTCTTCACAGGTGCCGCTGCAAGAGTCCTTAACGGCACCCAATATCGGTCATCCAGTTACCAGACAGCCACTCGGCACCCCCCCCCCCCTACTCTCAGGTACCGCTCGCCCCTGGAGCAGGAGGGAGAGGCCCTGCCCTTGCAGGCTCAGCACGATCAGCTGAGCACTGTGCAGCCTTCAAAAGAGCCAACAGACCAGCAGCAGCAGCAGCAGCAGTCGCAGCAGAAGCGCACAGATGTGTACGAGCAGCACAACCCGGTGCTCCATGGCCCCATGTCCGGTGCCGGTGGCGGCGGCAGGCAGCGGCGCTCGGATCGCCAGGTGACGCTCGCCTTCCTGCAAAAGTACGTGCAGGCGGCCAGGGCGCACTCGCCGTCGCTGGGTCGGGACGCGGCGGACTTTTTGGCCGACCGGTACGCGGAGCTGCGGTCCGAGGAGGCCCGGCAGGCAGCCGGAGTGCAGCGGACCCAGCCGGTGACGGCCAGGACGCTGGAGACACTGATCCGGCTGGCCACGGCGCACGCTAAGGTAGGGGTGGCGGTGATTGACGCGATTGGATGTGAAAAATGGCACTGATTGATGTCACTTGTCACAGATGGCACTTATTGATGTCACAGATGGCACTGATTAGTGTCACAGATGGCACTGATTGATGTCACTGATGGCACTGATTGATGTCACAGATGGCACTGATTAGTGTCACAGATGGCACTGATTGATGTCACAGATGGCACTGATTGATGTCACAGATGGCACTGATTGATATCACAGATGGCACTGATTAGTGTCACAGATGGCACTGATTGATTGATGTCACAGATGGCACTGATTGATGTCACTGATGGCACTGATTGATGTCACAGATGGCACTGATTGATGTCACAGATGGCACTGATTAGTGTCACAGATGGCACTGATTGATGTCACAGATGGCACTGATTGATGTCACAGATGGCACTGATTGATGTCACAGATGGCACTGATTGATGTCACAGATGGCACTGATTGATGTCACTGATGGCACTGATTGATGTCACAGATGGCACTGATTGATGTCACAGATGGCACTGATTGATGTCACAGATGGCACTGATTGATGTCACTTGTCACAGATGGCACTGATTGATGTCACTGATGGCACTGATTGATGTCACAGATGGCACTGATTGATGTCACTGATGGCACTTATTGATGTCACAGATGGCACTGATTGATGTCACTGATGGCACTGATTGATGTCACTGATGGCACTGATTGATGTCACAGATGGCACTGATTGATGTCACAGATGGCACTGATTGATGTCACAGATGGCACTGATTGATGTCACTTGTCACAGATGGCACTGATTGATGTCACAGATGGCACTGATTGATATCACAGATGGCACTGATTAGTGTCACAGATGGCACTGATTGATGTCACTGATGGCACTGATTGATGTCACAGATGGCACTGATTGATATCACAGATGGCACTGATTAGTGTCACAGATGGCACTGATTGATGTCACAGATGGCACTGATTGATGTCACTGATGGCACTGATTGATGTCACAGATGGCACTGATTGATATCACAGATGGCACTGATTAGTGTCACAGATGGCACTGATTGATGTCACAGATGGCACTGATTGATATCACAGATGGCACTGATTAGTGTCACAGATGGCACTGATTGATTGATGTCACAGATGGCACTTATTGATGTCACAGATGGCACTGATTGATGTCACAGATGGCACTGATTGATATCACAGATGGCACTGATTTGTGTCACAGATGGCACTGATTGATTGATGTCACAGATGGCACTTATTGATGTCACAGATGGCACTGATTGATGTCACAGATGGCACTGATTGATGTCACAGATGGCACTGATTGATGTCACTGATGGCACTGATTGATGTCACAGATGGCACTGATTGATGTCACTGATGGCACTGATTGATGTCACAGATGGCACTGATTGATATCACAGATGGCACTGATTAGTGTCACAGATGGCACTGATTGATGTCACTGATGGCACTGATTGATGTCACTGATGGCACTGATTGATGTCACAGATGGCACTGATTGATTGATGTCACAGATGGCACTTATTGATGTCACAGATGGCACTGATTGATGTCACAGATGGCACTGAATGATGTCACAGATGGCACTGATTGATGTCACAGATGGCACTGATTGATGTCACTTGTCACAGATGGCACTGATTGATGTCACAGATGGCACTGATTGATATCACAGATGGCACTGATTAGTGTCACAGATGGCACTGATTGATTGATGTCACAGATGGCACTGATTGATGTCACAGATGGCACTGATTGATGTCACAGATGGCACTGATTGATGTCACAGATGGCACTGATTGATGTCACAGATGGCACTGATTGATGTCACAGATGGCACTGATTGATGTCACAGATGGCACTGATTGATGTCACAGATGGCACTGATTGATGTCACAGATGGCACTAATTGATGTCACTTGTCACAGATGGCACTGATTGATGTCACTGATGGCACTGATTGATGTCACAGATGGCACTGATTGATGTCACAGATGGCACTGATTGATGTCACAGATGGCACTGATTGATGTCACAGATGGCACTGATTGATGTCACTGATGGCACTGATTGATGTCACAGATGGCACTGATTGATGTCACAGATGGCACTGATTGATGTCACAGATGGCACTGATTGATGTCACAGATGGCACTGATTGATGTCACTGATGGCACTGATTGATATCACAGATGGCACTGATTAGATGTCACAGATGGCACTGATTGATGTCACAGATGGCACTGATTGATGTCACAGATGGCACTGATTGATGTCACAGATGGCACTGATTGATGTCACAGATGGCACTGATTGATGTCACTGATGGCACTGATTGATGTCACAGATGGCACTGATTGATGTCACAGATGGCACTGAATGATGTCACAGATGGCACTGATTGATGTCACAGATGGCACTGATTGATGTCACTTGTCACAGATGGCACTGATTGATGTCACAGATGGCACTGATTGATGTCACTGATGGCACTGATTGATGTCACAGATGGCACTGATTGATGTCACAGATGGCACTTTAGATCTGATACAAGTGCAGGATTCGAATCTTCAAGAACCGCCTTCAAAGCAAATCCCTCACCGCTACTCGCAGTAGTCAGTCTGGATCCCCAACCCCCCCCCTACCCCGGCAGGCCCGCTTCGCCAAGGAGGTGAAGCGCCGCGACGCCGAGGCGGCCGCCGACCTGGTCAGCTACGCCATCTTCAAGGAGGTGCTGCAGCGGCCAACCAGGGCCGGCAAGCGGGCCGCCCGCGACGCGGCCGACGCCGAGGCCGCTGGCAGCGACGAAAGCGACGAGGACGACGAGAGCGGCGACGACCAGGAGGAGGAGGAGGCCGAGGGCGACGCCGGAGAGGCTGAGGGCGGCCGGCGGGCCGCTCCCAGGCGAAAGCGGATCCGTCGGGCTGCCGCCGACGCTCCTGCCGACGTAGCCGCCCCTGCCGCCGCCTCAGCCGACGTCCTGTCGGACCGCAGCAACGCTCCGCTGTCGGCCGATCGCCTGCGCGACATTCGCCAGCTGGTGAGCCGCGCATTCCAGGCCGCCAGAGCCGACAGCCTGCCACTGAGCCGCCTGCTGCCCGAGGTGGCCAAGCAGGCCGGCTGCTCGGAGGCCGAGGTCCGCGCCGCCCTGGACCGGCTGCACGCCGACAACCGGCTGATGGTGGCCGGCAGCGACGTCTGGCTGCTGTGAGCCCGGCCGGTGCGCTTCATGCAACTCCTTGACTCGGAACTTTGAAGCTGTGCGCTGACTTACTGCTCACCATCTGTCCCACCCATCCCAGTCCCACCCATCCCAGTCTCACCCATCTCAGTCTCACCCATCTCAGTCTCACCCATCTCAGTCCCACCCATCCCAGTCTCACCCATCTCAGTCTCACCCACCTCAGTCTCACCCATCTCAGTCTCACCCACCTCAGTCTCACCCACCTCAGTCTCACCCACCTCAGTCTCACCCATCTCAGTCTCACCCACCTCAGTCTCACCCATTTTACCCTCACCATCTCAGTCTCACCCATCTCAGTCTCACCCATGTCACTCTCACCCATCTCACTCTCACCCATCTCAGTCTCCCCCATGTCACTCTCACCCATCTCAGTCTCCCCCATGTCACTCTCACTCATCTCAGTCTCACCCATCTCAGTCTCACCCATCCCAGTCTCACTCATCTGAATCTCACTCATCTCAGTCTCACCCATCTCAGTCTCACTCATCTCAGTCTAACCCATCTCAATCTCACCCATCTCAGTCTCACCCATCTCAGTCTAACCCATCTCAGTCTAACCCATCTCAGTCTCACTCATCTCACCTTCACCAATATCAGTCTAACCCATCCCAGTCCCACCCATCTCAGTCTCACTCATCTCAGTCTCACCCATCTCAGTGTGTCAGAGGCGCTGTGTAACTCACCCCTTGAAGATGTCACACCAGCCTTCAGCAAGCTTTGGATGTCTTCCAAAGCATCGCAACGAAATTCTAGGCTTTAGGCAGTCCGTTCGCGTGTTACATTTATTGTACCTGGCACCATAATTTGCTGCATTAATGATGCATTTGGGTTTGTCAATTTATTCTAATTGTTAACTAAGAATGCGCAAAGTTGGTATTGCTAATTTTTAATACTGCAATTTGAGTGTCCGTATTTTATAACTATTTACAGCTCGCACTGGCATTTCAATTTTACTGCTGTCCCGTGCTGTCACCTTTTTTGCTCCTCTGCGTTGGTTTTTTAATAATTAACTTTATTTTTTCGCTTTCGGCACTGCATTTTTATCCACTAACAAAATACATAACCAGCTCGATGACTCCGTGCCAACTCTGTCCCGGCTACATTAACTGAGCAGCACCTGAACTTGCGATTGGTCACCGCTCTGCTTTCATCTCCTTTGGCAGAGTTGGCCTAGTTTAGATTAGCCATCCATTCTGTTCCTTCATCAGTGATGCTGGCTAGGTTAGCCATCCATTCTGTTCCTTCATCAGTGATGCTGGCTAGATTAGCCATCCATTCTGTTCCTTCATCCGTGATGCTGGCTAGATTAGCCATCCATTCTATTCCTTCATCAGTGATGCTGGCTAGATTAGCCATCCATTCTGTTCCTTCATCCGTGATGCTGGCTAGATTAGCCATCCATTCTGTTCCTTCATCCGTGATGCTGGCTAGATTAGCCATCCATTCTATTCCTTCATCAGTGATGCTGGCTAGATTAGCCATCCATTCTGTTCCTTCATCCGTGATGCTGGCTAGATTAGCCATCCATTCTGTTCCTTCATCCGTGATGCTGGCTAGATTAGCCATCCATTCTGTTCCTTCATCAGTGATGCTGGCTAGATTAGCAATCCATTCTGTTCCTTCATCAGTGATGCTGGCTAGATTAGCCATCCATTCTGTTCCTTCATGTGTGATGCTGGCTAGATTAGCCATCCATTCTATTCCTTCATGTGTGATGCTGGCTAGATTAGCAATCCATTCTATTCCTTCATCAGTGATGCTGGCTAGATTAGCCATCCATTCTATTCCTTCATGTGTGATGCTGGCTAGATTAGCCATCCATTCTATTCCTTCATCACTGATGCTGGCTAGATTAGCCATCCATTCTGTTCCTTCATCAGTGATGCTGGCTAGATTAGCCATCCATTCTATTCCTTCATCCGTGATGCTGGCTAGATTAGCCATCCATTCTATTCCTTCATCAGTGATGTTGGCTAGATTAGCCATCCATTCTATTCCTTCATCAGTGATGTTGGCTAGATTAGCCATCCATTCTATTCCTTCATCCGTGATGCTGGCTAGATTAGCCATCCATTCTATTCCTTCATCAGTGATGTTGGCTAGATTAGCCATCCATTCTATTCCTTCATCAGTGATGTTGGCTAGATTAGCAATCCATTCTATTCCTTCATGTGTGATGCTGGCTAGATTAGCAATCCATTCTATTCCTTCATGTGTGATGCTGGCTAGATTAGCAATCCATTCTATTCCTTCATGTGTGATGCTGGCTAGATTAGCAATCCATTCTATTCCTTCATCAGTGATGCTGGCTAGATTAGCAATCCATTCTATTCCTTCATCTGTGATGTTGGCTAGATTAGCAATCCATTCTATTCCTTCATCCGTGATTCTGGCTAGATTAGCAATCCATTCTATTTCATTCATCCGTGATTATGGCTAGATTAGCAATCCATTCTATTTCATTCATCCGTGATTATGGCTAGATTAGCAATCCATTCTATTCCTTCATCCGTGATTTGGCTAGATTAGCAATCCATTCTATTCCTTCATCCGTGATTCTGGCTAGATTAGCAATCCATTCTATCCTTCATCTGTGATGTTGGCTAGATTAGCAAACCATTCTATTCCTTCATCCGTGATTCTGGCTAGATTAGCAATCCATTCTATTCCTTTATCAGTGATTCTGGCTAGATTAGCAATCCATTCTATTCCTTCATCTGTGATTCTGGCTAGATTAGCAATCCATTCTATTCCTTCATCCGTGATTCTGGCTAGATTAGCAATTTATTCTATTCCTTCATCTGTGATGTTGGCCAGATTAGCAATCCATTCTATTCCTTCATCCGTGATTCTGGCTAGATTAGCAATCCATTCTATTCCTTCATCTGTGATTATGGCTAGATTACCAATCCATTCTATTCCTTCATCTGTGATGTTGGCCAGATTAGCAATCCATTCTATTCCTTCATCCGTGATGCTGGCTAGATTAGTAATCCATTCTATTCCTTCATCTGTGATGCTGGCTACGAGTAGATTAGCGATCCATTTTACTCCTTCATTCAAGACGGAGACTCGGCGAGTTGGTGCTCAATGAACACAGGTGAACAGCGAGGTAATCGGAGCAGTCAGTGTGCTGCACTGTATTTGTTGCATAATAAATAGCACTGGGCAAATATAAATAGACAAACACTGGCACATCTTGCATTGGTAAACCAATTTAGGATAATGCAGCTACATTAAATAACAAAAACAGAATATGCATAGCAGTAATAGTATTTGCAGGCGGTGCAGGTGTGTCGCAGGTGCAGCATTGGCAGTAAAGCAGGGAGAGTATGATCATATGACAGCCACCTCTCTATCGGCTACTGTTCATCGTAGAATGAAATGCAGTTCAGTTTCGGAGGTTTGCAAAACGGGTTATGGTGAGGCATTGTTAATATAAGAAACTACAACAAAGAAACAAAAATACAGAATGTACTTCTGCTGCAATACAGGTGTGTACTGATTAGTGAGTTGTAACCGGTTGGGGAGAAGCTGCTTTCAACTTTTTCAGCGAGCGAAGACTTTATATAAACAAATCGAGCACCAGTGATTTCATAAAAATCCTTCCACATGCGCACTTTGCTACTGCTCAGTGGCCGAGTTAGTAGCGTGAAAGGCAACTTCCAACGAATGATGCGTTTAAAGCTTTCGTTAGATTGCAGTAGAAATGCCGAATTGAAAGTCACGTGATTTGGCTCGCACCCGCTCTCACACGTGGCTGATCGGAGCGCCGAAAAATCGGCCGCCAGCCGGGGCGGCGCGCACAAATCGCGGGGGCGGCGGCGGCGGCGCGCCCTGCTGCGGGAGGTAGAGGCGCAGCGTGGCCGTCACCACCTGCTGCTGCTGCCGGTGCTGCTGGAAGGCCGCCGAGCTGCCCAAAATCGGCGGCGTTGCAGCTGGCGAGGCTTCGCCGCCGCTCTCCTCCGGGATGGTGTTCAGCGACCGCTGGCTGGCCGTGTAGGCCGCCTCCGCCGCAGCCGCAGCCGCCGCCTCCGGGTAGCTGGGCGGCGAGGGCCGCACTGGCGGCGGCGGCGACTCGTCTGAGGAGGCGGAGGACGAAGAAGATGAGGAGGACGGCGAGGAGCCCCGTCGGCGCCTCCGAGATCGCCTATGTCGGTGCGCGGCCGGCCGCCTGCCGTTCTCGTCCTCGCTGTCGCTGCTGTAATCGTCATAGTCGTCGTTGGAGCTCGGCGACGCGCCCGACTGCTGCAGTGCCTGCCGACGTGGCGGCTTCGGTGACGGCGGCGGCCGGAGGTGGTGCGGCGGCAGCGCCTGAGGTGCCGGACTGGCGACGGCGGCCACCAAGGCGGCATTGGCGACGGCGGCAGCGACCCCAGCGACCAGCGGGCCGCCCAGGCAGGCGGTCAGCAGCGGCGAGCCCGGGAAGGCGGAGGCAGCAAAGGCGGCCAGGGCGGGCGGAGCGGCCAGGGCGGCGGCCCAGAGCAGCGCCGCCAGCGGCCAGTCCGGCCTGAACTGCGGCCTCCGCTTCGACAGCTGCTGCTGCTGGCCTGAGGCCTCCACGTTGTCGCTTCTCTGCTTCTGTCTGCTTCCAGAGTCTGCCTCTTCTGCCGGCCTGGTGTCTTCTGCTCCTGGCCAGGGGGTCAGGGCCAGTTCGGCGGCGGCGGGGGACGGCGGTGGCTGCAGGCTGAGTTGCTGCAAAGTGGGGGAGGAATTGTTAGCTTTGCAGCCACCCTCACCATCTCAGTCTCACCCACCTCAGTCTCACCCACCTCAGTCTCACCCACCTCAGTCTCACCCACCTCAGTCTCACCCACCTCAGTCTCACCCACCTCAGTCTCACCCATCTCAGTCTCACCCACCTCAGTCTCACCCATTTTACCCTCACCATCTCAGTCTCACCCATTTTACCCTCACCATCTCAGTCTCACCCATCTCAGTCTCACCCATGTCACTCTCACCCATGTCACTCTCACTTATCTCACTCTCACCCATCTCAGTCTCCCCCATGTCACTCTCACCCATCTCACTCTCACCCATGTCAGTCTCACCCATCTCACTCTCACCCATCTCAGTCTCCCCCATCTCACTCTCACCCATGTCACTCTCACCCATGTCACTCTCATCCATCTCACTCTCACCCATGTCACTCTCACCCATTTCACTCTCACCCATCTCAGTCTCACCCATCCCAGTCTCCCCCATGTCACTCTCACCCATCCCAGACCCCCCATGTCACTCTCACCCATCCCAGACCCCCCATGTCACTCTCACCCATCCCAGACCCCCCCATGTCACTCTCACCCATCCCAGACCCCCCCATATCACTCTCACCCATCCCAGACCCCCCATGTCACTCTCACCCATCCCAGACCCCCCATATCACTCTCACCCATCCCAGACCCCCCATGTCACTCTCACCCATCCCAGACCCCCCATGTCACTCTCACCCATCCCAGTCCCCCATGTCACTCTCACCCATCCCAGACCCCCCATGTCACTCTCACCCATCCCAGACCCCCCATGTCACTCTCACCCATCCCAGACCCCCCCATGTCACTCTCACCCATCCCAGTCCCCCCCATGTCACTCTCACCCATCTCACCCAGCTACATGCCACCCTCGCACATCCTACTCTCCTCGGCGCCCCGGAGCCCAGCCACTTACAAAGACCAGCATCAGGTTCACAAAGAACATGACGGGAAAGGCCAGGGCCGCTCCTGTGCAGGTCAGCAGATTCAGAGGAATTCCAGATGCCCACAGCATCGCAGCCAGCTGCAGCAGGTTGATTAGGCACAGCGCGGACTGCAATTTATGGGATGTTGGTGAGGGCCGATGAAGGATTTGTCATGGTGGAGATGGAGAGAGGTCAGTTGACCCCCCCCCCAAAGATCCTCACTCACTAATCCACAGACTAAAAACTTCATACAAGACAAAAAAATCGCAGCAGAACTCACGCAGACTACTGCCGGCAGTAGTTTGCAGAAGACGGCCAGGCTGGCCAGGGCGGCGGCGGCGAGCAGCAGCGACATCAGGCCGGCCATCTTGCCGGCGTCGATCCAGTCGGGAGAGTGAAAGTCGAACACTGGCCCGGACACCGTGTGCTGCAGGCCCAGCTGACTGAATCGCTGGCTGACGTCCTTGATTCGAGCCCCGGCCTGCAGGTAGGCCCTCGTGCTGTTCAAGCCGCTGAGCTGGAGCACGCTCTGCACGAGTTCGAGCTCCTTGGACGGCGGAATGTACTGCAGATGGGGGTGCCTGGGCTGCACAGCGTACTGCTCCGGCTTGGGCAGCAGCAGGGAGTTGGCGGACTCGTAGGACATGCCGGACTGGGAATACCAGCTGGTCAGGCAGGTGTAAAACCTGCCAGGGCTGATCACCCCGTGCTTGTCCACCAGCCGGCCCCTGTCCGCCTCCAGCTGCGGGATTCGGGATTATTGGGGTGGCGATTCGTTGCCTGGATTTCTCACCTGCCTGCATCTCCTTTCTCACCTGTCTGCATCTCATTTCTCACCTGCCTGCATCTCATTTCTCACCTGTCTGCATCTCATTTCTCACCTGCCTGCATCTCCTTTCTCACCTGTCTGCATCTCATTTCTCACCTGCCTGCATCTCATTTCTCACCTGCCTGCATCTCCTTTCTCACCTGTCTGCATCTCATTTCTCACCTGCCTGCATCTCATTTCTCATCTGCCTGCATCTCGTTTTCACCTGCCTGCATCTCATTTCTCACCTGTCTGCACCTTATTTCTCGCCTGCCTGCATTTCATTTTTAACCTGCGAGAATCTCATTTCTCACCTGCCGGAATCCCATTTCTTTTCTTACCTAATTCTCTTTTAATTCAACACAAAATATCCAATCTTTACCTACCTGAATCACAATGCACCCACTTGAATCCCATTCAACCCACCTGAATCCCAGTCAACCCACCTGAATCCCATTCAACCCACCTGAATCCCAGTCAACCCACCTGAATCCCATTCAACCCACCTGAATCCCATTCAACCCACTTGAATCCCAGTCAACCCATCTGAATCCCATTCAACCCACCTGAATCCCATTCAACCCACCTGAATCCCATTCAACCCACCTGAATCCCAGTCAACCCACCTGAATCCCATTCAACCCACCTGAATCCAATTCAACCCACCTGAATCCCATTCAACCCACCTGAATCCCAGTCAACCCACCTGAATCCCATTCAACCCACCTGAATCCAATTCAACCCACCTGAATCCCATTCAACCCACCTGAATCCCATTCAACCCACCTGAATCCAATTCAACCCACCCACCTGAATCCCATTCAACCCACCTGAATCCCATTCAACCCACCTGAATCCCATTCAACCCACCTGAATCCCATTCAACCCACCTGAATCCCATTCAATCCACCTGAATCCCATTCAACCCACCTGAATCCCAGTCAACCCACCTGAATCCCTGTCAATCACGCAGAGAACTCCCTCTTCCTATTCCCAGGTGACTCACCGCAGTCAGGTCGTACTCATCGAACCTGCCAGTCTGCACGAGCAGGTGAGCAGCCAGAATGCCTTCGTCCGAGGCGGCCTCGGTGAAGTTCAGGCCGTCCTCCTTGGAGCTGAGCCTCGTGCTGATGCTGCCCAGCCGAACGTCCTCGTCAAAGCGGCTCTGCAGGCGCAGCAGCCAGGCCCGGAACTCGTCCAGCCAGAACGGGCCGCTGCCGCTGCTATTGGCGAATGGCAGCTCGGCCAGGGCGAGGAACAGCCGCCTGGTGAGCAGCTGCTGACGAGGGTAGTCGATTTTCTGAGGGTCGGCGGGGTGGCGGGTCGGAAGGGCTTGGCCACGCGTGCTGGGTCTGCTGGGTCTTGTTTAATCCCTGTCTCAACAACAGCTCGAATCCCACCCGAATCCCACCCAAATCCTAGCCAAATCCCATCAGAACCCCACCCAGCCCCATCAGAATGCCACCCCAGCCCCATCAGAATCCCACCCCAGCCCTATCAGAATGCCACCCCAGCCTCATCAGAATCCCACCCCAGCCCTATCAGAATTCCACCCCAGCCTCATCAGAATACCACCCAGCCTCATCAGAATCCCAACCCAGCCTCATCAGAATCCCACTCCAGCCTCATCAGAATGCCACCCCAGACCCATCAGAATCCCACTCCAGCCTCATCAGAATCACACCCCAGCCCCATCAGAATCCCAACCCAGCCTCATCAGAATGCCACCTCAGCCCCATCAGAATCCCAACCCAGCCTCATCAGAATGCCACCTCAGCCCCATCAGAATCCCAACCCAGCCTCATCAGAATGCCACCCCAGCCCCATCAGAATCCCAACCCAGCCTCATCAGAAGGCCACCCCAGCCCCATCAGAATCCCAACCCAGCCTCACCCCAATGCGGAGCTGCAGTGCTGAGTCAGCGTACAGCAGTCTCCTGTTAGCCAGGAAGGTGAACTCCTGGCAGCGGGCCGGCAGCAGCTCCACCGGGTTGTAGTCGGTCAGCTCGGCCAGGCGCCAGCAGGCGACACCGCCAAGAAGGCAGGCGGAGCCGACGCCGATTCCAGCCAAGATGGCTGCCAGCCAGCGCCGCCGACGCGTGCTCAGGCATCGGGCAACCCGATGGTCGAGACGGCTGCCCAGGCTGCGCGGCAAGGAGAGCTTCGCGCTGGCTGACTCTCTGGCCAATCGGCAGCAGACCAGGTCGGCTCCGAGGCGCCGCCGTC
Organism: Macrostomum lignano; assembly: GCA_002269645.1. NCBI lineage: Eukaryota > Metazoa > Platyhelminthes > Macrostomidae > Macrostomum > Macrostomum lignano. Next base: position 337,276 of record NIVC01000708.1, read on the forward strand.
GGGCGCAGTCGGCGGCCAGAACGGCAGGCACGCCGGCCAGGCACAGCAGGGCCAGCTGCAGTCCGTTGGCTGCCCAGTGCCGGCAAAGAAGGCGAACGGCGGCCAGGGGGGTCAGCAGGGAGCCGGCGGCGGCCGCCTGGCACACCAGCAGGAATGCCAGGGTCTGGGGCGCCGTGCGCTGCATCAGCACTGGGATGACGGCCTGCGGGATTGGGGTCGTTTGAGGATGGTTTGTTGGTGGGAGTGGGAAGACTAATCTATGAGAAAGATAGTCTATGGGAAGAAGTCTGGGAAGAACAGTATGGGAAGAAAATTCTATGGGAAGAACAGTCTATGGGTAGAATAGTCTATGGGAAGAATAGTCTATGGGAAGAACAGTCTATGGAAAGAACATTCTATGGGAAGAAAAGTCTATGGGAAGAATAGTCTATGGGAAGAATAGTCTATGGGAAGAACAGTCTGGGAAGAAAAGTCTATGGAAAGAACATTCTATGGGATGAACATTCTATGGAAAGAACAGTCTATGGGAAGAACAGTCTATGGGAAGAACAGTCTATGGGAAGAACAGTCTATGGGAAGAATAGTCTATGGGAAGAATAGTCTATGGGAAGAATAGTCTATGGGAAGAATAGTCTATGGGAAGAACAGTAAGTCTATGGAAAGAACAATGAATATGGAAAGAAAGTCTATGAAGAACTCTATGGGAAGAACAGTCTATGGGAAGAATAGTCTATGGTAGTCTATGGGTCGTGCGAAAGGAAATGACTCCATCATCACAGGTGGGGTCGTGGGGAGAAGGAACTCACGTGATGCTGGGCAGGCTCGCTAGTCTGGTACAGGTGATTGTAGCAATTGGCCATTAGCAAGCAATAGAAGGTGCCGATTCCCAGCTGAACAAATGGCAGCACCTGTAGGAATGGAGCAGGTGTGTTTTTAATTTTCATAATATAATGATTTATTTAATGTCAAGCGGGATACACAATTCCAAACTTGATTGATTCTTCCGATTTCAGATTCGAATCCTACCAGTATATACGATATTCCCCAATCCCGATAGTTAAATCTAGGAACTATCCCCAATTCTAGACATAAAATCACGGCTCATATCCAAAATCCCTGTTCCCAAATACCGATTATTAAATCCCGATTCTCGAATATCAAATCCCGAATCCCTGCTTTCGAATACGAGATCCCAAATCCTAGATCCCGAATCCCAGATCCCACAGCTAAAATCCCAAATCCCAGGTCCCAAATTCCAGATCCCAACTCCCAGATAAAAAATTCCAGATCCCAAATCCCAATGATTCCCAACTCTCAGATCCCAAATAGCAGATCTCCAATCCCAGATTTCAAATCCCAGATCTCGAATCCCAGATCCCAAATCCCAAATCTTCAACCCAATATACCAATACCCGATCCCGGATCCCAGCACGCACCTGCACGGACAGCAGGTCCAGCGGCACGCGGCACCAGCAGGCGAGCCCGAGGCCGCCGGTGACGGACAACAGCAGCAGCGGCAGGGTCAGGCAGGCGACAGTCAGCTGGCTGTGCAGCAGCGAGTGCGAGTCGAACAGGACGGCCATGGCGTAGGCGCAGCAGCCGGCGATCAGGAGGCTCCACTTGGTCCAGTGAACGGCGCGGGTGGCCTCGCCGAGAGCCTCGTTGACTGACTGCTGCTCGTTGAATGCCACGAAGATGGGCTCCCCGTGCCGGCTGTTCTCCTCGGCGACCAGCTGCGGGGGCGGGTAGTGGTCTTGAGTTCGAGTCCCAGCAAAAAAACAATACACAGTCCCAATCCAGAGTCCTAACAGTCACACAGTCCCAGTCCCGAGTCCCAACAGTCACACAGTCCCAGTCCCGAGTCCCAACAGTCACACAGTCCCAATCTCGAGTCCCAACAGTCACACAGTCCCAGTCCCGAGTCCTAACAGTCACACAGTCCCAGTCCCGAGTCCCAACAGTCACACAGTCCCAGTCCCGAGTCCCAACAGTCACACAGTCCTAGTCCGAGTCCCAACAGTCACACAGTCCCAGTCCCGAGTCCCAACAGTCACACAGTCCTAGTCCCGAGTCCCAACAGTCACACAGTCCTAGTCCTGAGTCCCAACAGTCACACAGTCCCAGTTCCGAGTCCCAACAGTCACACAGTCCCAGTCCCGAGTCCCAACAGTCACACAGTCCTAGTCCTGAGTCCCAACAGTCACACAGTCCCAGTTCCGAGTCCCAAAAGTCACACAGTCCCAGTCCCGAATCCGGCGCGCCCACCTTGTTAAAGTGCTCCCACCAGGCGTCCAGCAGCCGCTTAGTCTTATCAAGCGACCAGTCGTTAAGCGGTTGATTTTGCCGATATTCGCGCAGCAGATGTTCGGGACTCTTGAGCACCAAGGCGCTGAGCAGAGCCCGGCCGCTAGTCAGCCGGCCAGTGTCTGGGTCGCGGCTGGCGCCGCCAATCAGCTTCTCGGCTGGCCAGTTGATGAGCTTCTCGGCGAAGCCGGAGCAGCCGGGGCTCAGCGTGTCCAGCACGCTGTGGTTGGCCCTGGCCCGGCCGTCCGGGGGGCATTGCGGATCGCCGGGGTCCAGGCAGGGGCGCCGGGTGTAGCCGTGCCTCAGGCCCACGCTGGACAGGGCCCGGGCCAGTCGGTCTATCGGGTGATGACGCCGCTCGGAGTCTGGGGACGCGCCTGGGTGCTTAGGCGGGAAGCTGCTAGTCTTGATAATGCGGGTGTATGACTGCAGCACCGACTGCGGGTCCAGGTTGGTCCAGCGGTAGGTCCGGTCCAGGTCCTTCAGGCTGGCCGGCGATGCGTTGGGGAGGCTGCGAACGGGAGCGGATTGGAGATGGAGAAGAGTGAGATTTCAGGTGGTTTAGGGTGAAATTGTAGATGGAAAAGGACGAGCTTGGGGATTACGGCACGAGATTGAGTAGATTAGGGTGAGATTTAGGGGATTAGGGTGAGATTTAGGGGATTAGGGTGAGATTGAGGGGATTAGAATGAGATTGAGGGGATTAGGATGAGACTGAAGGAATTAGGGCGAGATTGAGAGGATAAGGGTGAGATTGAGGGGATTAGGGTGAGATTGAGGGGATTAGGGTGAGATTGAGGGGATTAGGGTGAGATTAAGGGGATTATGGTGAGCTGAAAGACAGAGATAGGTGATATTGTGGAGGGAGAAGGGTGAAATTGCAAATAGATGGAGAGGATATTAGGGCTACTAAAAGTCAGAATATATCTTTTTGTTTTCTGTTTACTAAGCCCTACTCAGAGTAGCGTGTTCAGCGCATTCCAGCGCATCCAGCAGCAGAATGTAGAAAGCAAGGCCGGCAGGCAAATGGAAAGTGAGCCAGTTGAGTCAGCAGGGCACTGGCTGGACTCTCACGCACCGGGGGACCCCCAGGCTGATGACTTTTTTCTCTTTTTTTCGAAGCACTTACTCTATTAAGAAAGAAGACAGGCAGGCGGTCACAGGTAGAAAATGAGAATTCGCAGTGAGAGTGGCGAATGCGAGTATCCAGTGGGGGGGGGGTATCCCGAGTTTTGAGTCATCTGATTCAAGCAGTTTGAGACTCATTCAAGAGGCGCAGAGCTCGCCAATGCGCAGTGAAATGATTTTGAGGCAGGAGTTGAGCTGACAGGCACGCAGACAGATATGAATCTATGAGTATGAGACATTCTGGCTGAGCTGGGGACCCACCGCAGCCGCTTTGTCTTCCGAGTGGGAGGGGCTCGGAGCGCATCTGTGCTTGAATTCCATTCCATAAAAGACAGTCGCCACTTGCCAGGCGCAATTTGGCCACTGTGTTCCTTTTTGGCGGGCAAATTCTGAGTTGGGTTATTCATACGGCCTGTTATTATTGGGGACTTTGACGATTTTGAGGAATCGGGATCTCAGAATCGGGATCTCAGAATCTAGATCTCAGAATCGGGGTTGCAGAATCTAGATCTCAGAATCGAGATTTCAGGGTCGGGATTTCAGAGTCGGGATCAAGATCTCAGAATCGGGATTTCAGAGTCGGGATCAAGATCTCAGAATCGGGATTTCAGAGTCGGGATCAAGATCTCAGAATCGGGATTTCAGAGTCGGGATCAAGATCTCAGAATCGGGATTTCAGAGTCGGGATCAAGATCTCAGAATCGGGATTTCAGAGTCGGGATCAAGATCTCAGAATCGGGATTTCAGAGTCGGGATCAAGATCTCAGAATCGGGATTTCAGAGTCGGGATCAAGATCTCAGAATCGGGATTTCAGAGTCGGGATCAAGATCTCAGAATCGGGATTTCAGAGTCGGGATCAAGATCTCAGAATCGGGATTTCAGAGTCGGGATCAAGATCTCAGAATCGGGATTTCAGAGTCGGGATCAAGATCTCAGAATCGGGATTTCAGAGTCGGGATCAAGATCTCAGAATCCGAGGGGATTTCAGAGTCGGGATTTCAGAAATGCGGCTCTCACTAGCTGCCCATCAGTCCGATTCCCGGCAGCCGGACTGACCCCCTCGGCCCGAGCAGCTTGGCGCCCTCCCAGAAGCAGTCCAACGGGGTGACAATCCGGCAGGGCAGCAGGGCCTCCATGAAGCCGCGCACGTGATCGGGGATCTCCAGCTGGCCGAGGTCGAATTTCAGGCACAGCTGCTCCAGCCTGATGGATTGCACGGGCAGGTTGAAGACTCGAACGTCTGCGCTGACTACCCGTTCCAGCAGGCGCATGTGGGCGAGCAGCTGCCGCTTCGTCAGGACGGAGTCCGCGGCGGTGTTGTCGTCGGCGGCGTCGGCTGATGGCGGCTCCTGCCGACGAGAGGGGAGCTGCATGAGCAGCTGAGTTGAGGAGGACATCACGCTGGGATAGTTGCGGAGCAGCTCTGAGTCCTGGGCCTTGGCGCTGCGACCTTCGTCTGTGGGTTGAGTGGGAGATGGAATTAGGCTAACCCTTCTCTGTTGTGAGTAAACTGGAATGGTCAGATTCTGAAGTTGGAATTGTCAGATTCTGAAATTGGAATGGTCAGATTCTGAAGTTGGAATTGTCAGATTCTGAAGTTGGAATTGTCAGATTCTGAAGTTGGAGTTGTCAGATTCTGAAATTGGAATTGTCAGATTCTGAAGTTGGAATTGTCAGATTCTGAAGTTGGAAGGGTCAGATTTTGAAGTTGGAATTGTCAGATTTTGAAGTTGGAATTGTCAGATTTTGAAGTTGGAATTGTCAGATTCTGAAATTGGAATGGTCAGATTCTGAAGTTGGAATTGTCAGATTCTGAAGTTGGAATTGTCAGATTCTGAAGTTGGAATTGTCAGATTCTGAAGTTGGAGTTGTCAGATTCTGAAATTGGAATTGTCAGATTCTGAAGTTGGAATTGTCAGATTCTGAAGTTGGAATTGTCAGATTCTGAAATTGGAATTGTCAGATTCTGAAGTTGGAATTGTCAGATTCTGAAGTTGGAATTGTCAGATTTTGAAGTTGGAATGGTCAGATTCTGAAATTGGAATGGTCAGATTCTGAAATTGGAATTGTCAGATTCTGAAATTGGAATGGTCAGATTCTGAAATTGGAATTTTCAGATTCTGAAACAGGAATTGTCAGATTCTGAAATTGGAATTGTCAGATTCTGAAGTTGGAATTGTCAGATTCTGAAATTGGAATTGTCAGATTCTGAAGTTGGAATTGTCAGATTCTGAAATTGGAATTGTCAGATTCTGAAGTTGAAATTGTCAGATTCTGAAATTGGAATTGTCAGATTCTGAAGTTGGAATTGTCAGATTCTGAAATTGGAATTTTCAGATTCTGAAACAGGAATTGTCAGATTCTGAAATTGGAATTGTCAGATTCTGAAACAGGAATTGTCAGATTCTGAAATTGGAATTGTCAGATTCTGAAGTTGGAATTTTCAGATTCTGAAACAGGAATTGTCAGATTCAGAGCTAGAATTTCGGCCTTGGCAGCTGCTGGCAATGTTAATTTGCACTTTTAAGGCCAGGTCACAAGACACGAAACTGTAACCAGCTAAAAATTTATCTATCTTCAAAATCTGGCGTCAAACGTTTGCCAAAGACCACCCAGGTCGGGGGCTGGCTCTTCTCCGTCTTCCCTGTCTTCAAAACGCATTATCAAGTTTGCAGTAAACTGAACCCGAGCCCCACAATCATTCTCATTTGGCATCCCCACCTCACGGCATAATCTAAAGACTGCACCGAAGCTGCCAGAGGGCAGTTCTTAAACAATATTTCCTGCGGCAAAAAAATGTTCTCCAAGTTCAAGTTCGCCACTGCATCCTGGCGCTTATGTTGTAAAATCATGGGAATGAGCTTGTAAAAATATAACCAACTTTACCGCCACAATATATAATTATTAAGGAGAGCTGAGAGGGGGGACCATTGCGCACAACACAGCCGCTGAGCTGATGGGATAGTGGAAAGAACTAAACGAAGAAGGGCTCAGAGTTCTGAGGCAGAGGTGAGGCAATGCTGAGGCAGAGGTGAGGCAATGCTGAGGCAGAGGTGAGGCAATGCTGAGGCAGAGGTGAGGCAATGCTGAGGCAGAGGTGAGGCAATGCTGAGGCAGAGGTGAAGCAATGCTGAGGCAGAGGTGAGGCAATGCTGAGGCAGAGGTGAAGCAATGCTGAGGCAGAGGTGAGGCAATGCTGAGGCAGAGGTGAGGCAATGCTGAGGCAGAGGTGAGGCAATGCTGAGGCAGAGGTGAAGCAATGCTGAGGCAGAGGTGAGGCAATGCTGAGGCAGAGGTGAAGCAATGCTGAGGCAGAGGTGAGGCAATGCTGAGGCAGAGGTGAGGCAATGCTGAGGCAGAGGTGAGGCAATGCTGAGGCAGAGGTGAGGCAATGCTGAGGCAGAGGTGAGGCAATGCTGAGGCAGAGGTGAGGCAATGCTGAGGCAGAGGTGAGGCAATGCTGAGGCAGAGGTGAGGCAATGCTGAGGCAGAGGTGAGGCAATGCTGAGGCAGAGGTGAGGCAATGCTGAGGCAGAGGTGAGGCAATGCTGAGGCAGAGGTGAGGCAATGCTGAGGCAGAGGTGAGGCAATGCTGAGGCAGAGGTGAGGCAATGCTGAGGCAGAGGTGAGGCAATGCTGAGGCAGATGTGCGGCAGAGGTGAGGCAGAGATGAGGCAGATTTAATCCAGAGATCCCTCAGTGCCACTGCTACGAGCATAAGTCAGCACATGATTGCAATTCAGACCCACAGCACAGGCGGACAGGGTAACTGCCTTAGTGGCATAAACTATCTTGAATAACAAAAGCAGCAGAAGCGTCTCCGAGCGCTTTGTATAAACAGTTATGAGGGGAGCTGGAATTTCCTGCGATACTGTTGGCTTTGCAGAGCGGAATTCTGCTGGAACCACCGCAGTCTGCAGCCATTAATTTATTAAGGTCGATGTTTTTGTAGCGATGGAGACTAAGTTTCGCTATTTCTGGGGCGAAACCCTTCTGGTAGGATCAGAATTGGATCAGTTTGGGAAGGGGATTCTTTTAATTGCGGGGATGAATTCGGTTTGCGGGAATCCGGACTTTTAACTAGGGACTCTGGGACTTCGACCCGGCATTGGGGAGTGAAACTATCATTGTGGGATTTCTGAGATCGGGATTTAATTATTGGGTCTCAAGGATTATCAGGACTTGATGATTGGGAAACAAAGATCAGGACTTGATGATTGGGAAACAAAGATCAGGACTTGATGATTGGGAAACAAAGATCAGGACTTGATGATTGGGAAACAAAGATCAGGACTTGATGATTGGGAAACAAAGATCAGGACTTGATGATTGGGAAACAAAGATCAGGACTTGATGATTGGGAAACAAAGATCAGGACTTTTTGATCGGAAACCAAGGATTGGGACTTTGTGATCGGGAACCAAGGATTGGGACTTTGTGATCGGGAACCAAGGATTGGGACTTTGTGATCGGGAACCAAGGATTGGGACTTTGTGATCGGGAACCAAGGATTGGGACTTTGTGATCGGAAACCAAGGATTGGGACTTTGTGATCGGGAACCAAGGATTGGGACTTTGTGATCGGAAACCAAGGATCGGGACTTTATGATCGGGAATTGATGATCGGGAACCAAGGATCGGGACTTTATGATCGGGAACCAAGGATCGGGACTTGATGGTCTGGACTAAATCGGGACTTGATGGTCGGGACTATATCGGGAATTGATGGTCTGGACTGGATCGGGAATTGATGGTCTGGACTGGATCGGGACTTGATGGTCGGGACTATATCGGGAATTGATGGTCTGGACTGGATCGGGAATTGATGGTCTGGACTGGATCGGGAATTGATGGTCTGGACTGGATCGGGAATTGATGGTCTGGACTGGATCGGGAATTGATGGTCTGGACTATATCGGGACTTGATGGTCGGGACTATATCGGGAATTGATGGTCTGGACTGGATCGGGAATTGATGGTCTGGACTGGATCGGGAATTGATGGTCTGGAACAATGATTCCGACTCAATCATCGGGACCCAAGCACCTAGAAATTGTTACTCAATGATTGGGGTTTTATGATTGGGACTCAAGGATCGGGGACTCAATAATTGAAGCACAAGGATTGGGACTGAATGGATCTTTGTCGGTCACCAACAAGAAAGTACTTGTTAAAAGAGCCACCCCATCAATCATGCTGCACAGCAACGTCAAGCCATTGCGAGCTATTAGTAAACAATTAAAGATCAAAAAAATGAATTTTAATTTTACTGCTGCCACAAGGCGGGGCACAAAATTTCACGCAGGTTTTCACTTTATCTTGGAAAAAATTTCATATTAACAGAGTTGCAAGCGGGACGGCGCACAGCACAGGCCACCAGCACAATAGCTAGATGAATGCATAACCCCCTTAATAACCCATTGGCGTGGGTGGCCATTTTGTGGTCTCTCTCTCTCTCTCCCACCTTCGACCCCCGGCCGCAGCGAGCATTGCATATTTAATAAGGGTATTCTTGTCTTTCGCGTCTCTTTTCAATTTTTTACTGCATATACAGTCTTCTGCCCTTCGGATAGGGAGAGGGAGAGAGAGAATTCTGTGCGGCTGCAGCAGTCTGCGGTGGGTTCCTGCACTCCTTCATCACTTTATATCTGTGTGGCCGCCGCTGCTGTTTCGCAGCCAGAGTTTAATCTTGCCAAAGCTGCACGCGCGCTGAACAAAACTGCTCGCATACTGCAGGGAGGGGGTTGCGAGAAGAACGGGCAGGGCGGGCATGAAATAAGAAAATGGCCCGCTTCTAGGAGAGAAGGGGGAGCTCTTATGCAGCATTGGGCCACCCAGGCAGTCGAGTTTCCGGGGGGGGGGGTTGCTGGCATAGCTAGGTGCGCAGAAAGTGGTATTATAAATAATAATAATACTATAAATCTATACAATAATACGGTGTGTGTTATATGTGATGCCCAGCAGAAACTGGCGGACACACACGACTCTGACGGATTTGCTGAAATCGGATTGCGGTCAGCAATAGACAGCAAGCAATGCAGGGCGCTGCATTATGAACAGCGAGTTCGTTTCAGCGCAAAAAATTCTTTTGAAACAGTCAGTCAGCTATTGAATTCTTTTAACTTAAATCTTGTGCGCAGTTCAGACAGCTGGGAACCTGCAGTTCTATACTGAGAACACATTTTCGTCCGAGAATGAAAACTATTTGGAAAAGTTTTCTCTGTGTGCACAAAAATCATTTTCTTTTCTCGAAATGAAAGCTTGAAACAATGTGTTGGAAAATTGCTATTTCAACAAACTTGTACCGATACATACATTGGCCGCATAGGGGAGTTTTTATCATAATTGCAAAAGTAACGAGAATATTAATCCCCTTCTTTCCAGCTGAAGAGCTGCGAGAATTCCATTTAGTTAACCCCGAGCTATTATTTCAGTGCAAAAGCAATAAAAGTGGTATTTACTAGCAGAAGAATTTCTGCTTTTAGTGTGGAATTCAATATAGCTACTGTATACAGACGGTGAGCTACACTGGAACCCGTTTAGATCTTTTTCATCACTGATGCGTGCAGTCAGCTTTTTCCTCAGCGAAAAGGGGGTGGAAATTGAGAGGAGAGAATGGAGTGGAGTTGAGAGGAGATTGGGGGAGTGGAGAGGAGATGAGAGGAGAGAAGAGGACAGGAGGTCACGCTTCACACACAACTGCCATAGCGTCGAGGCCGGTAATGGAGAGCAAAGGAGAGGAGATCAGATCAGAGGAGATGGAATGAGAGGACAGGAATAGAGTGGAGAGGAGATCAGAGATCAGATGAGATGAGAGGAGAGAAAAGATCAGATGAGATAAGAGGAGAAGAGATCAGATGAGATAAGAGGAGAAGAGATCAGATGAGATGAGAAGAGATCAGATCAGAGGAGATGAGTTGGGATTTATTTGCATTCATGCCAAATTGCACCATGATTATGGACGAACAGAGAGACGAGAGAAAAGAAGAGTTCTGATAAGACGAGATTAGAATTAGATGTGCGAGATGAGAAGAGGTGAAATAAGCTGAGAGACAAGAGGGGGTGAGATGAGATTTGAGAAGACAGAGCAGGATAAGATAAAAGTGAAGTGAAGAGAAGATGAAAGGAGATATGAAACCAAGACATTTAATTAAAATGCCAAACTGAGGCCAAGCTCTCTGAGACTCACCTGACATCCAAAACTGGGTGAAATCCGTGTCAAAGCGGGCATCCTTGAGGCCCAGAGTGCAGAGGCTGAACGCCACCAGAGTCAAGAACAGGAACAATTTCCACTGACGGGTGACGGCTACTCCGTACTGATATGAGACCTTCTGGCAGAAATAGGTCACCGACTGTTGCCATGGCCGTTTGGAGCACGCGAACTCGTGAGCATAAAGGCTTTGCTGCAATTAAGTGATCGAGTAAATTTGCGGGTTAGGGAAGAAGACTGGAAGAGATAGACGTTTATAAGATGAGCAGTGGAGCGAGCAGACATTGAGCCTTTAAAATAAGACCTTAGATTAGAGCAGAGGCAAGTAGATAAGAGAAATAAGTAACAATAAATCACCTGCGACAGCTGCATGTCATCTGTGGCAGAGGGTCGTTGACTTCCGCACCGTCCTAGATTTTGATGCTGTTGCCGCTGGTGGTGGCTAGTCCGCTGCCCCCCTTGGTGTCGATAATAGCCGCTCATATTCCCGTCCCGCTGCAGTTCAACAGTTCAACTGCAAGCTTGGGGCAGCGAGAATAAAATCGATAATTACACGATGCTTATCAGAAGGGGTCGCTAGATAATTGCGACACAGCTCACGCATTGCGTTTCATACGCAAAGTACATGGAAGAGCCTTTGGCTGTAACGGTTCAGCTTATCTTTGGCTTAAATTTAATAGTAGTGAAATTTACTGTTTTGGGAGTTCAATTAAAAAAAGGAGAGCAGCTAGCTTTTTGTCTTTTTGTTTGGCCTTGGAGTTAAACTAAGGGATTGGGAAAGGGGTGTAGGTGCAACCTTCCGTCACGCGGTCCGCGCTGGGGCCAAATCAAGGGCTTATAGTATAAGGTGAGGGAGGGATGCTTGTAAAAAAGGACGAGCGGGCCAACCCCCCGCTCCACACCCACCCCCGCCCATAGCACGTCGACCCCCCTCCCAAAAAACTCTCGCAGCCGACCCACCACTAGCGAAGCCCCCTCCTCTACCCCAGGCTCCGAGTGTGCAAGCAGGGGCACCCACGCCGGGCGTGATTCACCCCACAGACGCAGCGCACACACATTATTATAACCAAAGCGGCCCAACAGCGCAGTGAACCAATCAGTGAAGGATTATACACGAAAGAAACGGGACGGGTAGCTCTTGCTCTTTATAGTACTACGAGGCCAACTCCTCCTCCGGAGGAGAAAGGGGAAGAACTCCCATCACCGGAATCCCATAACCGGAATTCCATTCCCTGAAATCCATTAGCTGAATCTCATGAGCTAAGTCAGTCAGAGTAAGAGTCACAAAAAGCATTTATGACGTAATCAATTTATCAGGCAGTCGGTGTTAGGCTCATTATAAATTAACTATAAAGTTACGCAATCCAAATCAACCCTCAAATACGTACACAGCGACCTACACTTTCAGTACACAACGCGCAATTAGAAATCTAACTAACGCATTCATTTCTATCAGGTAGTTATACTTCTGTGTGTCTCCGTTAAATATATTAAAAAAACTAATTCAAAGACATCATTGGGGGGGTGCGCAGGAAACGACCAAATTAAAGGAATAGTATAAGCACGGGTCATTGGCTAAGTATTGCATAATTGTTAATTGAGAATTTATGTGCATGTAATACCTTTTCATTACTTATGATGTTTACTAATAGCCTATGAATCGACCGGCTCGTTTGTATTCTGAATCCTGCGCACCCCGAGTACAGTATGGCATATATTTTTTATTAAAGCAATGCAATTGTGTTATAATAGGGGTGCAAGCAAAGGTGGGGAGAAAGTGGAAGAAAGTGGAAGTACCTAATAACTTAACTGACAATACTAAAAAATGTGTGAATTGGCCGTTAATATTACACGTGTAACAAAATACATAAATAATTACGAACGGCTACTTTGTACATTTAAAAGATTCAGAAAAAATAAGTATGGCAATTAAATCTAAATTGCTAGGAGCCTGAGCATTCTTAGAAGTTCCCCTTATATGTAATTTATTTAGCAACTCTATCAAGAAACAGTTTTGCCACTACCTAATAGTTTATGTTAAAAGATTTATCAGTCTCATTATTTGTCACACTCTCAATTTGGCACTCAATGTGGCATAAGTATTTTCGCTCGTGAATTCGTCACTCTCAAAATTTATGACTCATAATTTGTCTCTCATAATTTATCACTCTCATAATTCTTCACACTCAATTTGACATCCTGAATTTTGCACCCTCATAAGTATTATCGCTCTGAAATTTGTCACTCATAATTTTTCACTCCCTCTCATGATTAATCACTCCTTCTCATAATTTTTCACCCACTCGCTCTCATAATTTGTCACTCACTCTCATAATTTGTCCCTCACTCTCATAATTTATCACTCACTCTTATAATATGTCACTCATATTATATTTCTGTCATTTGAGTCAGTTAATTCAATTGAGTCTAATCAGTTCTGCTTGCCGATAAGCTGGCGCAGCACGATGTTTCGCGTCCGTCCGCCTGGAGCCCGAACTTTAACGCCATCGGCACTCCGCGCACGACTCAGAGCCACGTAGAGCTGGCCATGCTGAAAGCAAGCCGTCGTCAGGTCGACGGCGTAGGTGCCCAGCGACTGGCCCTGGCTCTTGTGGATGGTCATGGCGAAGCACGGCCGGATCGGGAACTGCAGACGGCGGAAAACAAACGGAACCTCGGTTGGGCTCGGCTCCTGCGGGATCCGCGGGATGAACACCTGCCGCGAACGGTAGACGCCGGTGGTTACCTCCGCTAGCAGGACGTTGTCACGCAGTTCGCGCAGCAGCAGCCGAGTCCCATTGCACAGCAGCGGTGGGTCCAGATTCCGCATCATGACGACCGGCATGCCGACCTTCAGCTCCAGTCGGTGATGCGACATACCGCTGGGGTCCAGCCGGTTCAGCAGCTCCGGCGGAAAATTAGTGGCTGCCGTGTCGTCATTCGGAATCGAGTCGACAGATAAGTAGACTCGACTCTCACCGGGGAAGAGCGCTAAGCAGGCGGCGTTGGCCTCGTCCACCGTCCTATTGAGTGGCGCCAGGATGCTCCGCTCCGCGAACATCTGGTCACGCTGCGCACTCGGCTCAAAGGACGGGTAAACGTGCCGGATGAGCTGCTCAGTGGTTGTGTCCTCGGGCAGAAGGATCTCGCTAGGCAAGGAGACCATGCCCTCAACGTCCTCTGGCAGCTCCCCGTTGCCAACCTGACGGTGAAAAAGACGGTGAAAATTTTACAATTTTTTCCTTCAATTCGCATGCTTAATGAGAGCATAGAAACTCCATAGATTCTCACCTGCATAAGAAAATCCGCGTAGCTTTGGAGAGCCGAGCCGCCCTCCAGCCGCAGATTCCTTGTGAGCTGGTGCTGCCTGAAGTGCGACCACAGCACCGACCGATTCAGGCAGGCTTCAATCGTGTTGGCCTGCGTCCCTCCGGGCACAACAGCAAGCAACTGGCGAAAGTCGCCAGCCAGCACCAGCAGCGCTCCCCCGAACGGCTGCCCACCGTACAGCAAATCCCGCAGAGTACGCTCGACGATCTCGAGGTCTTTGCGGTGCGTCATCGGAGCCTCGTCCCACACGATGAGGCGGGCGTTCCGCAGAATCTCCGCCAATTTGCTCCGCCTGCCGATGGAGCAGAAGGCGCTGTCCTGCCGTACAGCGCAGACGGGGATCTTGAACCTGTAGGCAGGTATCGCGAGGATTTTCAATTGTGAGGATAAATTAGGCTTGCCTTTCTGTGCTTAAAAATGAACCGTTTATAAAATGATTGATGCAGACACAAAACTCACATCGAGTGGGCGGTCCGACCTCCGGGAAGAATAGTCGCCGCGATGCCCGATGACGCGACGGCAACAGCAATTAGACGCCTTGCTCGAACCGACTTCAGCAGAAGCGTGAGCAGGAACGTCTTGCCTGTGCCTCCAGGAGCGTCAATAAAATGCAGCCCGCCGCCACCGGCCGTCAGATTGGACTGCACGGCCTCGAAGACAGCTCGCTGCTCGTCAGTCAGAGTAGCGACCAGCGCATCCACTTCAGACTGCAGCTCAGCAGCTTCTTGCGGCGTCGGCAGGCAGTCAGAAAGAAGCCGAGTCTGGATATTGAGAAGAAGCTGTCATCAGTAAGCTATTAAAGGTTAAAAATATCAACAGTCAGTGTGCATAGCAGTGAGTTCATTTACTTGATCCGCTTCTGCCGGTGGTTCAGGAAGGCCGTAGGCAGACAGCTCGGATCCGCCCATCCGCTCCAGCCGCTTCTGCAGCGACCGCAGCACTTCGGCCCTAGCAGCCTCGGCGCTCAAGCCCTGATGCAGCAGGTCGCCAGCCATCTCGCGGGAAAACTCCTCCCAGAGCTTGGCGGGGTCGCTGGGATCGCCGTGCGCCAAAATTGCGGCAAAAAGTCGGCGCAGAGCAGCAGGCATCCGCGTCTGGGCGGCCTCGTACAGACACAGCTGCCAGTGCCTGTCGTCTTCCAGCAGTCCGCGAGCCTGGCAGGCGGCCTTGAAGGTCGGCAGCAGGACTCCGTCAACAGTGCGCAGAGCCTCGAACGAAGTCGGGCCGCGCACATTCACCAGCAGCAGGCGCAGGTAAAAACAGTCGCCCATCCGAGGACTGACTGTATAGATGCGGCCGATGTTGCTGGTCGTCAGAACATCGGCTGGCTGATCAGCAGCGACTCGGCCGCGACCTGCGCGATGCCACTGGTGCGCCCTGGGGTCCCAGGTGAAGTGCCGGGGTACCTCCTGGTACAGCAGACCTCGGGCGATTTCGTCATGGCGACAGAGCTGGGCGGGTAGGAACAGGAAAGTGGGCGGGTAGAAACAGGAAGGAGGAATAAATTGAACAAATTGCACTTCGAGCAAAACTCACATCGAAGAAGGCGGTCAAAGTCGTGGCCTTGGGCGTAGCAGCAACAGCCTGAGCTGTCTCGTCAGTGAAAAAGACCCGCTGCTCGTCCTTAAGATGAACCGCGAGCCTGATCACAGGCGGGTATCGGCTGTGCACCTCGAAGCCCAGGATGGTGTTAACCGCCTCCATTGGACCGATGAACCTGCCCAGTAGGTATTCGTCGATCTCGTCGATCTTGCGTCGCTTTGCGGAAGTCGCAGCAGCAGCAGCAGCAGTCCCAGTCGACGTGGACGGACCGGCGATCGCCAGTGGTCCTTCAGTGGCCGAATCAGCGCTGGCATTCGCAGCAGCCGCCGACTCCTTGCGGATCTGGTATGCTGCCATGTCGCTACCCTTGGTGATGTACTTCACCACGTACTTGATGGCCCGAACTGTCGCGCAGATCTCGACATTCAGGTGACAGCGAAACTCGCGCAGCAGCGCTGGGCAGTACGGCACCACCCAGCGGTTGTCAAAGGTGAACATCACCCTTTGACCGCCGCGCAGCTTTGCGAGCTTCGTCACCGTGAAGCCGCCCATCTCGACGGATCTGCGGCAGTAATGCGGGTAGCCATCCTCCTCCACCTTCGTGGCGGCCAGGAACTCCCTCGGGTAGCGCTTGCTGCACCTGCCTTTCTCCATGCACGCCGCGGCAGAGTTGAGCTGCTGACCACAGGGACCGTGCAGCATGTTCTCCGCCACCAGCTGATGCAGGTCGGCGTCGGCGACAGGGTCCGGGATCTCCGCGCTGATGACGGCGTCGTACTGATCCGGCTTCAGCTTGTTCGCCAGCCAAAGCAGCGCGTGCACGTGGGGAAGACCTGGATGTAGATAAAATTAAAAACTCTATTGAAATTTACGAAATTATTGAGGCGACAGTTAATGCAACATTTAAATGTTAAAATTTTCAAAAGTTCATACAAATTTCCCACTTGCCTCGCTTCTGGTACTCCAGCGAGCAGACTCGTGCCAGAGTATCTCCAAACAGACTCTTCAGCCTGTTTAGGAAGGCCTTCTTTTTCAGCTCGAACACCCGGGCGGTGATGTCCGGCCGATCGACGGCAGTCTGTCCTGGGAGCAGCTCGGCCAGAATTTCCGGCCACTTCGGGTTGCATGTCATCGTCAGAAACAGGTCTGGGCGGCCAAAGGCGTGAACATACGCCATGGCATCCTGCTGACGCTCCAGACGGTACCGTGGACCTCCCACGTAGCTGGAAGTAAGAATGACACGCTTCCCGACTTCCTCCGGCCTGCCGTCGTCCTCGTGCAGTGCGTCTCGGAGACCCCGAAGACTTTCCGACACCAGATCCTTTTGGTGCAGTCGGATGTACGTAAGTCGCTCGGACTCGATCTTAGCAGCCTGGTCCACCAGGTACTGCTGGAAGAGCCGGCGACCGTACAGCAGGCTGTTGAACTGGCCTGGGCGCACCTGGATCATGAAGGCGTAATACTTCATGATAGTGATGCCACGATCCTGCTTGAGTCCGATGCTCCAGCCGTCCTCACCAAATGGGAACAGCAGGACGTACTCCAAGGGATCGTAGGAGCGGTGGGTGTCACAGATGCTCTGGAGGCCTGTGAATCAAAAATGATGAATGGGCGAATTCTCATTTTTTAAATGCAAATACAGCAACTAAATTAATGAAGCAGAATGCTTGAGTTTTCCAATTCACACAAAAGCAAGAGATAATAAATTGCTTCAATATTTAAGCGATACATGTGCATTATCACATAAAGAAGCGCAAAAGTCTGAGTCTTTTTAAGAAAATGATTTAAATGCCTGTATTAACAAATAAAAAAGTTTAACATAATTTCGGGATGCAGAACTCACCACCGCCCCTCAGACGCAAAATCACGTCCCGCCGTCGCGTCTGGGCTGTGCCTTCGGTATCGTCAAGGTCCGTCAGGATGCCGACTTCACTGCACTCGGGCAAATTGAAGCGTCTGGCATGCTCCCCTGATGGACGGGCATCGGGGTTGATGACGACCTTGGCGCTTTGCAGCTGAGGGTCGTTGCGGAGCAAGTCAACGGCGGACTTGAGGCTGCGCACGTAGCTGTTGCACGCATGCAGCATGGCTTGCAGCTCTTCAAGCAGACGACCGCTCAGTCCGGTGGCCCACTGCAGCCGGTTTTGCAGCTCCTGGTCCACAAAAAAGACCTGGCAGAACCTGGCCTCATCCCCCGGATCCGGCAACAGGCTGCCGATCCGATGGTGCATCTGACCATGGAGGATGAAGCTCGGGTTCCAGCCGGGCTGCTCATGCTGCTTGGCACCGAGTGAGGTCATGTGGAGCGCGCCATTGTACTTCCTGATGTCCTTCAGGAACTGCGAACTGTCCGGGTGCTGGCCAGTCAGAAGCCGCTTCAGGACATCAGGGGGGTCACGGCGGGGCTCCAGGACGGTCTGAGTTGAATTAAAGTAAAAATTGAAGTTGAAAAGTTGAGTTTGTGAACCTAACTTTCGATTACGTGTAGAATTTAGTGTATCGCCTTTAGCTTCTTAGTGATAAGTGATTTCAAAGAAATATTGGATTTCTTAGCTTTATGTGAAGTCGGGCTGTACCAGGTTTTATACAGTAAAATTAATTTTATACAAAGATCGACATAAAAAGGCATCAATGAGGCACCAATTCGAGTACACCAAATAAAAAATGTCAACTCACCTTTCCAGCACGGCAGCAAATGCTAGCTGGCTCGTCCTTCCAGCGTAGCGCGCTGCAGTGCGGACATTGGCGGTCCATGCGACCGAGCACATGTGGCTGGTGTGCCAGCTCCAGCAGCCTGTGGCAATGAAAGAAAGAGCATTTTAATCATGACTCCTTCTTGAAAATCCAGATCTACATGCAGAAAGTTTAATAGTCTCAGAGAATGAGCAGCCGCACATAAGGTGACCAGACATTTCGTCAAATATCTTTTCGTTAAATAGTCAGTTTGTCAGTTCGTCAAATAGTGTGGTAAATACATGTGTGCGAGGAAGGGAAGTATAACGCTTGTTTAAAGTGAAGTGTTTCTAAGAAAAACCTATTTTAATTTAAAAAACTTATTTTCAAAGCAAATCCAATCTATCTTAGAAACCCATCGCTTAAAGCAAATCCATTATTTCTTAGAAACCCATCGCTTAGACAAAAAGTTGTAAAGTCTATCTTAAATATATTTATCTTGACTTAGCAGGACATTATATTACTAACTTAGAAAACTATATTTTAACTTAAATTTAAAATAAAAGGGGCTCTATTTTATCAATCGATTGACGAAATGACGAAATGACTGTTTGAATAGCGGAATAAAATATAAGAACCCCTTATACCTGTCTCGGCGCCAATCTGCCTGTGCGTGTAGACGGCCTTCGCGGTCGTCAGCAGACTCAGCCGCGCGATGCGCACTCTGGCGCTGCCGCTGCGCCTCCAAGCGACGCAGATGGACCACGTCGTCCTCCGCTTTACGGCATTCGGCTGTGCGCAGTCGATCCGCCTCAAGGCGATGCTGGCGATCAACTTCGCCTTCAGCCTCACGGCATTCGGCTGTGCGCAGTCGATCCGCCTCAAGGCGATGCTGGTGCTCAACTTCGCCTTCAGCCTCACGGCATTCGGCTGTGCGCAGTCGATCCGCCTCAAGGCGATGCTGGCGCTCAACTTCGCCTTCAGCCTCACGGCATTCGGCTGTGCGCAGTCGATCCGCCTCAAGGCGATGCTGGCGCTCAACTTCGCCTTCAGCCTCACGGCATTCGGCTGTGCGCAGTCGATCCGCCTCAAGGCGATGCTGGCGCTCAACTTCGCCTTCAGCCTCACGGCATTCGGCTGTACGCAGTCGAGTCGCCTTAAGGCGATGCTGGCGCTCGTCGGGTGTCTCCGACGCCCTGCGCTTCTTGGCTGCCGATGCAGCGCGCGTTGAACGGGAAATATTTCCGCGTTTCGGTGGCATTTTAAGGAAATAGTAAATAGAATAGAAAAGGAAAAAAGAGCAAAAAAGATGCAAATAGCAAAATCAGCAAATCAGATTAGAGAAATCTGTTATATGGAAAGAAAAAAACCTGAATTGAAAATTCGCCTCCTTAAGAAGCGCCCAGGCCCCAGTGTACACGATAATAATCAATAAAAAAGAGCCTCAAGAGCCCGCCAGTCTGTCCGCCCAGCCAATGCAAGGGGCTGACTAAACGCGCCGATAATAAAACCAATTGAATCTCGACAGTCCTATCTATCTGTTTACACTGTACAACTGCTATGTACACTCAGCCCAAGCCCAACCCCCGTTCTGGGGGAAGCGTTAGATTTAACTCTACCCCCCAACACGCGGGGGGTTTTATTTGCATTGAACCCAGAACACGCGCACCCACCACCCCTCAATACACAGCGGCCCGCGGGCGGAGGTTGGGGTGGCTATTTTTACAAACTGGCTGCAGCCCCAGGCAGAGTAGCCAAAGAAGGTTATTGGGGGTTAAAAAAGCAGTTTTCTGCTTTTTAGGGATGTTAAAGTGTGAAAATTAAAAATTAAAATAGCCTAAAGCCTGCTCCGGAAAATTTGCAGTTTTCCCATATAAGTTTCAACGCTGACTTGGCAGAATTGTAGGAGTTCACTTACAACATACAGACAGACAGACAGACAGACAAACATCGCGTCGGTTTTAGTATTAGGATTCGTATAAATCTAAATATACTAAATCTCTAATATTTGTATGCTTGCTTGCTTGTCCATATAGTACTATTCCTATTCGTATAAAAGGTGACAAAAATGCAGACTTCACATTGGGTAACAGCTGGCCAACCTCACTTTTTTCTATCCCTTCGCCACAATAGAAAATTTGGATGGAAAATTAATCGGCTGATCTGTTTTCGTTATATGAAACCAATTTGAATAATAAATGCCAAATGACAACATTTTTCTTTGCTTGTGGTGGGAGTTTTCAGCCATTACATAAATTAAATATAAATTTGTTGAGACTGGGACCGAAAACGTCCACAAAATTTGAGCTCACCAACGTGGCTGGCTACCGGAAATGAACTCGAATTTACAAAACTTCAATAGCTAGTGCCTAGTAGCTCTAAGCTGGCAAGAGGGACCGCCCCCCTCCAAAGGCTGACAAAAGATTTGGTGGCCATTTTGATTTCGCGCTCCCTTCAAAGCAGTCTTGGCGCCCCGTTCCCCAGTTTCAGCAGTTCCCAACTGACTCTGACTCCCAGAGACTACCCCCTCCCCCATGTGTGAGACTTATCGACGCAATGATGCATAAAGTGAAAAAACTAAGGGTCGAAGTTCGCACCGAATTCGGGCCAAGAAAAACAATCTCAGATCAGCTCTCTCAAATCAGACAGAACTGGAATAATACTAGTACTGTTTGTGCCATTAATATCGCATCAATCTACAAGTGGATTCTTCTGCCTATGTCGCACAAGTGGCACCACCCACCAGTTTGGCTTACAACTTGGACCCGAAATAAAATATATGCATGTTTACGCTGTCTTGCTGTAACCAAGTTAATAAAGTAATAAAAAACATAAATTGCTACTTTTTCTACTCTATCAGTAGACTGTTGATGATTTTTTGGGAAAAAATCCGATGCATGCTGTTTGGTCATCAAACCACTAGGCCTAGACTCTGGAGGGATGCGGTTCGATAATTTTCATCCTTTTAGAAGAGCCTGTGTTGGGAGAAAATTATCCTCAGTTCGAATGTGCCCGTATATTCCAATATGACGGAAGCTCTCTGGGTTGCTAAGGCGCAAAATGGACTGCACAATGAGCTGAACGCGATGATATCAATCTGGATTTCCCAGCAGCGCCATCTTGCCTCATCAAACTCATTGTTTCGAGCATTTAGGGCCGGGAGAAAAATCCCCCAACCTCCTATCCCCGATCGCGTGCAGATTTCCCAACCATCCTTCCCCTCTACTTTTTTCCCACTTTCCCCGAGACCCTTTTAATAGGTGACGCAACCGCTGGTGACGGGGAAGGCTGTGGGCGATTATTAATGAGGCATGCGATGGCAAATTGAGGGATGAAGCCCACTGCCAAGCGGTTCGGGTTTAGGCTAGGGGGATATAGAACTGCCCCGGGAGCTCAGCATGCGACGGTCGTATTGAGACTGTGGGGAATTGGAATTGAAATTCTAATTCCAATCTATGGTACCCAATCTAGCGCCAAATCTATAGCGCAA
The DNA here is from genome assembly GCA_002269645.1 of Macrostomum lignano. Classification (NCBI taxonomy): domain Eukaryota; kingdom Metazoa; phylum Platyhelminthes; family Macrostomidae; genus Macrostomum; species Macrostomum lignano. The sequence continues at coordinate 358,954 of NIVC01000708.1, forward strand.
ACTCTATAGCGACAAATCTATGGCGCCAAATCTATAGCGCAAACTCTATAGCGCCAAATCTATGGCGCCAAATCCATAGGTTTCAGTTCATCCATCCAGTCAGTCAGTCTGTCAGCTGTCAAAGCTGACCTGACAAAAAAGGCAACATCTATAACTGCAGCTTCAATGCGAGCTACTCGCTCGGTTGCTAGGGCACCCAGGCGACCTTTGGCATTCGCAGAGTTTCCGCAGATATCAAAGCATTTCTTCAGACGCAAGAGTTTATGCACGCGCAGTGCCAGTTTCCCATGCTTCCATATTCCTCCCAAACGGGGAACTGCCGAGGAAGACAGGAGAAAAAAGCTTACAGAGCGTGAAGTTAATTAATGCTGACTGTGACAATGCGCAGCGGGAATGGGATCTGAGGATCCTAGGAGAAATTGAAAAACTATTCCTGCTTTTTTGGGTGGCCGGTTTTCCTTTTTTTCTATTTTCAATAGCATCGGTCCTGAAGGTGTGCGCCGCGCCGAAATCCCCGGAGGACCGCAGTTTCGTCGTCCGCAAATTATTGAGGAAAAATGCCGCCACCCTTGCCATATACTGTAGCTGTTCGAACTGCGGAATCCCATTAATTTTCCCCCCGCCCGCGCCGGCCATATCTGAGGGACAGCTGCGCCCGTTGCCGAGTGCCATCTAACTAAACTGGCTTGGGGGCTGCGTACGGCCTTGTTCTAATTAATTCCTTGACACTACACCGATGTTGCTGGCATTCCTGACCCCTGAGACTTCATGTCTGTCCGTCTGTCTGTCTGTCTGTCTGTCTGTCTGTCTGTGTGTCTTAGTGTCTTAGTGTCTGTCTGTCTGTCTGTCTATCTGTCTGTCTGTCTGTCTGTCTGTCTGTCTGTCTGTCTGTCTGTCTGTCTGTCTGTCTGTCTGTCTGTCTGTCTGTCTGTCTGTCTGTCTGTCTGTCTGTCTGTCTGTCTGTCTGTCTGTCTGTCTGTCTGTCTGTCTGTCTGTCTGTCTGTCTGTCTGTCTGTCTGTCTGTCTGTCTGTCTGTCTGTCTGTCTGTCTGTCTGTCTGTCTGTCTGTCTGTCTGTCTGTCTGTCTATCTATCTATCTATCTATCTATCTATCTATCTATCTATCTATCTATCTATCTATCTATCTATCTATCTATCTATCTATCTATCTATCTATCTATCTATCTATCTATCTATCTATCTATCTATCTATCTATCTATCTATCTATCTATCTATCTATCTATCTATCTATCTATCTATCTATCTATCTATCTATCTATCTATCTATCTATCTATCTATCTATCTATCTATCTGTCTATCTATCTATCTATCTATCTATCTATCTATCTATCTATCTATCTATCTATCTATCTATCTATCTATCTATCTATCTATCTATCTATCTATCTATCTATCTATCTATCTATCTGTCTCTCTATCTATCTATCTATCTATCTATCTATCTATCTATCTATCTATCTATCTATCTGTCTCTCTATCTATCTCCCAGGTGTCCTGAGGCCAATCCATCACAGCTACAGTGGCATCTGTCTCTCTGCGCAGATTCTCTCCTGGAAGCAATTTCCGAAGGCCTGAAGAAAAACTACAGTCATAGGAGCAGCTGTGACATCGCGACTATCACGCGTGACGAGCTTCCAGGGACTGGCCAGATCCTATCTCTGTCCTTTCTTTCTTTATAGGCTTCTTTTTTGTTCCCAAAATCCTAAAGCCAGGCAAGCCACCGATGCGTCATTTTAGACGGCTCTCCTCTGCGCGTTTTTTGTCTTTTTTTCTGCTTTTAAAAGTCACGGCCTGCTCGGCTGACTGCAGCAGGTGAACTCTCTGCTCCACTGTCTGGCGACTGGCGATTCTTTGTTGTCTTTGCTGTGAGAATGGATGGGTTGGGAAGGTGGGTGAATGTGGCGTGAGAGAGGAGAGAATGGAGAGAGTGAAGAGAGCGGAGAGAGCGGAGAGTGGAGAGAGCGGAGAGCGGAGAGAGCGGAGAGAGTGGAGAGAGCGGAGAGAGCGGAGAGTGGAGAGAGCGGATAGAGTGGAGAGAGCGGAGAGCGGAGAGAGCGGAGAGCGGAGAGAGCAGACAGAGCAGAGAGAGCGGAGAGAGCGGAGAGAGCGGAGAGAGCAGAGAGAGCGGAGAGTGGAGAGAGCGGAGAGAGCGGAGAGCGGAGAGAGCAGACAGAGCAGAGAGAGCGGAGAGAGCGGAGAGAGCGGAGAGAGCAGAGAGAGCGGAGAGAGCGGAGAGTGGAGAGAGCGGAGAGTGGAGAGAGCGGAGAGTGGAGAGAGCGGAGAGCGGAGAGAGCGGAGAGAGCAGAGAGAGCGGAGAGTGGAGAGAGCGGAGAGAGCGGAGAGAGCGGAGAGCGGAGAGAGCAGACAGAGCAGAGAGAGCGGAGAGAGCGGAGAGAGCGGAGAGAGCAGAGAGAGCGGAGAGAGCGGAGAGAGCGGAGAGAGCAGAGAGAGCGGAGAGAACGGAGAGAGCGGAGAGAGCAGAGAGAGCGGAGAGAGCGGAGAAAGCAGAGAGAGCGGAGAGAGCGGAGAGAGCAGAGAGGTTGTGGATCAGAAGCTCTAACTTTCTATGCAGTTCATGCTGCAACACTGTCCTTCTCAATATCCTGCAGAAGTCGATCGGTGCTGAGACGCATCTAGCAAACTGTAATGAGAAATTCCCCCCCCCATATGTGAAAAAACTACCGATATGACAGACAGACAGAAAAGGTTGAGTTTGCGGGTCCAACATAATCCCCACCCCCGCCTTATGCTTTGATGAGGAAGCAGTGTTAGGAGAAAAATCCATCTAAAACTTCAGCTCCATCCCCCTCAATCATTTAATTCGACCCCCATTCAATTCCCCCATCATTTGCTCCCGTCTGCCATTGGCAGTGCAAACACTTGAGCCCCACAACACATTTTGGGAGAAAACTCCACGGCAGGATAAATTTGCGATTTTTAATGGGCGGGACTTGGGATCTGGTTTTTAATTGTTGTCTCACGCACTCCGCACGGGTGCGCTCTGAGTATCTTTGTGTGTTGAGCTGCGCGACTCACTGACTCACTGCTTACTCCTGCCATCCCCCGCTTCTTCAGTCCCCAATTCCCCCGCTTCTTCAGCTCCCCATTCCTCAGCTTCTTCAGCTCCCCATTCCCCCGCTTCTTCAGCCCCCATTCCCCCGCTTCTTCAGCTCCCCATTCCCCCGCTTCTTCAGCTCCCCATTCCCCCGCTTCTTCAGCTCCCCATTCCCCCGCTTCTTCAGCTCCCCATTCCCCCGCTTCTTCAGCTCCCCATTCCTCAGCTTCTTCAGCTCCCCAATTCCCCCGCTTCTTCAATCACCCATTCCCCCGCTTCTTCAGTCCCCCATTCCCCCGCTTCTTCAGTCCCCCATTCCCTCGCTTCTTCAGTCCCGCATTCCCTCTTCAGTCCCCCATTCCCCCGTTTCTTCAATCACCCATTCCCCCGTTTCTTCTATCACCCATTACCCGCTTCTTCAGTCCCCCATTCCCCCGCTTCTTCAGTCACCCATTCCCCGCTTCTTCAGTCCCCCATTCCCTCTTCAGCCCCCCATTCCCCCGCTTCTTCAGCTCCCCATTCCTCAGCTTCTTCAGCTCCCCATTCCCCCGCTTCTTCAGTCCCCCATTCTCCCGCTTCTTCAGTCCCCCATTGCCCCGCTTCTTCAGTCACCCATTCCCTCTTCAGTCCCCCATTCCCTCTTCAGTCCCCCATTCCCCCGTTTCTTCAGTCCCCCACTCCCCCGTTTCTTCAGTCACCCATTCCCCCGCTTCTTCAGTCACCCATTCCCTCTTCAGTCCCCCATTCCCTCTTCAGTCCCCCATTCCCCCGTTTCTTCAGCTCCCCATTCCCCCGCTTCTTCAATCACCCATTCCCCCGCTTCTTCAGTCCCCATTCCCCGCTTCTTCAGTCCCCCATTCCCTCGCTTCTTCAGTCCCCCATTCCCTCTTCAGTCCCCCATTCCCCCGTTTCTTCAATCACCCATTCCCCCGTTTCTTCAATCACCCATTACCCGCTTCTTCAGTCCCCCATTCCCCCGCTTCTTCAATCACCCATTCCCCCGTTTCTTCAATCACCCATTCCCCCGCTTCTTCAGTCCCCCATTCCCTCTTCAGTCCCCCATTCCCTCGTTTCTTCAGTCCCCCACTCCCCCGTTTCTTCAGTCACCCATTCCCCCGCTTCTTCAGTCACCCATTCCCTCTTCAGTCCCCCATTCCCTCTTCAGTCCCTCATTCCCCCGTTTCTTCAGCTCCCCATTCCCCCGCTTCTTCAGTCCCCCATTCCCCCGCTTCTTCAGTCCCCCATTGCCCCGCTTCTTCAGTCCCCCATTCCCTCTTCAGTCCCCCATTCCCTCTTCAGTCCCCCATTCCCCCGTTTCTTCAGTCCCCCACTCCCCGTTTCTTCAGTCACCCATTCCCCCGCTTCTTCAGTCCCCCATTCCCTCTTCAGTCCCCCATTCCCTCTTCAGTCCCCATTCCCCCGTTTCTTCAGTCCTCCATTCCCCCGTTTCTTCAGCTCCCCATTCCTCCGTTTCTTCAGTCCCCCATTCCTCCGCTTCTTCAGTCCCTCATTCCCCCGCTTCTTCAGTCCCCCATTCCCCCGCTTCTTCAGTCACCCATTCCCCCGCTTCTTCAGTCCCCCATTCCCTCTTCAGTCCCCCATTCCCCCGTTTCTTCAGTCCCCATTCCCCCGCTTCTTCAGTCCCCATTTCCCCGCTTCTTCAGTCCCCCATTCCCTCTTCAGTCCCCCATTCCCCCGCTTCTTCAGTCCCCCATTCCCTCTTCAGTCCCCCACTCCCCCGTTTCTTCAGTCCCCATTCCCCCGCTTCTTCAGTCCCCCATTCCCCCGCTTCTTCAGTCCCCCATTCCCCCGCTTCTTCAGTCCCCCATTCCCCGTTTCTTCAGGGATTCCCCCGTTTCTTCAGTCCCCCATTCCCCCGCTTCTTCAGCCGCCATTCTCCCGCCTCGTCAGCCGCCATTCCCCCGCTTCTTCAGCCGCCATTCCCCCGCCTCGTCAGCCGCCATTCCCCCGCTTCTTCAGCCGCCATTCCCCCGCCTTGTCAGCCGCCATTCCCCCGCCTCGTCAGCCGCCATTCCCCCGCCTCGTCAGCCGCCATTCCCCCGCTTCAGAATGGCACAGATGAACTTCAGCCGGCGGTTAGTGCAGCAGTCACACTGGGCAGCACTGTAGAACCAGAATGACAAGCAGCCTCTAGTTGGCAACCCATCCAATCCATCCAATCTTATTCGTCACAGCAGCCGAGCGCTCTGTCCGGTGCTGTTGCTGCCAAGCAAGACAAAGCTCCCTTCTACCTGAAGCTGCTCCGACATCGCTAACTAAAAGGCTGTTTGCTTAAGAAACACGAAAGCGAGCGCCCCCCCCAAAACTGGCAGTAATTAACCGTTTTTCTCGCGACACGACGCCGCCTCCCTCACAACCGAAATCCCCCATGCGAAATCCCCTCCATCCTCTCCCGCAGAAGATGCTCGATTTGAAAATTGCATAGGCGGTTTGCTCTGCTGCAGACCTGTTTCTGAAAACATTTGGACAGATCCGGGGATGGCTGGCTCCTCCTGGTCTCCATGGCCCCAATGGTGGGATCTGTGCCGCGAAAACAGCCGCGTCCTAAAAATGAAGCTTTTGGGCTTGGCAGAATCTGGTGTGTTCTGTCCGTATTTTCACTTCCGTTTTCTCGTGCGATGTTGGAAATCACTGAGATCCAGAAATAGGGATATAGGAGGGGATTTGGGATTTGAAGAATCTGGACCTATGATAGTATTGCATTGGGAATGTAGGGATTAAGGATCTAGGGATAGGGAATAGGTATCTGAAGACTAGGGGTTAGGGTTTAGAGATTAGGGATCGATGGATTAGAGATCTAGGGATTAGGGATCTAGGGATTAGGGATTAGGGATTAATGACTGAGGGTTATAGATTAGGGGCATATGGATTAAGGATTTATGGATAAAGGTCCAGGATAAGAATTCGGGATTAGGGATTAGGGATCTAGGGATTAGGGATTAAGGAATAAGGGTTGGGGATTAGGGACACATGGATTAAGGATCTATGGATAAGGGTTAGGGATAAGGATTAAGGATCTAGGGATTAGGGATTAGGGATTAAGAACTAAGTGTTGGGGATTAGGGACATATGGATTAAGTATCTATTGATAAGGGTTAGGGATAAGGATTAGGGATCTAGGGATTAGGGATCTAGGAATCCAAGGAGTATGAAATGGGATTAGGGATTTAGATAACCTGAATCTAGGGATTAGGAAGCCAGTGATTGGGTATAGGGATCTTAGATTTGGGAATTGGGATCTGCAATTCGGACTCTAGGGATCTAGGGGGTTTCAAACCCATCTGCTTTTCTAACAACCCGAAGAACTTTCATAGCTCACCCGCTGTCAAAATTGCATAGAAACAGATGAGGCATCAGTCACGCATGCCAGCATCCAGACAAGACAGAGGCTGGCCCTATTAAAACACGCCTCACAAAAAAACGATTTAAATGTTTTTTGAACCGCAGACGCCAGAACTTGCATTGTCCCGGCAAATCCGTGTTGAAGATAAAAAGTGAAGCGAGAGTGCTCTGAAGAGCTTGTGTGGGAGGCAAATTGTCAGCAAAGTTAAGCCGGAATCCGCGGGGATCTGCGTGACACAGTTGGAGCAGCAGCAGCAGCAGGCGGCCCCCGGTGTCAATTGATTGCGTAACATACCTGGCTGAGATAGAGAGAGGGCCTATTTGGCAAAAAAGCGATTCCCTGCCCCCGTGACGGGTTACGCAACGCATGGGAGGGTGCAGACTGTCACCCAAGCCCAGTCCCAGGTCTCCCCTCAACTGCTGGGAACGCGGTACGGTTTGTAAAGTAATCTTCAGTCTTGACAACTTGAATAAGGAGGGGCATCAACCTTGGCCCGGCTACGTACGAATTTTCCAGTAGTCCCTTAAACTTATTACGTCACTGAAATTTTAATTACAATTTCACTTTTTTACATTCCGACCGACCCGAATTTGTTGTGAATTTTTTATAGAGATCTACTCATAGTAGCAGGCAGGGATGTGCGCTCGCGTGCGGTCTGGTTGGCTAGCGAAAGCTTGTCGCTCATTGGCTGGGGAGTTTCCCTGGCAAAGCCCCAAGCTTATATTGAGGATAAAAGCTCTGTGTAGAGAGAGCTGTTGGATATCGTAATTTTATACCCTGTGAACAGCTTTCCCAGGTCATCTTGTTCCGGTAACCGCGGGAACAACTGTTGGACTCTGGAGACCCATGCAACTGCTGCGACCCGGACACCTGGTGAGGTTTAAAATAGGATTTTATGCTTGAATCAATCTGATTCCCCACCCCCAATCTGATTCCCCATTCCCCCAATCTGATTCCCCATTCCCCATCTGATTCCCCACCCCCAATCTGATTCCCCATTCCCCCAATCTGATTCCCAATTCTCCCAATCTGATTCCCCATTCCCCCAATCTGATTCCCCATTCCCCTAATCTGATGCCCCATTCCCCCAATCTGATTCCCCATTCCCCAATCTGATTCCCCATTCCCCAATCTGATTCCCCATTCCCCAATCTGATTCCCAATTCTCCCAATCTGATTCCCCATCCCCCAATCTGATTCCCAATTCTCCCAATCTGATTCCCCACTCTCCCAATCTGATTCCCCAATCCCCAATCTGATTCCCCATTCCCCAAATCTGATTCCCCATTCCCCAATCTGATTCCCCATTCCCCTAATCTGATTCCCCATTCACCCAATCTGATTCCCCATTCCCCTAATCTGATTCCCCATTCCCTCAATCTGATTCCCCATTCCCTCAATCTGATTTCCCCATCCCCCAAGCTGATTCTCCAAGTTCCAGAGCCCCAAATGCCATAAAAATCCCCATCTCCATTTCCAGCCAGCCAGCTCAACTTAATGCCATGCACCCGCAATCGGCCAAGGCTGCTGCCGCAGTGCTGTGCTGCTGCTGGCTGTCTCTGCAAACAGGTGAGAGGGTGAGAGACAGAGAAAGGTGTGAACTCAAGCAGCTATCTTGCTTCCGATCAAATTGACTTGGAATTTTTTAATTCAGCGAGAGAACAATATTTGAGGAGGCCTGAGTCAGGTCTCGAGCGCGAGTAACTCGAGAAGCTGGCAGGCAAGGCAAACAGGCAAGCCGAATAACAATGGGATTGAAAAGTCACAAACTGGATGCGTGGGAATTTTTAAATTGTTTGGATAAAACCGCTGCTGAGGGGGATGTGAGCAAGCCTTGGCAAACACCAGGGTGGAAAGCTTTGTGATAGGATAAGCTGAGCTCCCACTGCAGTCCCCACTGCAGTCCCCACATTTAATCCCCTCTGTCTTTACATAAACTATCCCTCCTCCAATCCCGATTCCCGAATCCCCCTTCCCGAATCCCCCTTCCCGAATCCCAATTTCCCGAATCCCAATTTCCCGAATCCCCATTTCCCGAATCCCAATTTCCCGAATCCCCCTTCCCGAATCTCCCTTCCCGAATCCCCCTTGCCGAATCCCCCTTCCCGAATCCCCCTTTCCGAATCCCCCTTCCCGAATCCCAATTTCCCGAATCCCAATTTCCCGAATCCCCATTTCCCGAATCCCCATTTCCCGAATCCCCATTTCCCGAATCCCCATTTCCCGAATCCCCATTTCCCGAATCCCCATTTCCCGAATCCCCATTTCCCGAATCCCCGATTCCCGAATCCCCCTTCCTGAAACCCCATCCTTAAATCCCGATTCCCTAACCCGCACCCCGTGAGTCAGACCCCATGCCTCACGGGGTCAGTCAGTGTGCTGGGATTTCAGTTCGCAAGTCCTCATCCCTGCTCAGCCAACCGGTCTGCTCAGCTCGGGCAACTCGAAGGGCAACCTTAAAAAACTCAATTTTTTCTTCGAAGTGAAACTCAACTGCGGCAGGGGATATTTTGTGGCAGAAAAAGGTCCGAGAACCATCGGAGCCGTCAGCCAAGGAACACAATGCTGAATCCCCTTGGGATGCGCCGCTCTGCCAATTTCCCTCATTGCTTGCGCGAAGCCTCGGCGGCGTGATTGACAGAGAGTAGCAGCAGCCACCTCTGCTGTTGCCAATGTCAAAGAGTGAGGGCCACCGAGGTTGGGGTGGTAGTTGCCAGAAAAGACTTATGGGGAGAATATAGTGGCCAATATAAGGAATCCTGCCTTGCTGGGGTTTCTGTCACTCAGAGCTGCTTCATGCGAAGCCAATGTACCGCGTTGGGATGCGAAATTATCTGGGACTGGCAGTTGATAGATGGATAAAGGACAGACAGACAGACAGACAGACAGACAGACAGACAGACAGACAGACAGACAGACAGACAGACAGACAGACAGACAGACAGACAGACAGACAGACAGACAGACAGACAGACAGACAGACAGACAGACAGACAGACAGACAGAAAGACAGACAGACAGACAGACAGACAGACAGACAGACAGACAGACAGACAGACAGACAGACAGACAGACAAACAGACAGACAGAAAGACAGACAGACAGACAGATGCAGCAATCCTCCCTAATGGAAGCCGCTCCTAGAAGAAGTAGCAATTTTATCCCGTTTTCTTTGCCGTCGCCGCAGCATTTCAGCCGCAGCAGCTGAAACTCCGTTTATCAACAGCGACTGTAGCGCAGCGGGATAAGCCGAAAACAATGCTCCACTCTCCCAGCCTCTCCTGCATCAGCCCGGGGTTCGGGTTGCCATGCCGAATGGCCGAAATCTGAGACGGGGATCTGAGAGAGCTGGCCCGATTCCCCTCCCACCCCATCAAGCAGGTGGAACTGATTTGTGAGCCGAATATCCCTGATGCGGAATGACAGGAGCTCGGATGTTAAATGATGGACAGCACAGCGGATCCCACTTTTTGCGCCCAAATCCCAAAAACTCCGCACACGCCCCTTGTCCCTGCCGGTATCCGGGCTACCAACGGCTGACCGGTCTGTTTTCCCCTTTTGCGCTACAATAATCTCCCATGATGCGGCAGCCCCCCCCCCCCAGTTCCCGGGGATTCCCACGCCCATCCCTCCCCCCGCCTCACATCCGGCTGGGGACGCCGGGCCTCTCTCGCCTTTATTTCCTGGAAAGCGGATGCTGCGCTGACCCAGCTATTAATCCGGAGCCTCCAAGTTGCCGTCACCCGGCTGAGCTGAGTTCACTGCCTGGCCGTTCTTAGAATTCTAAGAAACCGCCATATTCTAAGAAGCAACAGATCATCATTCTTAGAATTCTAAGAAACCGCCACATTCTAAGAAGCAACAGATCATCATTCTTAGAATTCTAAGAAACCGCCACATTCTAAGAAGCAACAGATCACCATTCTTAGAATTCTAAGAAACCGCCATATTCTAAGAAGCAACAGATCATCTCCCCTGCATGCTTCTCTCCTTTCTTTCATTTCTTGCATTCTCTGCTCCTAGGGGAATTGTGCGCGAGTTTTTTCCTGCCTATCGAGACTGAATTTTGCATTTTCAAAGCCGAATATGGGATGGGTGGCTTTTATCCCGCTGTAGGCATGAATTATTAATCTACGGGGCTGTCGAAATAGGCAATGCGAGATGCGACAGCGCTGTTTGGGGGTTGGGTTGGGAAGTGAGAACGAGTGCGGTGCAGAAATGTCCGACCGGCGCTCGCGCTGACTCAGCGCCAGTTGTTTTCTGGCGCCAGGTTCTGGAGCTGGGAGGTTATCGAATTTCTGCTGGTTGGCAGGGGGGAGAGGGGATAAAATTCCCCAGTCGATCTGAACTGAGCAGCCTATTAAAAAAATATCCTTTCACGCAATGCCGGTTACTCACCTGTTCCCCTGGGGACATCTGCCCTCGCTAGGGGGGGGGGCAACTCACTTCTCCCCCCCCCCTTTCAATTCCCCATTTTTCCTCATCCCGAATTTTACTTCCAAAAGGAGAGCGAGCTCGCATAAAAATCCCATAAACATATTTTTGAGAGGGATGAAAGGGGACAGGGGTGGCATGTCTTGATGGGGAACAGGATTAACCTTCTTTTGATCAGGAATTCTGCAGCGCCTGCTTCAGGGGTTCGCCCGGAGCCCGGACCCTGCGCAGCCCCTTTCAGATCCCTGAGTTCACCTTGTTTGCAGTTCCCGCCAAAGCCACCGCACCGGCAACACAGAATTATTGAATTATGCCTATCAGCCTCACATCCCCCCTTTGGGAATATTATAATATTTAGTAGGCTAGCAAATGCCGGACAATTATGAAAACTAAAACAAAAATTTGCATAACAGAATTTCCTGCACGCACATTTCGAGTTCTTCTATTGGAAGACCGGCCATACCGGAGAGTCCCTGCTTGCCGTTTGCTTCTTCTGGAAGCAGATCCAGATCCGCCCAGTTGGAAAAACGGACAGACGGCCTCGCCGCTAAACGATCCGATGAGGAAGCTAAGGAGTCTGGCTCCCTATAAATCCTATCAAACGCCATTGTTGGGCCAATTAGATGAGGCTGGATGGGAGCCAGTTCCGCATGCGGATGGGATTAAACCCAGTTTATCCCCCCGCTTCTTCAGCGCGCTCCCCAGCCTCCTCAGGCCCACTCCAGTTGTCGAAGAGCCGGGCTGAGAGGCCGTCGCACAATCAGGCCGCGGGTCGGCCGGGGCACAGAGGTAGCGGAGCTGGAAGTCTTGAAGTGGCTGCTTTTGCCAAGGAGTCTTTGCAGGCGCTGACCACTTCGCTGGGAGGGTTAGGGAGGGGAGGAGGGGAAAGCGAAGTCTGCCGACATCTGGTGGACAGAACTGGCTGCCGAATCTGCCTGCCTGCCACCCAGCGTCTGTGATCTCTGTGCGTCCCTGTCATCAGGGGAACTGAGTTGCTGAGTCAACTCTGTGCTCTGCTGGTAGCTCTGCCGTTCCGATCAGCTCGCTTGATTGCCACTTTTCTCTTGTGGTCTCCTCTGAGCTGGCCTTCTGCCTGTCGTCATCTCATCATCTCTAGTCATCTCCCGTCATCTCCCATCATCTCCCATCATCTCCCATCATCTCCCATCATCTTCCATCATCTCCCATCATCTCCCATAATCTACCATCATCTTCCATCATCTCTCATCATCTTCCATCATCTCCCATCATCTCCCGTCATCTCCCATCATCTTCCGTCATGCCCCATCATCTTCCATCATCTCCCATCATCTCCCGTCATCTCCCATCATCCCCCATCATCTCCCATCATCTCCCATCATCTCCAATCATCTCCTATCATCTCCCATCATCTCTCATCATCTCCCATCATCTTCCATCATCTCCCATCATCTCCCATTATCTCCCATCATCTCCCATTATCTCCCATCACCTCTCATCATCTCTTATCATGTCCCATTATCTCCCATCATCTTCCATCACCTACCGTCATCTCCCATCACCTCCCATCATCTCCCATCATCTCCCATCACCTCCCATCATCTCCCATCATCTCCCATCATCTCCCATCATCTCCCATCATCTCCCATCATCTCCCATCATCTCCCATCATCTCCCATCATCTCATATCATCCTCATATCATTACACGTCATCTCCCATCATCTCTAACACTCCATTGTCTTGGTCTGCACAGCCCCCCCCCCAATCCACAGCTGCTGAAACAACCCCCAAGGCACAAACAAAGTGTGGGGCACTCTGGTTAATTAGTAAATATGAGCGTAGTAAACGCAGGAATTCCAATCTCAATTCCAATCCTCTCTCTCTCTCGAAAAAAAGCGTCAACCCCCCTCAATCCCCCTCTCCACTCTCCCATCTACTCGCCCCACCCAGCACTGACAGCTGGGGAGAACAAAGGCGACGATGAGGTGGGGAGTTGGCGGGTCACCCTGTCAGTCAATTTAATTCTTCCCATTTCCAAATCTTGCTCGAGATGAGGAAGGTGCCGATATCGCCAATTATAGCCATAGCACACATGGCAGATAGACAGGTAGATAGGTGAGTGACGGCAGTGGCACCTACCTTACTGAGTGTGACTAAATTATTAGGTGTGTCATACCTTCGCTTACTTGGGTGCAGATTCTAAGATATGGTTTTTTCCAATTAGCGGGCTTTTCCCCGTATGGCCCGGGGCTGCGAAACTATGTGAGTATGAATGCCTTGAAATTTATTGAAACAATGCGTGAATAGAGAATTGCGCTACACAGACTGAGAATGAGAGCATGAGGTCTGGCGAGAGAGAGAGAGAGAGAGAGAGAGAGAGAGAGAGAGAGAGAGAGAGAGAGAGAGAGAGAGAGAGGTGGAGAATGGAGAGAGAGAGAGAAAGAGAGGTAGAGAATGGAGAGAGAGAGAGAGAGAGAGAGAGAAAGAGAGGTGGAGAATGAAGAGAGAGAGAGAGAAAGAGAGGTGGAGAATGGAGAGAGAGAGAGAGAGGTGGAGAGTGGAGAGAGAGAGAGAAAGAGAGGTGGAGAATGGAGAGAGAGAGAGAGAGAGGTGGAGAGTGGAGAGAGAGAGAGAAAGAGAGGTGGAGAATGGAGAGAGAGAGAGAGAGAGAGAGGTGGAGAATGGAGAGAGAGAGAGAGAAAGAGAGGTGGAGAATGGAGAGAGAGAGAGAGAGAGAAAGAGAGGTGGAGAATGGAGAGAGAGAGAGAGAGAGAGAAAGAGAGAGAGAGGTTGAGAAATGGAGAGAGAGAGAGAGAGAGAGAGAGAGAGAGAGAGAGAGAGAGAGAAAGAGAGAGAGAGGTTGAGAAATGGAGAGAGAGAGAGAGAGAGAAGGGGGTAGAGAAATGGAGAGAGAGAGAGAGAGAGAGAGAGAGAGAGAGAGAGAAGGGGGTAGAGAAATGGAGAGAGAGAGAGAGAGAGAGAGAGAGAGAGAGGAGAGAAATAGAGAGAGAGAGAGAGAGAGAGAGAGAGAGAGAGAGAGAGAGAGAGAAAGAGATAAAAAGGTAAAGAAACGGAGAGAGAGAGGTAGAGACACAGAGACAAAGGGAGAGCTGGCGGGATGAGGCAGCGCAGGTTGCGTGACAAGAATCCTGGCATGCAGACGCCACAGCGGGAACTCCCTCCAGCCAGTCTTCTCCTAGTAGCAATAAGTTCTGGAGAGCCCTGATTTCACAAGGGAGAAATTCAAGCAACTGTGACTCGCAATTTAAGAGCAGACTGCAGCTCGTGTGCGTGTGAATTCCAAGAAACCCGAAAAAGCGAGCTTATCACTGGCATTCGAGCTCCATCAGCGCCCCCCCAAAGCCACTTATTTGATAATGAGAAGGCGGAACAGGCTGGGAACAAGTGAAGCGAGACGGGAATTCAAATTCCTGGGTGCAAGGAATGCATTTGTTAGAAACCCGAAAGAGAATCTTGAGTGAAGAGCATTGTGCCCTGTAATTTAGCCCAGCTGAATTGCTGCCCAACTTTCCTTGAATGTATCTCTTTGCCAGGGCTTCTCTGTGTCCCGATTTGAGTCCATTAAATTATGTGTATTTTCCTGAATAAATTCTCTTTATCTGAAGGCTACAGGCTTGACTTGAGCTCAAGTGTCACTGCTATAGGGATTCAGTTCTGAATGCCGAGTCTGGGGGCGCTTTTTTAAGCGCCTACTGAACATAAGCACACACTGTCATAAGCGCTTACTGAACATAAGCGCACACTGTCATAAGCGCTTACTGAACATAAGCGCACACTGTCATAAGCGCTTACTGAACATAAGCGCACACTGTCATAAGCGCTTACTGAACATAAGCGCACACTGTCATAAGCCCTTATTGAACATAAGCGCACACTGTCATAAGTGCTTACTGAGCATAAGCGCACACTGTCATAAGCGCCTACTGAACATAAGCGCACACTGTCATAAGCTCTTACTGAGCATAAGCGCACACTGTCATAAGCGCGCACTGTCATAAGCGCGCAATATATAAATGAAACCCTCAACTCCAACTCAAGCAGCTCAAGCGGCCAGCGGCAGCGGCGGGCTCAGCCTGAGCATCAGCCAGTCCCAGGCCTCAGTGCAGCCGGGAGACCCTGTGGCCATCAGCTGCAGTTTCTTCCCGGCAGCGACCTACATTTTCTGGCGCTTCTCCCCCGACGAGGGGCGCACGTGGACCCGGCTGGGCATCTGCCACTCGGATTCGGCCAGGTGCAACCAGCTGGGCGCCTCGCCTGCCGACCGTGCAGTCCGGCTGAGCACGAACGGCAGCCTGACCATCGGGAACGTCAGCAGAGCCAGCGACGGGGCGTACGAGTGCGAAGGAATTCGAAATACGGACTCGGCCAAGGGCAACGCCAGCGTAACTGTGGCCAGTGAGTAGGGTGAGAGGTAGACCATAGTGTGCAGTGGAGTAGGGTGAGAGGTAGACCATAGTGTGCATTGGAGTAGGGTGAGAGGTAGACCATAGTGTGCAGTGGAGTAGGGTGAGAGGTAGACCATAGTGTGCATTGGAGTAGGGTGAGAGGTAGACCATAGTGTGCAGTGGAGAAGGGTGAGAGGTAGACCATAGTGTGCAGTGGAGTAGGGCATGTGACTGAGAGGCATAGAGTGCGGGGAAGATGCAGTCTAGTGCTAATTCTAGGTTCAGAGAGTGTGGATCTGTGAGTGAGCAGGTTCACCCCCAACAGTGTAAAACATTCAAGACGGCCGGAAATGAGTTACTGAGGTAACAGGCTGGATAATTAGAAAAAAGCAAAAAAATTCCCTCCGCCAGAGACTGAGCAGCCGCGGCGGCAGTCTCGCTAGCAGACAGCAGTAGATCACGCCTGCCATCCCACTATAGCCAGCCGTTACCGGAGAACCCCAAGGGGGATGTCTTCCTCCGCCAGTTGCCATCCCTCATAGTTGCTGAGCATTCTTTACTGCTTTGCTCAAAAAGCTACTCAAGAAAAAATTTTTCGGAGCGGAAAAATCGCAGAACAAGGAGGGGCAGCGGGGAAAGGGGGACTCCAAATGCGACTCCGTCAGGGACTTCGAGACGGGCACAGAGCGCCTTGAGTGTCCCAGCCAGCAGACGCTCAGTAAAATAATAGGGCGCGGGGATAAAACTCCTCTTCAACTTGACTTTGCTGGAAGGTCGCTTCCTCCTCAAAAATCCACTCAGTCGCCACTCCAGCCGGGCCTCAACTGCTTTCCCTGAGTTCTCCCTGCTCAATTTCTCTCCACGGCACTGAGCACTGTGAGCAGAGAAAGCGGTCGCTACCCCCGGCGGGGGGAAGCGCCGAGAAAAAAACCTGAGCAAACTGAGCCTGCCACGCCTGGGGGTGACGCAATTTCACCTGTCAAATTGACGGCTCTCATCCGTGATGCGACAATTCTTTGTCCCCCACTATTTGTTACCTGGTGAACAAACAGCTCCTCTGTGAATGGACAGTCTAAAGCAGCTTGTCATCTGTATTCACAGAGAGTTGGCTGCGGAGTTGGCTGCGGTCACCCCCTGATGCAGCCCCTTCACCCTCCCGCAGCCAACGCTGAGGCAATTCTGCCCACCCTGAGCACAGACAAGCGCGCCAATACTGCACGCAGGCACAGCACTCACACACGATCACACAGGGTGTACAGCGGCCCTGACTTTGTATACTCTATGCATGTACACTCTGTCTGTGTTGTGCACAGGTACATTTTTATTCATTCCACTGATCCCAAATGATCTGAACCTGCAGCTCCGCCGGGGTCGCCGACATTGTGGGGCCCGGCACGTCCGACAGCCGAAGGCCGGCGAGTCCGGCTGAGCTGCACCAGCCTCGGCGGTAACCCGCCACCCCGACTCATCTGGCTGCGTCGAAGATTCGGCCAGTCGGAGTTCGAACCCCTGACCTCGGATGCCAATTACTCGTCAAGGTCTTCGTCCGTTGAAATTCGCCGCCAACCTCCGGAGAGAAAGTTCGGCGCCCAGCGGAGCGAGCTGCTGATGGTGGCCAGGGCCGCGGACCACCGGGCGCTGATCCGCTGCCGGGCGCTGCACCGCATGGGAAACTCCAGCAGCGAGAGCCTGCAGCTAGGGGTGCTGTGTGAGTGGGGCAGCTGGGGTTGGATTCCAGTTGAGTTTGGAGGGATTCTATTCTATACTCGATATTGTTTGCATCGGGCAGCCATCAATACATATAATAATTAATTCCCTGCAAACTAATTCCCTGCAAACTAATTCCCTACAAACTAGTTCCCCACAAACTAATTCCCTACAAACTAGTTCCCCACAAACTAATTCCCTACATACTAATTTCATACATACTAATTCCCTACAAACTAATTCCCTACAAGCTAATTCCCTACAAGCTAATTTCCTACAAACTAATTCCCTACAAACTAATTCCCCATAAACTAATTCCCCAAGAAATAATTCCCTACTGACTAATTCCCTACAAACTAATTCCCTACAAACTAATTCCCTACAAACTAACTCCCTACAAACTAATTCAGTACAGACTAATTCCTTACAGACTAATTCCCTATAAAATAATTCCCCCAGACCCCCCGCGAGTCCGATGGTCGCGGTTGCAAGCGGCCTCCGTCCGCCTGGGCGACGCCGTCTGGTTGAACTGCACCGCGGATGCAAATCCGACCGCCAAAGTGTCGCTGTGGAAGGACGGCTCGGCCGTGTCAGGTGAGTGCGGTACTGGCTACTGAAGCTATCAGACTTAAGTAGTCAGTTACGGTTGTAGGATAAAGTGTTAATTTAGTTATTTCACATTTTTATTTAAATTTCTGTACATTTGCTATTGATTTTCTTGTCGCAACTTGTTGCTTCTATTGCCTGCTTTTTTTGCTTTTTCTTTTGTTCGGATGCCTCTTTTTTCTGTTTGCCTCTGTTATTTTTTTCTACGAGTCCTTACGGTTCATGAGCCGGTCTTAGCCTGGTATATTAATTAATCAGAGATTCGCTTTACATTCCTTTCTTGCTACTCATTCATTAGTAGGCGATCTCTTCTATTTATTGTTTTACAACTGTGGCTGCAGACACCGCCATAAAAGCAGCCTCTTCCCCGCCACCGCAGGCGCAGAGAACTCCAGCGTCAGTCACAGAGTCCCCGCCGCGTCCCTGGAAGACGCCGGCACCTACGAGTGCCGCGCGGCGAACTCGATGACGAACTCCTCGGCCTCCGCGGCAAACTTCACGCTGGAGGTGCAGCACCCGCCAGTGGTTTCCGTGCCTTCGTCCGTGGTTGTCCGCGAGTTCGCGCCCCTCCGCCTCAGCTGCCGCGTGCGTGCCAATCCGCCAGCCAGCTGGATTCGCTGGCGCCGTCAGGATGCGGCTCAGCAGCTGCCGAAGCCTCCGTCGGGAAATTCTACAGAGCCGCCGCCGTCGCAGCCGCTGCTGCTTGAGCTGGCCTCGGCCACTAGCTCCGACGCCGGTCGCTGGCTGTGCGAGGCGGGCAACAGCCTGGCAACGGCGTCCGCGGCGACCGCGGTGGCAGTCGAGTACCCGCCCGGCATGCCTGACGCTTCGGCCGCTGTCGACAGCAGCGTCGTGTCCGCAGTCAGCGCCCTGGCTGGAGACAACCTGACGCTGGTCTGCTCGCCCAACCGGCTCAGCCCGGGCTTCCCGCGGCCCCGCCTGGCCTGGTTGAGAGTCTCCGCGCGAGATTCTCCCGGGGGCAACGACGATGGAGACAGCGACGATTCGAACTCAGGGAGCCCATCGAATCGGCCCGTCCTCCAGCTGGTCAACGTCAGCCTCTCGGACACTGGCCGGTATCGCTGCCGCGCCAGCAACAGAGTCGGCCAGTCCGCGCCGGCCACCCTGCGGGTCAGCGTGGAATCGGCGCCAGCTTGGCGCCACGGCAGCGCGCCCAATGTGACGGCGCCGGCTGGCCGGGCCGAATTCGAGCTCGTCTGCGAATTTCAGGCGCGGCCCAGAGCGAAGATCGTCTGGCGGAGGATCGACGAAGACGGCGGGGGCAGCGGCGGCGGCGGCAGCGCGACCGTCGGACTGGCCGGCTCCGGGGCGAGGTTCAGCGTGGTGGAGACGGCGGACGATAGGGACTCGTGAGGATTCGGGGATTCGGGGACTGGAGACTCGGGGGTTTGGGGATTGGGGATTGGGGATTGGGGATTGGGGATTGGGGATTGGGGATTTGGGGATTGGGGATTGGGGATTCAAGGATTGGGGATTCGAGGATTGGGGATTCGGGGATTGGAGATTCGAGGATTGGATTCGGGGATTGGAGATTCGGGGATTTGGGATTCGGGGATTGGAGATTCGGGGATTGGGGATTCGGGGATTGGAGATTCGGGGATTGGGGATTCGGGGATTGGAGATTCGGGGATTGGGGATTAGGGAATTGGGGATTGGGGATTGGGGATTCGGGGATTGGGGATTCGGGAATTGGGGATTCGGGGATTGGAGATTCGGGGATTTGGGATTCGGGGATTGGGGATTGGGGATTCGGGATTGGGGATTGGGGATTCGATCTCCGATTTGGAATTTGGGATTCGGGGATTGGGGATTCGGGGATTGGGGATTCGGGGATTGGGGATTCGGGGATTGGAGATTCGGGGATTGGGGATTCAAGGATTGGGGATTCGGGGATTGGGGATTCGGGGATTGGAGATTCGGGGATTGGGGATTCAAGGATTGGAGATTCGGGGATTTGGGATTCGGGGATTGGGGATTCGGTATTGGAGATTCGGGGATTGGGAATTCGGAGATTGGGGATTCGGGAATTGGGGATTCGGGGATTGGAGATTCGGGGATTTGGGATTCGGGGATTGGAGATTCGGGGATTGGGGATTCGGGGATTGGGGATTCGGGGATAGGGGATTGGGGATTGGGGATTTGGGATTCGGGGATTGGGGATTGGGGATTCGGGAATTGGGGATTGAGGATTCGGGGATTGGGGATTCGGGGATTGGGGATTCGGAGATTGGGGATTCAAGGAATGGGGATTCGGGGATTGGAGATTCGGGGATTGGGGACTCGGGGATTGGGGACTCTGGAATTGGGAATTCGGGGATTGGGGATTGGGGATTGGGGATTCAAGATTGGGGATTCGCGGATTGGGGTTTTGGGGTTTCGGGGATTGGGGTTTTGGGGTTTCGGGGATTCTGGATTGGGGATTCTTCTTTATGACTCAGATAAATGATTCCTTATAACCCAACCCCACGCTGCCCCACTCCTAGCTTCACCACAAAGAGCCGTCTGATCTTTGTCGGCAGCCAGAGGACCGAGTTGGAACCGGAAGACGCGGGGCTGTACCGCTGCTCGGCTGAAAATATCCGTGGAGAGGCTGCGCACTCCATCAGGCTGACAGTCGAATGTGAGTTACGGTTAATTTCTTTTTATACCCCTAACAAGCTTTCCATGACTTCGCCTAATGATAATCTTATTGATTAGCCTCTATATTTAAAGTAAGGTAGCATCATGATCCCCTGTGACGTCTGTTAATTTTGATGACCCCATGATGACGCATGTTGACCCACGATGACCCCATGATGACCCTGTGATGACCCCATGGACCGACCCCTTAACAACCCCTCAGTCGCCCCAATCATCGAGCCGAGTCCCAGTCTCGTGGCGCTGGACGGCCAGGCCTCACTGGAGTGCTCAGTACTTGCCAAGCCCAGCCCAACTGTCACCTGGGAGTTCGCCAATGGCAGCCACGTGGGCCTGACTCTGCCGGACCCTAGACATCGCGGCCGAGTTCGGAGCACCCTGCATGGGGCTCGAACCCTGGGCCTCTACGCCTGCGTTGCTCGAAATCGACTTGGCGTGGCTAGGCGCGAGTTCCGTCTGGTTCCATCCGGACCGCCGTCACCGCCAGAGGACGTTCAAGTGGTCGCAACTGGCTGGGACCGGCTCGAACTGATCTGGCGGCCCGGCTTCGACGGTGGACAACCGGCAACTCCCATTGTGAACTGTCGGCGACTGGCGGTGCCAACCGAGTCGACAATAAAAGTGGCACAGACAGCAGCGAATTTGGCGGTGTCCACTAGGTGAGTTCGACTTATTTAAGCTTGCATTTGCAGTTGATTCCGCTAACTGCGGGTTACTAGCCAGCTTTAAATAGTTTACACCGCCTCTTAGGATGGGGTAGAAAATTAGGATGATGGGGTAAAGTGAAGACCAGCCAATCGCAGGTGGTCACGTGCGCATGTGGGTGGTGGACTCTGGATAGAAATGAAAAGGGTTAGTGTGACATAGTGATACGATGGACTTTCAAATAGTTTGTGTGTACTCGTACTGAAGTGTTGACTCACTAGCAGTGGCGATTGTTATTGACCGGCTTAGAGATTTGTTTGGTATTGTATTCAACCCCCACCCCCTGCGCGCGTGATTGAATCTGTCTGCACCCACCACCTCATTGTTAACTAATAAACATTGTCAGCCTAGCTCTCAAGCGAGCACCTTTTCTCACTCCTACAATTCAACACTATTGCCTCAGTTAACAAAGTTATCACAGCTAGACTGGTAGGCTAGCCAATCACAGGGCGTCACGTGTTGGTATGGGTGGTGGACTCTGAATAGAAAGTAAGAAGGGGTAGAGTGGTAGGCTAGCCAATCGCAGGGCGTCACGTGTTGGTATGGGTGGTGGACTCTGAATAGAAAGTAAGAAGGGGTAGAGTGGTAGGCTAGCCAATCGCAGGGCGTCACGTGTTGGTATGGGGGGTGGACTCTGAATAGAAAGTCAGAAGGGGTAGAGTGGTAGGCTAGCCAATCGCAGGGCGTCACGTGTTGGTATGGGGGGTGGACTCTGAATAGAAAGTCAGAAGGGGTAGAGTGGTAGGCTAGCCAATCGCAGGGCGTCACGTGTTGGTATGGGTTGGTGGACTCTGAATAGAAAGTCAGAAGGGGTAGAGTGGTAGGCTAGCCAATCGCGGACGGTCACGTGCTGGTGTGAGATGGTGGACTCTGGATAGAAAGTGAGAAGGCGTAGAATGTCTCGACTACAGTGCTCTAAAACTTGCTACTGTCCTTATTAGATAAGCTAGATTAGCCGCTTTTAAATATTACATTTCAAAGCGTTTCGGCAACACAATCTGCGGCGAACTTGACTGGTCTCCGGCCGGACACTGAGTACGCATGCTCGGTGCGAGCTGTCAATCGACTTGGCCAGGGCCCGGCCGCGCCCGAGGTCCTGGCTGTCACCCGATCCCTGCCGGTGCCGCCGCCTCGACGAATTCGCTGGCTTTGGCCGACGGGATCAAAGGGAGCACCAAATAATCCAAAGGAGCCTAACAAGAATTTTCCGCAGTCAGAATCAACGGCGGCTGAGCTAGCCTTCGACGCGCCGGTTGGTCTTTGTCTGCGAGTTGAAGCGACAAAGACTGCGGATAGTGCCGCAGGCGGCGGAGGCGATAAGCCAGCAGCAGGAGACTGGACTCTTCATCGACTGTGCGAGCCGTCCGAGCAGGGTCGAGTGGCGGGTCTGGACCCGAGCCGGCGCTACCGCTTGGCCCTGTGCCTGCCTGACCGACCCGACTTGTGCGGACCGGCTGTTGTTACCCCTGCTACTGACAGTAGTGAGTTAGGGATTGGCTTGGAAAACATTTCCGGGTTGGGACGGCAGCATTTGTTGAAGGGAAAATGACGAGTAAGGTGCAAAAAGGAAAATCTAGCGATCCCTGAAATACAGAAAGGATATTGTTCTTACTGAAATACCTGGCCTGAAAGGACAGCATAACCAGCTGAAGGATCCGACATGAAGGGACAGCATATCCAGCTGAAGGGTCTGACATGAAGGGACAGCATATCCAGCTGAAGGGTCTGACATGAAGGGACAGCATAACCAGCTAAAGGGTCTGACATGAAGGGACAGCATGTCCAGCTGAAGGGTCTGACATGAAGGGACAGCATAACCAGCCGAAGAGAGAAGCCTCTAAGGCCTCTATTTTTAGAAAGGCGATGCCATACAGTCAGGCAGTCAGAAAGTACACAGCCATTGAACAGCCATCGCATTGATCACGGATCGTTAAACGCAGTTGATTGACTTACTGTTGTTTATCGAGTAGCTGGAGGAGAGTACAGGGCAGCGACCTCCTTTCAGGGGGTTAGGAATCAGAAGTAGATCATTGAGATCACTCTGGGGGGGGGGAAGAGGACCAACGGAAACTCCAATCTGGGCTGCGATCCCTATAAGCCAATTTTCCTTCATATATACAGCATCATCGAATACTCGCTTCTCCATCTCGGCTTCCCATTCCCCATCATCCCTTTCCTGCCGCATTAGATAGCCCAGGGAAGAGCTCCGCGGAGGATGGCAGTGAATTCGCGCTAATTCATTGTTGCTACGCTAGATTACGAGTATGCTGTTTATGGATGCACTGCCCTGCGCGGGACGAAATCTGATAAGCAACAGAAATCCCCCCGCTAGGGCTCGAGGCGACACTTCTTGAGTTCGTCTTCTCTCATCCAGTTTTTCTATTCCCATTCCCAACTCCGTGGACCAATCACGGCTGCCCCAATACTGAAGCAGTGCAAAGCTTTTAGTATAAAAAGACTTAGCAATTTAGTTGATCTTTCTAACTGTTTTTATTTGCTGAAAAAAAGAAATGGACCAGAATGCAACGAACTTGCTGGTTGATGCCAGAGAGACCGAGGCCAATACGCTCGTACGACAGAAAAATGGAGCGCTGGCCTGAATCTCGTATTGCAGGAGATCAGTAAGCTGTTGAGTTTCTGGTTGCGAATTGGCGAAACTGGCCAATGCATTCGTGAGAGTTGGTTAGACTAGCAATCCATTCCATTGCTCCATTCGTGATTGGCTAGACTAGCAATCCATTCCATTTCTCCATCCGTGATTGGCTAGACTAGCAATCCATTCCATTTCTCCATCCGTGATTGGCTAGACTAGCAATCCATTCCATTTCTCCATCCGTGATTGGCTAGACTAGCAGTCCATCCCATTTCTCCATCCGTGATTGGCTAGACTAGCAGTCCATCCCATTTCTCCATCCGTGATTGGCTAGACTAGCAATCCACCCCACCCGCCGCAGTGTCAAATCTTCCCCAAGTCAGCGGCCCGACAATCATAGCCGTCGCCTCTATCTGCACCGGCCTGATCTTGCTGCTCATCTGCGTGCTGGCGTTCTTCTGCTGTCGACGGCGAGGCGGCGGCAGCGGCAGCAGATGCGGATGCGAGTACGTCGACGACAACGGGAACGAAGACGGTCGGCACAGGCGGAGAAAGGAATCCCGGCGAAGCAAAGGCAAGCAGCTGCCGTCGCCCCTGTCGCCGATTTCGCCGATGCCATCGCCTGGACGCGACGATCTGTGAGCGAAGTTGTTTGCGCACTACTAACTTGGGATCGGTTTTGGGACGCGTGGGACTCTCAGTTTTGAAAATATTGATAAAATTTACAACAAATGATTCGGGAAATAAGTGCACTGAGCATAGAGAAGATGCAGGAAAGAAGTCAGATGTAAAATAAATGGATTGAGAGATTGCGACACTAAGTGTCAGTTGAAAACGATATAAAGAAGAAAAATATTGGGTTGTCGACTGGGTATTGAGAGTCTGAGACTGTGGATTGAGCATTGGGACTGTGGATTGGGTATTGAAACTGTGGATTGAATATCGAAAATGTGTTTTGGGTATTGGGACTGCAAGTTGGGTATCGGGACAGTGGACCTAAAATTAAAATTATAATCTGGGTGTAATGGTTATAAACTGGGTATCGAGGGTATCGGGGGTTATAAACTGGGTAACGGGGGTCATAGACTGGGTGTTGGGGGTCATAGACTGGGTGTCGGGAGTTATAAACTGAGTATCGGGGGTCATAGACTGGGTGTCGGGGGTCATAGACTGGGTGTTGGGGGTCATAGACTGGGTGTCGGGTCGGGGGTCATAGACTGGGTGTCGGGGGTTATAAACTGGGTATCGGGGTCACAGACTGGGTGTCGGGGGTCATAGACTGGGTGTCGGGGGTTATAAACTGGATATCGGGGGTCATAGACTGGGTGTCGGGGGTCAGAGACTGGATGTCGGGTCGGGGGTCATAGACTGGGTGTCGGGGGTTATAAACTGGATATCGGGGGCCATAGACTGTGTGTCAGGGATTATAAATTGTGCTATAGGCTGGGTAGTTGACATTGTGGACTGAGGCTGTAACGGGTATTTGATTTGGAATCGGACACATCCCTGCCGTGAACCTGACCGCATGCAGGTGCCAGCACGAGATGCATCCAGAGGCCGGGCTGACCCCGACCTATCAATACTACGGCACAAGTCTCAAGCCATTCGCGATGGTTTCGCCTCATCCCAGTCTGTCAGGCACGGACGAGACCTCGGTGCATGCTGACCCCAAAGTGTTCGCAACCCTACTCAGCGCTAACAGTGAGGATTCGTTCGTATTCTGCTTTTTACATCTTATTTTTAGCACTCATCTGTGGGGAGCTGGCTGTATGGTAAATTCCCTCATCTTCATACCTTCATTAGTAGAACTATTGGCGTTATTAGCTAAATTATGATTTTCTTGGATAATGCAATCACCAGCCACTTATGGAGATAAAAAATACGAGTTTTTAAGTAGGCCTCCCATCATGTGAATAATGTATGCACTATAGCTATAACTAGGGATTCCAATCCCGGGATCCCGGGATTTCCTAAAGTTTGCAAGCGGAATCCCCGGATTACTCTAGTCCGGGATTTTCCGGGATTTAAGAGTAACAAGATTTCGAGACTTTTAATCCCGGGGCCGGGATTGTCAATTGTCGGAATTTTGGAATCCTTAGCTATACCAGAGAGTGCTACATCGGTCATGGTTCAAGTACAACACATTCCACTTAACCTGTCTTGTTTAGTCTAAAATACGTATGGAATATAAGTACACATAAGTTATAGGTTAATCCAATTACGCTTGTACACAATTGCAACAGCAACTGCACAATCGACCAAAAATATTTCAGACCCAAATCTCATTTCAATCTCATTTCAGACCCAAAGGATGGATCGGGTTCAGATCACAGCAGTAGTACATTTTTGCATCCTTCAAGGCATCGCAAAGTTATTTACGAAGTTGTGGTGTAAAAAAAACAATGGCGGATCTTCTCCAGAAGCTATTGCCTACTGCAGCTTTATTTCATGTATGTGGCTTGAATAGGTAACAGAAACAGAAGCCCTCAACCTAATGTATATATGGATCATGGATGTACTTTTAAGAGCATTTAAAAGCTAATGCCTAGTACATAATATTTTACATTTTATTTGATGTTATAAACATTTGGAGGGAAATGAAATAGTAAAAGTGCTGGGCCGAAAAGCGAGAGTGCAAAATTGGCATCAACAACCACAAACTATGTTTAATAATTTAGAAATTTGAAAGTCCTTCCATATCACTCTTATTTTGATTTTTGACATCTGGCACCGCTGAGCTGTATTTATTTGTATTCAGTATGCTTAGCGAGATAGTAGTGATAATTACAATCAAATCAATCGCTCATTGGTCTTTCAGTACAACAGTGGCAGAATCGCGCTTAAAGTACTCGCACTACTAAATACTACTCTAATTAAAAAGTTATTAATGTAAAGATCAAAGATCTGTTCTTGCATGTTGATTTTAGTGTAACATTGTACTGCTTTTTGAGTTTAATGTCAAGCTTTAAAAATGTAAATTGCTGAAACCAATGATTTCTAATGAGACAACATTGCAACCCCAGTTTATCGTATGTGTCCATGTATATTGACATTGATCAGTCCCTCTTCCTCGTATGGCTCTTGCTTTGTAATCTCAAGAAATGGCAAAGTAAATAGTACTTAATTTTAATGCCTCTTTGGGTTTCAGTTGAACCAATATTTGAAGCTCACTAGAGTCATGTCCAAACTCCTAGTTACTCCTAGTTACCTTACCTAGTTACTTGCTTTTCATATAATACGCTTGCACTTGCATATTTCTTTTGAATGTACTTGCCATCGTTGTCTTGTGCCGTCTGTTCGACAATAGAAACAATATATTTTGCTATAGCTACCTTATTTCTTCTTGACTTGTATAGTCAAATATCGATCTTCTTTTCATCTGTGCCCCGCGAACCACAGTTGTTTTTTGTAATTAACTTACTACGCTTCTGCACCAAGCTTTGCAGCAAATTAAAACAAAAGTAACTGCAACTGAAACACTGAAAAAATTCAGTGCATTCATTCATGCCCATGGTTTGTTTCAGAACTAAACTTTTGAATAGAATCGTTTTTAATCAGTTTAGTTTCAATTTTTTTAATTTACAGAGTCAGAGTTCTGCATGCATTCAATCGCAATTTAAGATTAATTTTAACACACTACGAGAGCAGAAGTTGCTTATTACTATACTCGATTAGCACTAAGGCCTAAGGGAGGTTTGCTGATGCCTGATACTTAATTCGATAGCCTTCGATCAACCAGCCATAGAGGACTGACCGAAATTTTATGACAAGTTCACTTC
The DNA here is from genome assembly GCA_002269645.1 of Macrostomum lignano. Classification (NCBI taxonomy): domain Eukaryota; kingdom Metazoa; phylum Platyhelminthes; family Macrostomidae; genus Macrostomum; species Macrostomum lignano. The sequence continues at coordinate 386,263 of NIVC01000708.1, forward strand.
AACCCCCGTCTAATTTGGCTCCAAACAAGTGTCAAGCTGCATTGGTGGTTTAGCTTTGAACCATTTTATCGATCCATAGACGAAGTTGCAAAAGGCTAGAGTAGAATGGGAGCTTGCGATTGGCTGGAATGGTTCAGCCAGGCTTCAAGAGTTTCGGAATAGTGGCCTTCATTTGTGGCTCCACCGAGTCTTTCACAAGCTAGCGAAACATTAACGATGCAACGGACATGTCTAGGTGCCTGACCTGGGGCTTTTCATGGCCTTAATCTACAACTGCAACAAATTCACTGTAAAAGCTTTGTCTATACGTATACGCTCCAAGGACCACTAGAAGAAGGACGGGATACTTCGTTTCTTGGAAAATTTATTAAAGGCTGATTTTCACGGAAAATGCACTAGCGAGATAGGAGCTTTTCACATTTTTCACTTTAAAATGGTGATAACTTTTTATTGGAAGCAGATACAAAGCTCTTCTTTTGATATAACTTACAAAACCAGTGGCGTAGCCAGGGTCGATTTCCTTCTGGGGGGGGTCACAGTCAGTCAGAGGCTCACAGCGGCAACCGGGGGCAGGGGGTGCTAGGCCTCTGCGACGGGGGAGGGGGCCTGAAAATTTGGCCTGGATCAGCCGGCTGGGGGGGGTCAAGACCCCCATGACCCCCCTTGGCTACGCCCCTGTACAAAACATGTTGCTTCGACGGATTTTATAAACAATAATACGAGTAATAAAGAATATAAAGAATTTTCCTAACTCGCTAGTGCATTTTTCCGTGAAAATCAGCCTTTAATAAATTTTCCAAGAAACGAAGTGTCCCGTCCTTCTAGTGGTCCTTGATACGCTCGTACAAATACTAACAGATTTTATTTGTTTATTAACCAAAAGGGGGTTCACAAACTCTAAATTTCTTCCTTCCTTCAGCACCTTCCCACAAAGTCGAAGCTTCACAACGTCGAAAACTCGAATAGCAGCCACTTTCACAAAGCTCAAAATTTCACAACGTGGAAAGCTATACATAACAAGGGACGTGGACGTCATATACCGAACATTCGTACCTGATTATGATAAGAGTACCGTTTCAAAAAGTGTATCTAAAGCATACATGTCCAATAAATTACCAAGTTGAACTGCAACTCAAAGCTTTCGATACATAAGCACGTTACGGCCTCCGTTCCATGCTGAAAATGGAAGCAAAAAAGTCTTGCCATACAGTTCTCAACCTTGTGAAGTTACAACCATATGGAATAATTTGCTTTTCGACTTTGTGAAATTCCGAGCTTGCGAAAGAAACCCCAGCCAAAATATGCATATTGGTCATGACCAATTTTATCCGGATGCACAAGAATAGAAGTTGAAGTCACTTAATTGTTACAATAAGCGCTTGGCAAAAAGTAAATGTAGAGCCAACGACAAGCAACAATCTTCAATTTTGTGAAAAAAAAACAGAAACAAATAATAAAGAAGCCTTAATTTATTTTTCGATTTTGGTAATAGCACAAAACAATAGAGCAGCTCAAAATACTACAGCAGCACAATTTCAATAAACTTAGCAACAGTAATTTTTTAACGAGGGTAGCAATTTGCTAGCAAAGACGCTTTCTCCTAAAAAATAAACGACCAAAATAAAAGAGGAACAGAAAAAAAACAAAAACGATGCAAAAAAACATTCTGGCCAACTGTGTATTACCATACACACTTTCTCAATCGCTTTCGCTGTATAGTAAAAGCTATACCATTTTGGTTCAAAAGTTCTTAAAATGCTACTGACATAAGTAGAAAGTATTGTACAATGTGGAATTCATTAACAATAAATTATGCATAAACTTGCAATCAGTAGTTTTTGGCCATCGGTTGTTACTTTTCATACTAATAAATTTAAATTTTTACTTTGTACATTGTTTTTAAATTCCTAGCATTACCCTGATTGCAAGCAGACACACAAAAATGCTGAGAAATAAACAAAAACTTAACATAACAAAAACTGCAGAACGGTAGCTCGTAACAGCAATACTCTTGAAAGCGTAAACTTTTACGACTTCAGTGATAAGTAATTAGAAGTTAGCAATAAAAAGAACTGTGGCTTTTTTGTTAGCCGTTTTTTAGAAAAGAAATTGAAAAAAGCAAATTGCAAGAGCAACAATATCAATATGATACTTAAGATAATAGAATAGCTAGATTAGATTAATAACATGGCTTACTTAATCCGCAGAATCAGATGAAGAATGAATTAATCAGAATGTATAGTATTTAATCATTCAAATTTCAAAATCAATCAAAAGCTATTTCCGTAACTTTTAATTAACATAAACCAGTGAGATAATTCGTTATTTATCATTGATGAAGTGAATTTATAGAAATTACTTGCTCGGCATGGCAGTAGTTGTATCTGGCGGCGTCAAATTGGTCGGCTCGGAAGTTCCCGACGCTGTACGATTCCAGAAATTCGACTCCGGCGAAGAGCCGAAGATGTCACTCGACGAAGCGTCCCTGGACCGCTCGGCGCTCGACGGGGTGGCCTGCCACGACTGCCACTGCCAGGCTAGGTTCTCATTTGATGGTAACCATGGCATGAATTCGCGCACCAATAAAGTTCTAGGCTCGTTGCTTGAACCGGTGTTGACTTGTGGCTCTGGCGATGAGGCTACGAGAGAGGCGGTTGTTGGCTCAAGCGTTGGGGCGACTAAGGTCACAGGCTCGAGTGCGCTGGCACCGGAGGCAAATCTCGGCTCGGTCGTCCGCGTTAGCACAGAAGAAGCAAAATGTTCAGCATTTAGAGCCGCGGCAGCTCTTAGCTCGTGAATTGGAGCAGCGGTAGCCAACGGTTCGAAATGTTGAGTAGCGGTAGTTCTTGGCTCGAGCATTGGAGCAGCAGCAGAGATAGGTTCGAACATTCCGGCTGCAGAAGCCATGGGCATGGACACAGATTCGAAAATACGAGCAGCTGCAGCTCTGGGATCAAGCATCATGGTGAATTCGGATTCAGGCCGCTGTTGACGCCTTGGATAGCCTGCAGCAGATGAAGCTACAGCAGTCATTGGCTCAAAGGAAGCCACTGGTCTTGGTTGATGACGCTGACGTTGGTCGGAAAGCCGATGTGTGTTTGGGCCTGCATAGAAAATTTGCAATAGCATGATCTCAGTTGCATAAAAGCACTCACTTATGATTTGATTTTTTGATCGGAGGATGGTGAAATAAACACTACCACTATATAGCACCTGTCACCTACGTTCTACAACCCATGCAATTGCAAACCCGTGGCAACCACTCCGGCACTTCGTCACGTCACCCCTTGTATCTCTTTGTATGTACTAAAAATGAGTTGTCGGTATCTAAGTTATAAGTTATGCGATTGATTTAATTAAGGAAAAACGGTTAAACCGATTTTCATGAAACATACACTGTTGTGTTAGATCAGAAATAAGGATCCTGCGAATGACAAGATCCTCGTTTTCCACTCCCGAGTGGCCAAGCTGCCAAGGTATACCTGCAGATACAGATTAAGTCTATTTGCTATACTAGTATATAGTATGTTGAACGCAAGATGACTTAAATCGAAGAAAATCTTCGCTCAGTTTTTATAGTTTGCTACGATATTTTTAAATCACTAAAAAACTTACCTGTAGGAACTGTAGCAGAAGCACGAGAGCCGGATGCACTGTTATAGCGGCCAATTCTGGGAGGCCGGACTTCCGGTGCAGAAAAATTGCTGAAGGGTACCGGCGTTGCTGAGGGGATTGTCAAAACCTGATTGCTACGATATTCCATCTGAATGAAGTTCTTAGGTGATTGCAGACACGCTGGATAATCCATTTTCGGGTAGGTTATCTCCCATAACTTTCGCATCTTGCACCAAGTGGTTAAAAAGAATGACAGACTCGACTGAGACAGAAGCCACTTCACCTCAAGCATTGAAGCAACGGTTCCTTCATTGCTCTCCAAAGCCATCTTCTGGCCAACGAAAAATCGCTTGGCTGAAGCGCCGAAAAACGTGGTAGTCGAGTCACCGAAAGAATTCCCAAAGTTACTACCAATCTTGACCGAGTAAAAAGTTTCTAAGGTGCTAACCGTTTCGGCATCGAGCTTGCAAGCAACCGTATTTGAAGCGATCAAAATGTTAATTGGCAGTGCATTTATAAGCATAGTCTTGACTTCCAGAATATGACCTGGATCATGCGCAGAAATGGTAACCAGAGACTTTCCGTCATATTTGACATCTGTTTCGATTGACTGCAGGTACATGTCCAGAGCGCAGCTTAAAGAAAGCTGTCCCTCTTTGTTGAGTTTTTGACTCTTTCGAATGTTGTCTGATAACTTAGCAATCACATCGTTCCACTTCGTGCTGGGAATCCGAGTCGTCGAAGTCAGCTTTAGCACAGGAAGCTTGAGTCGATCAGATAGGCATTCTGTGATCTGGTTTGTCACAGAAATGACCAACTTTGAGTTGCTCACCGTTCCTCGAACCACAACATTTCGATGGTGCTCTTCTGGGAGTCCTGGATACGGACTCGATAGGTAGATACTGATCGCGTTCTTTTTGGCAGAGTCAATGGTTTTCTGAATCTCGTTCTGAACTGTAGAAAAAAGTGCAGGAGGGCACTGAAAAGGAATCGTAAAGATAAGTAGCTGATTCATACGAATACATTGCAGTGAGGACGAGAAGACTTCAAGAAGTCGATCTTCAATCTCTGGTACACACGGTTCCTTCTTCAGTTCGAGCTCAGTGGGTGTTACAAGCACCTCATCCTCTCCTTGAAAGGGCGATGATACAAAAGACTCATTTGGATTCGAGTGAGAACTTCTTTCAGGAAAGTGAATCAGCGTTTTTGAAAAGGCCTGCAGATTCTTATGGCTAGCACCCTTCCTTCCGATTAGGTGGCTGTGGTCGTCGAATGATACGCTCAAACGCAGAATAGGCCCTTTTAACAAATGATACATTGTTAAAAAGAAAGCTTAGGCCGATTAAGAGAAGAGCCGAGAAAGCGAATGCTAAACAAATAAAGAAGCTCTAGTCTAGACAAGTTCATTTAACGGTTTATCGACCGATCCCCTCTCAATCCTCTCCAATTCAACCTCTTAGCCATAGCTCTCCCTGATTGGCTGAGAGAAGTTTAACCAACCAGCGAGCGTCTGGGGCCATGGGGGTCGCCTTCGTCTAAGCATTCCTAAACTTCACATTCTTTAAAATTTGGTCCTTTTTCATTCCCTAATTTTCAACTACTAAATACAATCTGTGACTGTTAATGCACACGAGTGTGCACCCCCTTTACAAATACCATAAAATTAAATGAAAAATTATATTATAAAAGCTAAAGTTAGGACAGTGTGATGTGTAATTAGGGTTTGTACGAGTAAAAACAGCGCAATTATCTACTTATCTTCACGATTCCCTTTCAGTGCCCTCCTGCACTTTTTTCTACAGTTCAGAACGAGATTCAGAAAACCATTGACTCTGCCAAAAAGAACGCGATCAGTATCTACCTTATGAACGATAATCTTTGATCATAAAGTGGGGTTGTATTTGTGGAATTGAAAGACGCTGCAATCATTGGCGTTTAAAAGAAAGTGATGAGAAGCATTACAGAGATTGGAATTCGGATGTATAAAATAATGCCTTCGGGGTTGCGAAAGTTACCATGTCCAAGTATTGCACCAGAGGTAGGAACATTAAGTTGCTAACTAACTATACCCAATTGATAAGCCTTCAACATTTGGCCTTAAAATTCTGCGTTCGTATTCTGGGTCTATAAAATATAATTTCAGATCCCCACAAAGCACCTCAGAATAATCTAAATAAATACCAACGAAAGCTGCCGACTGATGTTGGCACACAGCTAATTTTTTGGATTTTGATACAATACTGATTACAGAAGTGCATGGTTTGTGGCGAGCGCCAGATCTAAAACTCGGCAAATAAGGGAATCAAAAATGAAGTTTTTCTTGACAGACGAAGTAAAAATGCTATTTAATTATACTAAAAATACAGGTGCCAGAATAATTTAACTAGTCTTCAGAGTCCATGCCGTGTAGTTGAAAGTAGCTAATAATTAGCTTGTATTGCAACACTGTACGGAGAATTGATAAGAAAAACTAAGAAACTAATTAGGGACAGTCGATATATCGGTTATAAAATTGGTTATAAAATTGTAGCAAGGGTTTTAACAGCTTTCATCGGTATCAATTAAATTATTTTTAAAATTCAAACAATTATCTGCCTGAGAAAAAGGTGATGCTGCGATTTCTGCGAGTGAAGCGCGGAAAACAACAAACATTTTTACAGAGTAATTGCTTCGGCAGTTGCGCATTCGCAAGATAAGACGTCAAGTTGTGTTCGATTAATTACATCCCTCCCTGTTAAATGCCGACAGTCAATTAAAAATCAGTTTTAAACCAATTAACTTTAATTTCTTACCTATGCACAAGGCTATCGTTGTATGCCATAAACTATAGCCCTGCAGAGCTTAAATTTTAGATTGGAAGTGAGAGCTAAATCCTTAATTGAACTCTGTTAATGATACAGTTATAACATAAAAATAAAGAACGCTTTTATGATATCGACTTCATGAAATTTTCTGCTTAAATCGATAAGTCGAGAAATTGGCAATTTTCATAGCTAAGCTAGTATTGCAGCAAAAACTTGACAAAAACTAAATTTGTATATTATTGCGAAAATTGCACGATAGTCAGATTTAATCAGAGTCCGAATGATCAAGCATTTAAATACGCTCGTAATAGATCAGGAATCCCAGAGCAATAAATAGGCTCTTATAAAAGGAATAAAAACTTATTTCAAACAAGCAGTGAAAACATATATACTCGTACTCGTAGTCGTATAGCAGGAGTGAAATCCGATAAAAAGCTTTTTTTCGCATTGGTCCACAATCAGAAAAATACAAGTGATAAAATGTGGCGTTTATACTAAATTTGCGAAATTCATTTAAATTCTATAACAGACGACGTAGCGTTGAGTATTGTAGTGTTGACAGTGTCAGTATTTGGTTAACAGAAAGAGATGAGGTATGGCAATAAAAGTATACTCATTCCAATTCACACTACAAAATATCAAAGCATGAATGGACAATAAATTGAGAAGCAGAGAACCACAAAGTTAAATAAAATCGTAGCACCTGAAAAAAGATTACAAAAAAAGATAAGCAGCACGGAGTTACTGTTAATTAATGCCTATATTTTTTAAGCAAAGTTCATGCTTAATATAAAAAAATCAAGCATCATAATATAAAGCGCACTAAGCACTAGCAAGCAAACACATAAGCACTGTCATCGACGAGGTGAAAGGTTTACTATTTTATATCTTATATACTAAACAGCTAAATCCTAACTATAACTTATAGTAAACAGACTTAAACAAACAACTAAAGTTAAAACAAGTACCCCTAAAGCTTAGGCAGGGCACAAAAACACCAATACCATACCACCAAAGTATAAAACCGTTTTATCGATTTAACTGAATAACAGCGCCAACCCAAACCTAACCCCTTCCGTACCACCTCCAGTAAATTCCTCCCGCTAAGAATTTAGTTAAGACTGATGAGTCATCAAAACGGATCGGATTGAAATGCAAACTGATTTGGGATTGCCCAAGTTTCCTTCACATACGGACAAGAGATAAGATAAGGTCTTTTCCTAGTGGCTAAAATTTCGAATCACTTGATCCGAAGTCCGAATATACTTCTTACTTAGACCTTACGTATAATAAGTGTAGGACAGCCAAAACACTATATACCGATGTAAAATAATAGCTCGTACGAGTATAAAGCAGTAGATAACAAACGCTTATGAGCTACAACTTTAGAAATTAAATTAGTTAGTCAACAAGGCAAGAAATTATATAAAAAATCTTGACACAGGTTTCCTATACTTGTATAAGTAAAACTAAAAACCTACTTTAGATGTAGCAAGCCGTCAAAGTTCATTTCCTTGTTTGCGTTTCTTTTATTCATCAGTAGCTAAGTAAAGCTAATAAGCTCGGTTCGAACATTGATTGATAAGTTGCTTACAATCTTACCCGAATGCGAATGGAATATAAGGTAGTCGATAGAATAACAGTAGGAAGTTGCGCCGATGACTGCAGAGTGCTTAAGCGTAGCAAAAATTAGTATAGAAAGGCACTGTAGCTTTTTGTTACAAGATAATTGAATCAACATGCATTAAAATCCAAGGCTTCTCTCAACTATGCACGTGACTGCAATGAGCTACAGTTAATAAAAAATTCGATAAGTCGCCGTCGGCTAGTAATTCATTAATTAGAAGTAGAAAAATTCTGAGTTTGTATGAATAAATACCATATTCAAAATCCGCAACTGAAGCGCGCTTCATCAAAGAAATAAGTGAACTGGCTGCATCCAAACTGTGCTATTATGGAATGGATTGGGTCAGAAAAAAGCGAATAAAAAATAAATAGTAAATAAACAAGCAAAGCGCCGAATCGATCCATGGCTAGCTGGGACTGATCGGTCAGTCCGTAGTCTATAAAAATCAATAGCGCAAGGCTCTACAAGTATCAGATAAAGCACAGCTAATCGTCTGAAAATATATGAACTCACATTTTTAGCAAAGACAAGATAGATAATATTTATATTTACAGACACAGATTTCAATAGCTTGACAAACCCAATATGAACTCAAAAATGTTGCTACCAAAACATGATTTGATCCACGAAACAATCAATAGATTAAGCTGCGAGATGATCAGTCAGATAATCATAAGATTGATATGGGAGATTAACCGGCGAGAAGATAAAGAATTCCCATTTCCCCACCTTGTATTCATATTGATACTGTATTTTGCATATTTCAGGTGAAGCTGACCCAGTTGTTTCCCATACCCGTAGCCGCAGAGCCAATCGGAAACGAGGCCGGCCGTGAAACTCCGGTCCCGTAGCGACTCAAAATCTGAGCTTTGAACGGCGAGCTGAACTGCAACAGGTCCGTCTCGGAACTGCTCTCTGGTGCCGGTGCTGGTACCGAGTCGCCGATTAGAGCTGACCAATCCTCGATGCTGTCAGTCTGCGCCTGCTGGGGCCGCGGAGGCAAAGTCGACGGAGGCGACACGAAATGGACGTGGGCGGGGCCGCCAATGCTGTGCGAAGACGAGGCAGCTGAGTGCAGCGAAGCGGCATCATTATTGTTGCTGCCGCTGTCCGAGTCGTCGATGCTGATCAGTACACCTTCACGACTGCCCTCGCTAACGTCACCGCCGACTCCGCTGTTCAGCATGACGGTTGGAGCCAAACTATCGTTCAGAGACTTAACTACTCCATCGGCTTCTTCAAAGCCTTCTTCAGCTTCGTCTTCTTCAGCATCATCATCGCTTTCTAATTTCTCTCCGATTAGCTCCGGTTTCTGTGGAAGCTGCTGAGCAGCCGAGTGGGCCGAAGCCAACCGTTTGGAGAGCAGGTTAGAGCGCACCCTGCGACCAATGTTGCGCGGCAGGTTGACGATGGCTCGCTTGCGCTGGTGGCTCGCCAGCAGCCGATCAGCGGCCCGATTGAACGCGTCGTAATGAGACTCGGATGGGCCGGCGGCTAGGTAGCGGTCGGCAAACTCGTGGAACAGCTGCGAGCCGGACAGGCGGCGCAGGAACGGCCGGTGCGACTCAGGACTGGCGGCTAGGAAGGCGTCCAGGTTGAACTCCGAGCCGGCCGGCTGCTGTCGAATCGGCGCCAGCAGTTCCACGGTGACTCGCAGCAGGGCCTGGGAAAAGGCGTCGCCTGGGGCGCTGGAGGATCGAGAGCGGCTTAGAGAACGCTTGGCGGCGCGCACGAGTCCTTAGAAAATGAATGTGTAGATACTGGCTGTTAAGAAAGAGGCTTACGTGGAATCTGGGAGGCTAGTCTTAGAATCGGGGATGTCGGCGGTGGCGCAGCAATTAAGGATTGGGAGGGGGGCTGGCAAGCGGTTCAGCAACTGAGGATCTGGGAGAGTGGCGAGATGCGGTCACAAAGAATGACCGCTTCAGACAGGAAAGGCTAAAGGACTCACTCTTGGGTAGCCCGAGCTGCTCAGCAGAGACCTCGGCGCCATCAGCCACAAACAGATCTCCACTATCCAGATTTACCAGAGCAAAATCTCGGTCGGCAAAATTGGCGTCAATTTTGGCCCGGTTAGTAACGTAGAGAGCCTCAACTAAGCCGAAAACGCAGGGCACAAGACAGCCGATGTGGTCAATATTGGCAGCGGAGAGGCTGGGCGCGAACACGTGCTCCCAGCTGAACGGGTACAGCATAGAAACGCAGCCGAAGGCGCACAGAGTCAAGCGATCCAAGCGTCTTTGAAAAAAACGCGATGGAAATAATTTATGGAAACGATACGAAAAATGAGTACGATAGGTACTCATAGGTAGGTACTACGATAGCTGCACCATCTAGCTCAGTAGGAAGCTCGAGGACTAATATCCCTGTTGGAGGATAATAAGACTAGCATATTTACCTGGCAACCAGAAGCAGTTTTCGCTCAGTAAGCATAGCGGTCAGCAGGTACAGCAAGGTGTCCGAACTGCGGCCAAGCCGGTCGGACAGTTCACGCACCGGACCCCACCGGCCAGTGTCCGGCAACTGGCTGTCCCGGTGTCCGGTCGGCTGTCCCATGGTGGCCGAGGCGGCCAGTTGCTGAGAAATGGCCAGCACCGGGTCGACCGGCCACTGGCTGCTGAGCTGTCGCAGCAAGGCCGGAAAGATGTCGAACCCTGGCCGTCTAGTGACCAACGCCAAGCACTCGACGATGCAGTCCGCCTCTACATGCAGTCGGGTGAACACAGCAAACAAGAAGGTGAACCGAGAGTTGATGTCGGTGAAGGCAGTGCAGAGGGTGTCACCATCCTCAGGCTGCCAGTTGGAGCCGCGGCTGTCGCAGCAGTCTGGCAGCGCGTATTCAACAACTCGAATACGCCAGTCGTCCACGGCGGAAAAGGCCGCCACAACGGAGGTTGGACCGCCGCATAGGCGTCGGCGCAGACGGTAGAGAGCCTCAAATGCTGAAGCGCAGGATTCTGGCGGCAGTAGCCGACTGTGAATGCCCTGCTTCATCGGACTAGCAGACTTTGCTGTCCCAGCTGATGCCGCTGCGGGAGGCAAGCAACCAAACAGGTTTAGCACAGCTGGCATACACATGCTAGCATCTACTCATATCTAGGCAGACTAAATATATGACCATGCCACGCAGTTCATTGATGATCCACTGCTTATATAGTACTTAGCCAACAAATCCAGAACAGAGTCTAAAGTGACGCTATACCTATGTAGCAGGTTTGGAGAATGTAAACAGAGAAGATATACATTATATGTATCTGTTTCAGGGGCCTAGATTTCAATATTACAATAAATGTATGCAGGAAATCACTGTGAAAAAGTCTGAATGAAGTGTGAACAATTGCTTCAATTATTTAATCTTGTATTGCATTTCTTTGGCTCCCAAAAAGGGGGCGTAGATTGCTTGTGCTTTACTATAATGATTTTACTAGTATGAAGGGTATTGCAAAAGTTTTTGTACTGTGTTCACCATGTACCTGCCAAAAATTAGCATTTTAAAATTGTATCCAAGAAATTACTAACATGATTTTGAAGTTTGCAGAGAGGTCTATGGCTTTTGTTTATAGTCCAAGTATATGCATTTAATATTCTATTGAAAAGCAGTAAAATTGCAAAAATATTGATTCAACAATTGATTCAATTATTAGCTGATTAGCTTATAAATACTATTCATCAAGATATATAAGTACCCAGGATGCTTTTTGATATCAATATGAGGATATACCATTTTTCTTGCATTAAAAAGTGCAAACTTCAAAATTGCATTATAAATTTACTACTAAGCTACACTATTTATATGTATTAATATAAAGGAAATAGTCTGATATACTTAGCAGCATCAGCCTATATAATACTGGATAAGTTTAAGCTATATAAGGCAATTATTAAAGCTCATATTAATCAGTTATATAAAGATTTAAATGTTAAAGAACAAGTGTTTAAAGGTTTTTATAGACTATTAGGCATTGCTAAATAAGTCTTATTATATATAATAAACTTTTCTAAGAAATTAATTATTTATATATTAAATTATAAATGTTGGCTTATTATATATAGGCCTGCATTTTAGCACCGCAGGCACTCATTTTAGCACCATAGGCCTGCATTTTAGCACCGCAGGCACTCATTTTGGCACTGCAGGCGCTACGTTTGTTGCCCTGTAGCAAAATGGATTCAAGCAAAGCAGCAAAAAGCAAAAATAAGCAAGAAGTCTGACATTTTACATTTAAAATGTGGAAGGGCCAGATACCATTACTGCCCCACCATTTTAAAAAGTGAGGATGGGCATGGCCACACTGGCCCCCCGTTTTTACGCCTATGTAAATATAACGATATTTATCGCAATTCGCAACTTCGCAAGTATTTTTATTCTTTCACTCCGGTGATCCAGAACGTCCGAACCAAGAGTCTGCAGACTGCAGGCAATGGCACAGTCCGAGGACGCACCAATGCTATAAATTGCATTATACACTAAACGATGAAACATATGTACTTTTATAATAGGATAATTCGTTTACGACAAGTCCTTAGACAAGTTAGAGTGAGTGAACTGATTGCTCTGAAAATGCCGAACGAAGGATTCACTTGCTTTCCTAGAAAGAAGAAAGATTGAAATTGTGTCTTTTGGGCCACGGGATGTCGTAACGTTTATAACAATTATTTAGTCCGATTATTTATCTTTTCAACTCATTGCAGCTCCAGAGCTGACAGCCAAAGTCAAGTAGGGCATCTTTGCTAGTATATTATTATTATTATTATTATTAAGTATTATTATTAGTTTCAGTTCTCCGCATATAACGTACGGTTTGGTTGGGTCAAAGTTAGAAGCGTCAGACTGTATTTTCGAGATCCTAATCCCAATGCATGGTAGTCAGTTTTTTATATTTTGACGCCTTTAGCTTCTTGGTTTGTTATTGGATTTGGGGCGCTACAAATGTTGAATTCGGGAGTACGACACTAGCAAGCAGAATATTTCCTCATGGGAAGTGAGCCCGGGAACGTTTGCCCTCAGATATTCGGCTGTCTAATTAAAGTAAAAGCATTAGTCCAAGACAGAATTACTAGATTACTAGTATTTAAAGACTTGGTACTAGATAATAAGTCAATGAAAGTGTAAAACAACCGTTAAAGCACATAGTGCGTTCATAGCCAATCTGCAGTTTTTTCAACGGATAGTAGCAGCGATAGTAGCAGCGTAGTGTATTAGCCGACAGAAATTTCTGAGAGCATAGAAAGATCCTTGCTCACATATTTTGTCTAACATTTGTTACACTAAGCTTCTGTCGTCATTGTTAAAAGCAAATGCTTTTACTAACGAGAAGTTCCGTTGATTGACTAAATTGACTGCCTAATTGCCTGGAATGGATTAGGGTTTTTTTAACCTGCTACTGCTATAATTCATTTTTAGCAGACAAACAAACTTTGATCTATACAAGAATGGACCATTAAAATTTGCTTTCGATTTTAATATAGAGTGGTAAACCAGTTATACGAGTAATAATGTAATTTGACAGTCAAATGTCTTCGGGCAAACTTCCCGCGTGCTAATGTCGTAGACCGGTTGAATTCTATTAATTTTACAGTCATATATTCCAACAATAGAAGGCCTGAAAGTTTTTAAATAATAATCAGTTAAAAGATGTTCGTTTAAATGATAAGCTTACGATACGGAATTATGTAAGATAATGGCTCGGTTAAAAAGTGTCACGAAGAACAAGCAGTGAATTAAAAATATATATTTTTTGTATAATAATGTGCCCCCATTGGCATTATAATAATAAACAGCGAAGCGAGCATACGACAGGTAAAAACGATGCACTATATGTACAGGAGGGGGAGTGCGTAAAAGTTGATATAAGCATTCGCAACATGCAGCAAAGAGATTAAAATGAAGCTGCAATATACAATGAAATAAACAAATTTACAACACCCAAGGGATAAATAGAAGCGATCGTGCGGCATGCGAAAAATCTGAACCCCAAAGCGGAAAGTTCAATCACATGCGTAAAAACAAAAAAAGAAAATTATAAATAAAAGTGAAGCAATTCAATTGATTAAAAAAAGCCGCGAAATTAGCAATTCCGATTTGAATAAAGTTAGGCAATTAAAAACCCGCAGCTCTGTACACGGGGGGGGGTGGGTAAGCGGTGCATGCATTGTAAATATACTCGTATAATCGACATTGACAGTACGAACTATAATAAATGTGTATAAAAATACATCAATGATGAGTGCGGGTGCACGCGAAATTTAGCAGTAATTACACAGGCTGCCTCCAGGCGAAAAAAGGCGCTAAAGACTGCGCCAAAAATGATCAATTACGAGTTAAAAAAAGGCTGTTTCAGGCTGATTCCAAAATTATCGTAATTATCGCAATTATCGTAATGATAGGTACTAATGTAGAGGCTAACAAGAAGTACAGAACAAAATTATGTGCAATAGAAAATTTACGCTAAACAAATGCTATAAGTTTGCCGCAACACGCCGGAATATGCCACACACGTCCCAACGATAATTAGACATAAGTAGTTATTGCCGATCCTGATTTTGTGGAGGTGGGGTGGGTGTCATTAGGGCCCGAGCCCGATGCTGCGGAGGTGGGGTGGGTGTCATTAGGTCCTGAGTCCGATGCTGCGGAGGTGGGGTGGGTCATTAGGGCCTGAGCCCGATGCTGCGGAGGTGGGGTGGGTGTCATTAGGGCCCGAGTCCGATGCTGCGGAGGTGGGTGGGTGTCATTCAGGGCCCGAGCCCGATGCTGCGGAGATGGTGTGGGTGTCATTAGGTCCTGAGTCCGATGCTGCGGAGGTGGGGTGGGTCATTAGGGCCTGAGCCCGATGCTGCGGAGGTGGGGTGGGTGTCATTAGGGCCCGAGCCCAATGCTGCGGAGGTGGGGTGGGTAACAATTTACGCTCGTAGGCTCAGAGCCATAAAGATAAGAAGCTCCCCAGTGGGAACGTACATTGTGGTTATAGAAGTTAATTAAACTATTTAAAAGCAATGTGCAGTTAGTATGCTCATATACGAGTACCATAATAGTATAGAATTTCGAGCCACTGAATCCTAGCAACCGGTGATTCATGCGGAACTGAGCAGAGACGCGAAGCGCGCACCTTTTTGCACGTAGATATTCGCATAGGGGCCGTCATTCTGCTGCATCTCAACGCCGCGCACCTTGCACAGAGTGAGCAGAGTGTAGAATTTGGCGGCTGCCGCCTTTCGCCCATTGCCGATAGTGAGCTCGGACACGGTGCACGGCTCGGCCGCTGACCGGCCTTCCAGACGCAGCTGTAGAACCTTCAGCATGGCCGCGCCGCGTCGTTCGGTGCGCGCCTCCTCGGTGGCCTCTTCAACATCCTCGCAAGTGATCTGGCGGTCGAGATCCTCTTCGGCAGACAGGCCGGTGGGGTTGAAGACGCTAGGCGGGCCGCCAACTTGGTCAACAATGTCGGTGTCGCCGTGGTGGAAGGGGAACGGCGTGTGGACGCTGCCGTGCAGCGGCACGGAGGCCGGGATGAGCGGCTGGTCAGCCGGAGCGGAGGAGGCGATCAGCGGGTCCGTGTTGGTGCTGATGAGGCCGTGGCTAAGCTCCTCGCGGATCGGTGTCATGGCGACGCTCTCGTGATGCTGATGATGGTGATGATGCGGCGTCTCGCTAGTGATGAGCTCTTGAAGGTCGCGCATGTCAGCGTCCTCGTCTTCGGCGGCGGCGGCGGCAGCAGCAGCCGCAGCGTCGGCACCACTGGCGGCCGGGCGGGTGCGCGCGTTCTGAGCAAAGAGGCGCAGTAGGCGGTCGCTGAGATGGAGGCGGGCCGTGTGCGACAGAAGCCGGTCAACGCTGCCGGTCTCCTTCCACTGCATGAGCTTCTTAGTTGGCGGGGCCAAGTCCAGCACGGTGACGATCTCGGACGTGTCCTGCATGTGAGCCTTCATCAGCTCGGACGGGATCGATTTCTGGTCGTCAATAATGAGGCGACGCCGGCGTGCCCGACGAGCGGTCACGTGGCTGCGCACGCTGGGCTCGGACGGGCCGCTGGCTCCTTGCTGGTGATGCTGACCGGCCTGCTGGTGCTGCTGGTGCTGATGGCTGCCGACAGCCGACGCAGATGAAATGTCCGGCAGCGGCGGCAGGGCGTACCGGGACTCCTGCTCGCCAACGACGCTACTGGGAGCCGTTGGCTGAGGCTGAGGCTGCAGGTCGATTTCGGACAGCACGTTTTCGAAGTGCCGCTTAGTGGTCAGATCGTCGAATAGGTCGGTTGGCTCGAAGTCGCCGCCGAAGCCGTCCTCGTCGTCGTCATCGTCTCCGGCGGGGCCGGCCAGCAGGCCGATTTCGTCGGCGGCGTTCTCCATGTCCACCAGGGTGCTGTCCTGGTGCTGCTGGTTAGAGTGCCGGCCGCGGCCGATGCTGCCGATGTCGTCAGCCTGGCCGGTGCTGTTGGCGCCCTGCCAGATTTTTAAGGGCGGTGCGGATTAGCGAATAGAGACATGGATAAGTCAGGATTATGGGGAACTCCTGGAGACTGATTGCTAAGGCTTATAGCAGAGGCCACGTCTTCTTTCCAGGCGTCAGATGGGGATCAAAGGATAATTATTTTCAGGGGTAAGAGGGAGGTTCGCAATGGGGCCAGAGGGCAATTTCTAATGAGGTCAGAGGGCGATTTCTAATGAGGTCAGAGGGCGATTTCTAATGAGGTCAGAAGGCGGTTCCTAATTGGGTCAGAGGACGGTTCCTAATTGGGTCAGAGGGCGGTTCCTAATGGGGTCAGAGGACGGTTCCTAATTTGGTCAGAGGGCGGTTCCTAATGGGGTCAGAGGGCGATTCCTAATGGGATCAGAGGGCGGTTCCTAATGGGATCAGAGGACAGTTTCTAATGGGATCAGATGACAGTTTCTAATGGGATCAGAGGACAGTTTCTAATGGGATCAGAGGACTGTTCCTAATGGGGCAGAGGGCGGTTCCTAATGGGATCAGAGGACTGTTCCTAATGGGGCAGAGGGCGATTCCTAATGGGGCAGAGGGTGATTCCTAATGGAGTCAGAGGGTGATTCCTAATGGGGTCAGAGGGCGGTTCCTAATGAGGTCAGAGGGGGGTTCCTAATGGGGTCAGAGGGCGGTTCCTGATGAGGTCAGAGGGCGGTTCCTAATGAGGTCAGAGGGCGGTTCCTAATAGGATCAGAGGACGGTTCCTAATGTGGCAGAGGGTGATTCCTAATGGAGTCAGAGGACGGTTCCTAATGGGGTCAGAGGGCGGGGGTTCATGCTATAGAAGATAGGAGTAATGAAGAAGCCAATCGGCGATAATGAGGCAGAACTGTCAAACTGAGTGCCAAAACAGTTACTAATTAGTGCTCTGGCCCCATCATAGCTACAAATAAAGTACCTGAGAGTACAGGCTCTCTGCGCCGGCGTCTCGCATAGTTTCCAGGGCCGCCTCGCCGAAATCGTCGTCAGGCCGGCCCAGATTGATCTCGGCCTCGCCGGCGTCCAGCTCCTTCATGGTGATGTCCTCGGGCCGGCTGGTGTGCACCACCGGCACGCTGAGCTGGTCGGCAATGTGGGTCAGATCCTCGGACTCGAAGTCCTGCAGATTGTCTGGCAGGGTGATGGCGGCGGCGGCAGCCTCTCGACTCTTCTCTGGCAGGTCGACGGCGCCCGGCCGGAAGGCCATCTTGATCTTGACGTAGGCCTCGTTACAGTCGGCCAGGAGGTACTTGGCCTTGCGATTGTAGATTTTCACAACGCCAAGCAGCAGATGGCCGGATGTGCGCAGAGCCATTTTCACCTTGGGCTCGAGGATGGCCTCAACGCTAGACGAGATGTTAGTCTCAAACACGTGAGCCTTGGTGAGCTTTTTGTCCCAGTGGGCGGCCAGCCAGATTTTGGCCAGCGGGCCCTTCTTAGTCAGCACGAAATGCGCGTAGAACATGGCGGCGCCGACTCAATGAAGCTGCAAGTGGGCCATTTTTAAAGGCGTTTCAGAGCTGCCATTAGTGATGAAACAATTAATAAATGAAAGAAATAATCAAGTTCCTAAGCTAGTTTTTTGCTAGAACCATGGTTACAGTATTGCAAGCACACTCCTAAGTGTCAGCGCAATTAATAATGAATGAGCAGTCTGGGGTCCAACTTCAGGGTATCAAAATTAAAGTTAACGAGTCATGGCAAAAACTAGCAGAAAAACCTATTATTAGCTAAACATAGGATAGGGATGCCCCTAGTGCTGATGTGCAGCTTTAATCTACCCAGGTGCTGCCTGGAAAAATCTAGCTCTCAAAATAGTTCATAATTAGCCCAAAACATGTCATCTACATGTAGCATGTATTATTAATGACATTATTGATATACATTTTACAAGATAATAATATATATATGCAAATTAGTAATGTTTTAGTAAATTAAAGAAATACTTAAAATTCAAAAGGCACTTTTTTCCTAAAAAGTTTTGACTGATACAATGGAAAGTGGCAACACAATGGTTGGCTATGGTCAACTTCTTGTGTGTAAAAAGGGAATGTGTGAACTGGAAAATGTGACCAAGGGATAAAGGCTCATTAGATTGATTACCTTGTTGGGTTAAATAATAATCTTAGAGAAAAAATGCTATTTTTACAAAAAGAAATATTTATCATCACTGTTATATGAAAGTTTTTATTATAATTATTCCATATAGAACTTTAAAGAGAATATTTAGGGAAATTTTCTGCCATAGCCTTGTTGACCATATGCAGTGGGGATTGCCCAAAGATGTTATTACCTATGCCACTCTCAATGCCACAAATGTGATTATCATGCTGGCCTTTGGCAATGTCATTTACCAGGTTGGGATAAAAACACAATGGCAGAATCTAGCAAGGAGCTTATAATTGGCTAGCAGCTTTGACCATCTGCGGGACCCCTAGACCTAGCTTTGCTGCAGGTCTACATTGCATCAAGATTAATGGTAGTGGTAGGATTACTTTATGACAATCTATAAGGTAGCTTGAATTTGAGTTTAACAAATCTGTATTTATATAGGAACATAACATTTTACCTATCAAAGGTCATGCTAATAGGCAATAGCTAGACTAGCTAGCTTAAGCTAGAGGTTGCCAGAAAGATTACTAGCCTGAAGTTGGTTTCATTGTCCAAGCTAGCTAATCTCATGCTATATATATGTTATGACCAACCCTGGAAACCAATTTGTTGCCACTATCAATGAGGTTGCAATTTACTAGTCATTTTATTATTACCCTAGGTTTATAACCTAGTAGGAAAGGAGACCTATGCCTTTTTTATATTGCTTTACAATACAGTGTTATAGGTATAAGGATGCATATATAGCTTTTGCATATATAGCTTATGTTTCCATAGGGTACTACTATTTTTACCCTCAGTCTAAGGCAATGTAGTATACTATTAGTAAGGTAGTTAATAAGTTAGTTTACAAATTAGGTAGTAAGTTAGAACAAAGGAAAAACACCAGTAAACTTCATATCTCATATTTTATACTCTAAATCTAATACACTGATATGCCATTGTATTGGCAATGCCATTCAGAATCAGACCAGCAAGAGACAAGCACTGAGATGTTGATCTTGACAATAATAACAATGTTGAGCCACAAGCAATGAATGAAGCAAGTACCATTACAAAGAAAACTTTTAAAGAAAAAGTCTTCTCAATAACTTTCTAGAAAAAATAAACCTTTCATTTTTAATAAGACATTGAGGCCAAGATCAAGGAGCTAGCAGCTTCCCTACATTGCTCTTTTGTTATCCAGATCAGGTGGTGAATATACCCATGCCTTGTTGACTACTGTCTGGATGCTAAGCATGATGTAGGTCTTCTGTCAGTCTTATTAGGCACACATAGGTTGGATGTGGCATAGTTTGAGCAAGAGGCCCTAAATCTGACATAAACAGCTGCTAAGCAAAAGCATCTATAAACTTGATCTAATTATGTCAAGTAAGCTTGTCTAGGGCTTTGTCAAGACTCAAAGTTTAAACACCAAGTGAATAGAATTTCTTTGGGAAGGAGAGGGATAAATTCTTTATAGTCTTATTGTTAAAAGTCAATTCACTAAATAAGCTAAGGTGCTAACTACTTTCACATACCCAAAACTAAATATCTTAGAAACTTCAAAGTCTAAAAACTTTATATCTATTATATTTTGGGATTGTAAAAGCAGTTTCTTTCCATATAAATATAAAGGTATATTAGACACTTTTTTGGAGATATAAAAGCTATTTATTTGTTGTGCCAATTATGTGACTCTTTCTTAGCCCCATTGTTTGTTATAACATTTAAAAAACAACACAAATGTAACCATTTCTAGGTGCTTCTTTTGAGCAAAGGGTGCCAAACCTGGCTGCAACTGCCTATCATTAGCTGCATTGTGCATATTTTGATTGCAATACCATAATATCTTGCTAACCTGACACTATGGGTTACAGGCACCATATATCTAGCATCAATTTCATAGCAACAATAGACAAGACAACACTTTACTAGTTGTTCTATATGGAACCTGCCATTTAATAGCATGCTTTCTTAATTAGATAATTAAATTTAATTGTATGGATTATTTTAGAGGCTGAATATACATTAGTTAAAAAGTCTATCAATGCTTGACCAGTGCTCTTAGAAAGTATTAACAATCAGAAATAAACTTCTAATGAGATTAGAAAGAATATCATCTCTATCACAGCAGCAGGAAATCAATTCCATAGGGACAAAAATTCTAGTGATGGACATGGATGGCTTTATATAAAATTGTTTTTGAAGTTTGTATGAAGTTTGTATGACTATGAAATGTCTATAAAATTAAAAAAATATCCTTTATAAACTGCTATTTGTACTGTTTTTAGAGCTGCTTTATTATATACTACAAGCTATTGAAACCCGTGGATTTTGAACCCAAGGAACTCCAATTCCCAGAAATATTTGTGCATGTGCTCTAAGATCTGAGGCCATACTCAAACAAAAACTTTTTAATAGTAGGATAGAGGTAAACAAAATGGAGTACATTTGTGTAAAATAAGGATTTGAGGCAAACATTGATATTGTTGGCTGGGGTGCTTTTTACTTTAAATAGGCAATTGTCTGTCTGACTCTAAAACATGTATTGGCAAACTCTGGCCTCTGCCTCTGACTCTCCCTATGTCCCTTGGATCCTTTGAAACTTCTATCTTCTCTTCTGTTTCCTCTTCTCTCTTGTCCCTTGTCTCTCCTCTCTGCTCTCTCTCCTCTCCTCTTTTCTCTCTTTCCTCTCTCTCCTTTCTCTTGTATCTTCCCTCATTTCTCTTCTTTTTCATCTCTCTTATCTCATCTCTTTTCTCTTCTTTTCTCTTTCCTCTCCTCCTACTCTTCTCTTATCTTTTCCTTCACCTCTCTTCTTTTGTCTTTATTTGCTCTCTGATCTCTCTTTTCTCTTCTTTCTCTTCTCTTTTATCTCTTTTCATTTCTCTCTGCTTCCCCCCCTCTCTCTCTGCTTCCCCCCCCTTTTTCTCTGCTTCACCCTCTCTCTTATCTCTCCTCTCCCATCTTTCTTCTCCTCTCTACTCTCTCCCCTCCATTCTCCTCTTTTCTCTCCTCTTGCCTCACTCACTTCTCTTTCCCCTTGTCTCTCCTCTTGTCTTTGTAATCTCTTTTCTCTCCTCTGTTCTCTCAACTCTCCCATCTCTTGTCTATTCATTTTTGTCTCTGCTCTCAGCTCATCCCCTTCTTTTATCCGTCATCTTAACTGTCTTATATGTTCTTTCATTCTGTCATCTGTACTCTTTTCTTTCAACTCTTTTGTCTCCTCACTTTCCTTTCTCCTTTCTTCTCTTCTCCTCTCTTCCCTTATCTATATACTCTTTCCCTCTCTTGTCTCGTCTCTTCTCTCTCCACTCTCCTTTATCTCTCATCTCTCATTTCTCATCTCTCCTTACACCTCTCTCATATGTACAACCTTATCTATTCTCTCTTCCATTTACTCTCTCATCTCTCCTTTCTCTTCTTTACTAATTCCTCTCTGCTCTCCCCTCATCTGCAGCTCTCTGCTCTCTCTTCTCTCTCTTCTCCACTTGCTACTCTACCCTCTCCTCTCTACTTGCTCCTCTACTCTCTCCTCTCTACTTGCTCCTCTCTACTCTCTCCTCGACTCTCTTCTTTACTCGCTCCTCTACTCTCTCCTCTCTACTCTCTCCTATCATTATCCTCACTCTTTTATCTCTCCTATTATCCTTTATCTTTTCTCTTATTCCCTTTCTCACCTTTCCTCTCTTTTCGAATAGTCTATTCCTTATTCTCTCCACTCCGAACTGCCCCTCAGCCATGAGCTGGATTCTTTATCTGGCCTTTGAGGTAAAAGTCTGTCTTTTCCTGCTTGGAAATCCAGTTTGTAGGATGTAGTACTCTCATGGCTATTCTCATGATTTGATCATGTTATCTTTCTTGCCAATTTGCAAGCCCTGAAAAGAATTTGTGTATCTTCAACTCAACTGCAGTCTGCATTAGTCTAACAACCAAGGAAATATGCATTTCTTAGGAGGCCATTTAAATTTTAAAGTACCTTTAGGAGAAACCTTGAATTTCCATAGTGACTAATTTAATAGGGTTGTATATTGTATTGCTTTGCATTGTTTTTTCATAAACCTTTTGCTTTTACAAAGGATGCTAGATTGTCTTGTTTGCCAATTGCCATCCACCATTAAACTGCTGCAGAATTTGCCTATACAAAGGACAGTGGTTAGAATTTCTCACTAAACTGTTATTCATGGCTAAACGTAGCCTCTTTACTCTCAGGGTGCAAAGAAGGCTTTAAAAAAGTTATTCTAAAACACTGTACATTGCCATGTACATTCAGCCTTATCGCCTGACCCTTGGTCTGGCTCTGGGGGAATGAGTGAGTTGAGTGGCACAAACCACAGAAAAAGCAGACAAAATTCACTTGCTTATAGTTTCTGTTCTAATTTGTTACAGAGTTAAAACTTTATATTTTGATAGAGAATGAGTAAATAAAGAACTGTGTCAAGTTTAAAGTCAATTGCTTCATGTGGAGCAAACTTATGGCAGCAGAAAGTTAGTCAATTTTGAAACCCCTTTTACATATCTGGGCCCAGATCGGGAAAGAGAGGCAGGCAGGGAGTTTGGGGTGGCTGCCTTGCTGAAAAAAACAGCCTAACTTTAAAAGTGCACAGCACCATTTAGGATTAACTTTGAGACTCAAAATGATTGTGCCAAAATAGTTGAAGATTGTCTGTGTCAAATTTGAAGAGAATTGGTAGAAATGGAGTGGCACTATGGAGGATTTAATGAAAAAATTGTGCATTTTGAGCAGTTTTTTATACTATTAGGTAGAAAGACTTGAGTCTAGGAAATTTAAAGGTAGCCTAAGACATTCTCTGTAGTAAGTTTAGGGTAGGTGTAAAGTTCGGTGTAATTTGGTTTAGCAGTTTGGGAGTCCATAGCAATCAAAATTGTATATACACAGACACATAGACAGATTTTTGATTTTTATATATAGAGATAAGGCACAATTGCTAACAAGCCTTAGGTTCTAAATGATTTATTTAGTTTTTATAATAGTATAGTACATTCATAACACTTTAGCTATTTTAAAAGGGACTGACTACATGCTAATATAAATGCTAATCCTAAATTATTGAATTTCTTATTATTCTCAAAAAGGATTTTTCTAAAACGTTTTAAAGGATATAAATGAAAAACAAATGGATAAAAAGGCAAGATCTTTTGCCAGTAGTATAATATGTGTATATACCAATAGCAGTTCTACTAATCCTATATTTATAAAATAAAAACTTTGCACAATAAGCTCATTATAAATAGAGCTTTGCTACATTTTGGAGAAAAAAAATTTTTTTGCTTACTTGCAATTTTATTATATCCTCAAATATATGATTCTCATAAACTTTTATTATTATTATTTTATCCTTTTTAGTAAATTCTCTATCTAATGAAGATAAAAGAATATGGAAAAAGGTGATTTTATAGATTCTATTATTCAAGTCAATTCTAAAATGAAATAAAAAATATATAACATATCAAGAGTCTGTCATATCTTAAATATGTTAAGAATAAATCAAAAAAAAATTATTCTAAATATTTGAGGTAAGAAATATTATGTCAAATAAGGCTAAAACCTTGTTTATAGTTGTATTATATAATAAAAAGATGATATATGCTAGCAAAAACTAGCAAAAGCAATGGATAAATAGTTGTATTTACCAGACAATTCTTATATATTATAAGTACTAGGCCTAATTGTTTGTTTTACATTGTTTAATTATTTGATATTGTTATAAATAAATTGTTTAAAATATATACATCTAATGTGTATATAAATAGTTTAATAAGTTTAATATGGAAAATTTCATATTGACTCCCATATTAAATTTCATATTGAAATGTGCAATGTATATTAATGTGGAACTTAATATAGTTTTATCTTGTAGAACCAAAGTTATAACATGTATACTATAGAAGTGGTTAATAGTTTCTAGGAATGTAATAGTTTGAATCTGTGCTATTAATTTGTTTTACTCTACAAAATATTCTATATATTCTGTATATTCTTAATATTTGATATTTGTTAAAAATACACACATTTGGACAATATAAATAGGAGCAGGCTAAGAGAGAGAAGAGACAACTTGTGCACTTGTATAACTTGTAAGTTCACTTGTTTGAAAGCTATAACTTATAACTTATAGTATAAGCTTAAACCTTGTTTAAATACTTATTCTCAGATCATAGCTTATTTTATTCTAAGAAGTATTGAGTGTTAGAATTAGAAATCAGGGATTCATATAAAGAGAGTACTAAGAATAATTGCTATGACCCTATAATCTTGGTAATGCCCAGACTGGAGAAAGAAAGTACATATACCAGTAAGACCACTCAGGCCACATACTAAGAACATATACTAAGAATGCTATCAGAATGCTACCAAGAATGCTAGGCCTACCTAGAAATATATAAGATTCTAAGAAATGGTTAGAAACATTAAATCAAGATTTATTGTTAGCAGTAAAAGTTTAATAGAGGGAAATTAAAGCCTTGTTACAACTTTGGTAGGATAATTGGAGGACAGAAGTAAGCCCTACGACAACTTTGGTGGCTAATTAGTAAGATATTAATAGAGAAGCTCACCCCTAGCACAATACTAATAATGCAAAATTAAAAAAAATAATTATCATTCTAGAATATGCTTACTATGGTCTACTTAGACTAGCATTTGATTGCTTTAGATTATAAAAAATCTAAATAAATAGGCCTAATTAATTAGAAAATTGCAATATTAGGCCTACCTATTTTAGTATGATCTAAGTAGGCCTAACTAAAAAACATTTACATAAATAGCTTATACCATGCACCTAGCTATAGTATAGAAAGATAGATATACAACTGAAATTTCTATTGTATACTGAGACTGAGACTAGCTATTGTACATATTATTAATACATCATTCATTTTTGCAAGGGCCCTTTGTTGTAGGCCTAAGCTAATATTTATGACAATACAGTATGAGAAAAAATAAAATAACATACTTAACAAAAGCTATTTTACTAGGCTTATTAACAATATCAATCTAAGTAAAAATCTAACCAAGGCCTAACATTTCGTTATTTGTATTTCTGGGCCTGTGCTGTGAAGTATTTTTACCACGTAAAAAATAGAACTAAATCATTTTGATGAAAACACCCTTGATGATGTGTCACACAGCTGCATAATGTTGCGTGTAAAAAATAGTTCGATTAGTTTTTGGCCCGTCGAAGACAAACTAGACAAAGTCGTCAAAAATCAAAATAATCGATAATTTTTCTTTTTCAAAATATATATATTTCGTTTTCTAAAAAATTGTGAACTGAAAATACTCTGGTCAAAAACGTTTCAAGGTACGCACTTAAACACACACTAAGAATTTTAATCGTATTTTTTAGTACTATTAACATTGTTGAAAATATTTAAAGCATAAAAAATATGATTGCAGTTAGACAGATGTAAAACATGACAAAAAAATTGTGGCTTGGGCAACTTTTTTTAAATACAAGGAAATGCGTAGCATTTTTTTCCGAGTTCGAGTCTCAAAGTAGAGGATAATATATAAATTAACTATCTTAATCTCACTGTCACTGGCTTACTGCCCAGTGATAAAAAAACTGGAATGAAATTACAAATTCTTTTTTTGGCAATATAATTTTAAGTATTAGGCCCTACTCACAGTATCGCTTTAAATTCGTCAGTTTATTAGTTATTTTATTTATGATAGACTGATAGTTAAAATTGAAATGATGGATGGATCGGATGCGGGATGTCGAATTACTGAATTTTTGCTTTGAACTTTGACCCTTTTAGATTAAGATCAAAATGTTAGTAGTTTTGTTTCTTTTACATTTAATTAAAATATTTTCATTGTATTTTTTAACTAGTTAAAACATTATAATATTTTTTAAACTTTAGTCTCTAGTGGTAGTAGTACTAGCAGTACAGTAGTAGTAGCAGTAGTTAGGCCTAGGATTGGCTTAGTAAAAACACAAAACAGCCTGGTTAGCCAATATAAAAATTATATTTAAGTATTTTTAGAAGTAATAAAAGTTAGTAATACAAATGGATATTTTCTATAAATTGTTATTGCATTTGCAATTGTTTTATAATTGCATTTATATAAAAATTTAGATTTTGAGACAAATAAGTATGATTATGATTAGCAGTAAAAAATGAAATTTAGTATAATAAAATCTATCAATATCAATTTGGTTTTCATTTATAGTTAAAAAATAAAAAAGGTAAATTAATATTTTGAGACTATCAAGATAATATTAAAAAGACAACTTATACAATATAAATTTTTATAAAATCATATATATATATATAACTTTTTAATAGTAGCACAAATTAATAATACATGGAAATAATGCTAATTTTATATTAATATATCAATGCCTTATGAAATTTGGATGTTTGCATCAAATAAAAATATGAATTAATAAAATTGTAATTATAAGTATAAATTAATATTATATGTATATTGAATATAAAAAGCAACATAAGCCAAAAATAGCACAAAATTTAATGGGTTGCAGAATATAAGAAAAAATACAAAATTGTATAGCCAATAGTAGTTATAAGCAACAAATAAAAAAGAAAAAAGAAGAAGTCTATATTAGAGGTCAATAGTTTAAAATATTTAGCTTTGAGCATATTGCAAACTATTAAGAAGTTTAAACACTTGAAGTTCAAACTTTTAAACTATGAATAGCAGTTGTATTGATTATAGTATTCTGTTATTCTAGATTAAGTCAATTGCTCCTAAGCTCAAAGTGACTAAAAAATCTATATATATATATTGTATATTTATAGTGACCTATTCCTAGTATGAGAAATAAAAATAATGCAAAAACCAAATATTTTATAGCTAGTGCAAAAAGTTCTGCATTGTTGTAAGATAAATATAAGTCGATTGTCTTGGATCTTAGCAAGGTCCTAGTTTAGTGGGTATAGAAAAGCTTTATTCTTTATCCTCTGTGTAGTCCAGTACCCATAGACTGCCAGGCCGCCACAACCTTTGCATGTCTAATGGCCGAAGTCGCGGTCGGCATTGACATTTCCTCCGGTGGCGAGGCTCGCAAGAAGAAGCGCTCATCAAGACGGGCCGAGGCTGGCGATGAGGCCGGCGAGAGGCGGCACCGGCGGAAGAAGTCCACCCAGCAGCCCGGCGACGCCGATGGAGGCGGCGATGGCGATGGTGAGCGGCGCAAGAAGAAGAAGAAAAACAGAGAGGACGAGACGCCCGAGGAAAAAGAAGAGCGAAGGCGTCGACGAAGGGAGAAGAAGCAGGCGAAGGCGGAGGCGGAGGCGGCTGCTGCCGCCACTGCTGCTGCGGCCGCGGCTGGCGTGGCGCCGACTGCAGACGAAAGCGATGAAGATGGGGAGGCCAATTTTCTACCTGCCGCTCGCCCACCGCCCCCGCCTGTGCCGCAGCAGCGGGCTCCGGCGGCTGCCTCCGACACTGCATCGGACGAGGATGCCAGAGGATTCGGCGAGGAGCCACCGAGGCGTCAGCAGCCGCCGCCGCCTGCACCGAAGCCGAAACCAAAGCCGAAGCCGGCAGCCAGGCCGCAAGTTCCGCCGCCGGCGTCCCCCTCGCCGCCGCCGCCCCCTCCGCCGCCGCCGCCGCAACCCCAGCAGCAGTTCTACCCGGCTGAGAGCGACGAGGACGATGTTGAAGCTCACGATGCCAGGGTGGCAACTCCGCCGCCGCCGACGCCTCCGCCGCCCCCGCCTACGTCGGACCCGCGAGCGCAGCAAGCCGACAGCGAGGCGGATGAGGACGACCAGGATGACGACCAGTTCCGACCGCCGCAGTGGAACCGGCCGAGCACTCCGACGCCCCCGACCACGCCTCCGCCACCGCCGACAACGACGAAACCGGCGCTGCCGAATCCGGCCAACCCAACCGACCTGCATCGCTATCTTGCCGCTACCCTGGATGACGAGGGCAGCGACGTCGGCGGGATGGAGCCGGAACCGCCAGCACGCCAGCAGCAGCCGCAGCACCAGCAGCAGCCACCATACCAGCAGCAACCATACCAGCAGCAGCCGCAGCAGCCACCGTACCAGCAGCAGCCGCCGTACCAGCAGCAGCCTCCAGTATCTCCCGATGCTGAGTTCGATCGGCCCGACCGGCCGATATCGGCGTTTGGCGGCGGCGGCGTGCCCGGCGACCGCCAATCGGCTGCGCTGTCGTTATCGCGCGGCGAGGATCCGAACATGGAGCAGCCGCCGATTCCGGAGGGCAAAAAGCCGGGTGGCGGCCTCCTGGGCCGACTGTTTGCCTCGTTTCGTCGGGGCGGCTCCACGAAGCGCAAAGGCTCCACCGCCTCAGCTAAGAAGGCTCCGGGCACGGCGATGGCATCACCGGGGGCTGGCGGAGCTCCTTCTACGTCGGCGGAATCGGCCGGTCTAGGCGAGCACGACAGGTGGAATTCGAACCCGGGACTATTCAACGCCAACGACACGCCGGGCAATACGTTTGACCAGAGACTGCAGCAGCCGCCTCAGCAGCCCGTGGCGCTCAGACAGCCAGTGCCAGGTGTGAGACCCCTGGCTGACACCGAGGTTCGTGTCATTCTGCTGGACGGCGAAGAAATTGGCGTGCCAATACCGCGCAAAGCTACTGGCAGCGAGCTGATGGCTCGCGTCTGTGAGCACATCGACCTACAGGAGATTGATTACTTTGGTCTAACCTACGTCGACGGAAAAGAACGCATGTGGTTCTGGTTGGACTGCGAGAAGCGAGTTCTGAAACAACTGAAGCACTGCGAGAATCGAATGCTCAATTTCCAGGTAAGTCATAACTGCTGATTTTTAATTTAACTATGTTTCTGTTTCTACTTATGTAAGTAGGCTACCGCGAACATGAGTTTAAAAATCTACCACGTAGAGTTGTGGTAGTGAGGCTCTCTACGTGCTCTCTAGTAAAAATTTCTTTAAATTCGGCTCTGGGTTTTGTCCGGAAAAGCGCATTTTCATTAAAAGACAACATTTGCCTCTTTCAACCTTAATATATGATACACTCACTTATTCAAAAGACATTTTTTACAAAAAAATAATGAAATTGTAGCAATTTTTCTTTTGCGTCTTCAATTTCTACACAGTCGTGCTTTAGTTTTTTGCTCATGTCTCTTGAATCCACTTGACATGCGTGTATTGGTAATCACTCGAAATTTTCCAGTAAAAATGCAGTTTAACTTGGCTTTAAAATTGTTATTATACTTCAAATTTTCCCATGCGATTGCCAACTTGATTGTTCCTGTGTTGATTTGTTCGGTTTTTCCAGCTTGATAAAAAATACTTGCTGCTAAAAGTATTAAGAGTGCGAGAGTGGCACGTTGCTGCTGTAAAAGCTGAAGAATGTTGTGGTCGTGAGCCTTCGAGGCTCTTTAAACAGAAACCTTTAGTTAGACTGTCTCTCCTAGTCCTATTCCTACATCTTCGCTTGTACTCAACACCCACTAGGTGAAGTTCTACCCACCGGAGCCCAACATGCTAATGGCTGACGTGACACGCTATCAGCTGTGTCTACAGGTTAGACAGGACATCTACACAGGCAAGCTGCCCTGCACCTGGGTAACTCAAGCCCTGCTCGGCTCGTTCCAAGTTCAATCGGAGCTCGGTGACTTTGACCAAGCTGAGCACGGTGACATCGGCACACTTGACTATCTGCAGAACTTCGAATTCGTGCACAACCAGACTCCGGAGCTTGTGAATAAGATTGCCGAGCTGCACCGCGGGCACAAGGGCATCACGCCCGAGGTCGCCGACCTGCGCTACTTGGAGACTGCCCGCCGGCTGGAGTTCTACGGAGTCGACCTACACCCGGCCCGGGATCTGGACGATGTTGACATCACCATCGGGGTGTGCTTCGGCGGCGTGCTGGTGTACAAAGATCGCATGCGAATTTCGCGCTTCGCTTGGCCAAAAATTTTGCGCATCTCCTACAGGAAGAACCTCTTCTACTTGAAGATCCGATCCGACCTGTATGAGAATGTCGAGGCTGTGGTCGGCTTCAAGATGATGAACCACCGGTGGGTTTTCCTTACAGCTTCCTAATTTAGATTCTCTATGGTTTCAAATGAGCATCAATAGCAGCCCTCGAGTTTTAGCTCTCACAGATCCTCGCATTCCGAATATCGAATCCCTAAATATCCATAAAAAGTCCTTAAAAGCCACAAGCTGAATCACAGATTTATCTCGCAGAGAGCCACAATGCCAAGCTCCAGTCACTATCAATCGATAAGCTTGTCAATTCGTGTCTCCCACCCCGCAGCTGGGCCAAGCGCCTATGGAAGATCGCCATCGAGAACCACTCGTTCTTCCGCCTAAAAGAGGTGCAGATGGAGAAGTCCAGCAGCAAGCTGTCGCTGAACTTTATCCGCGGTAGCAGCAGCCACCGCTTCTCGGGCCGCACAATGCACCAGTACCGCGCCGAGGGCGGCACCATGCGCCAGTCGGGGACCTTCGATCGGTCGCTCAGCAAGCGAATGTCGGCCAGCCTGCCCAGCCTGAAGGGCTCGCAGTACGGCTCCTTTCACAGCCTCAACCGGCTGCACCCAAGAGACATGCGACCGCAGGCTAGCGGTGGCGGCGGCGGCGGCGGCGGCCGCGCCAGCATGCAGGGACCGCCGAGAACAGCCGGCCGGACCGCCAGCGTCAGCGTGCTTCCAACGGCTGCATTTAGTCGCGACAGGCCGTCTGTGAGTTGCTTGAGAACTGCTAATTCACCTATTGGGGATCATCGACTCCCTGAGGGTTTTTATTCCATAGCTTAGGCTTTCATATTCATATTAATAGAGATTTTATGCCCATGTGATTTTTATCCCTGTTGGGATTTATCCCTACTGGGATTTATCCCTACTGGGATTTATCCCTACTGGGATTTATCCCTACTGGGATTTATCCCTACTGGGATTTATCCCTACTGGGATTTATCCCTACTGGGATTTATCCCTACTGGGATTTATCCCTACTGGGATTTATCCCTACTGGGATTTATCCCTACTGGGATTTATCCCTACTGGGATTCACCCGGTTGGGATTCACCCGGTTGGGATTCACCCTGTTGGGATTTATCCCTATTGGGATTCACCCGGTTGGGATTCACCCTATTGGGATTCATCCCTTAATGGAACTTATCCATTAATGTATACATTAACTTATACATACATTAGGTTGCCAGCTATCGAAGTATAGCTACAGAAAAATGCACTTTTAAGAGATTTTAATTTATTACTAATTAACAAATCATTCTTGCCTGGCCTTGCAGACTCGCTCTTCATCTACAGCCAATGACGACATTCTGTGAGCGCTGAACTTCATTGTTTCCTATAGTTTTCTTTAAGTAGGTACGCTGGAACTGGGAGGCCTGCTACGATTCAGCCCCGTTCACTGTGTAAAGCTGAGCAAATTTCGAACAAACTAACGATTCATTAAACTTGTGAGCCAATCGCCAATCATTTTTACACATTTTTCCCAGGTGCCCTTTTTTGCTTGCTCGTTTGCCAAACAGTTATTAATACTATGCAAATAATAGTTTTAGCCCCATTGTCAATACAAAGTATATCACAACCTTTGACTGAATCGATTGATGATCTAGCTGCCTCACTTATAATATTGCAGTGGAAAATTCCATTGATAAGTTGCAGTGGAAAATTCCATTGATAAGTTGCAGTGGAAAATTCCATTGATAAGTTGCAGTGGAAAATTCCATTGATAAGTTGCAGTGGAAAATTCCATTGATAAGTTGCAGTGGAAAATTCCATTGATAAGTTGCAGTGGAAAATTCCATTGATAAGTTGCAGTGGAAAATTCCATTGATAAGTTGCAGTGGAAAATTCCATTGATAAGTTGCAGTGGAAAATTCCATTGATAAGTTGCAGTGGAAAATTCCATTGATAAGTTGCAGTGGAAAATTCCATTGATAAGTTGCAGTGGAAAATTCCATTGATAAGTTGCAGTGGAAAATTCCATTGATAAGTTGCAGTGGAAAATTCCATTGATAAGTTGCAGTGGAAAATTCCATTGATAAGTTGCAGTGGAAAATTCCATTGATAAGTTGCAGTGGAAAATTCCATTGATAAGTTGCAGTGGAAAATTCCATTGATAAGTTGCAGTGGAAAATTCCATTGATAAGTTGCAGTGGAAAATTCCATTGATAAGTTGCAGTGGAAAATTCCATTGATAAGTTGCAGTGGAAAATTCCATTGATAAGTTGCAGTGGAAAATTCCATTGATAAGTTGCAGTGGAAAATTCCATTGATAAGTTGCAGTGGAAAATTCCATTGATAAGTTGCAGTGGAAAATTCCATTGATAAGTTGCAGTGGAAAATTCCATTGATAAGTTGCAGTGGAAAATTCCATTGATAAGTTGCAGTGGAAAATTCCATTGATAAGTTGCAGTGGAAAATTCCATTGATAAGTTGCAGTGGAAAATTCCATTGATAAGTTGCAGTGGAAAATTCCATTGATAAGTTGCAGTGGAAAATTCCATTGATAAGTTGCAGTGGAAAATTCCATTGATAAGTTGCAGTGGAAAATTCCATTGATAAGTTGCAGTGGAAAATTCCATTGATAAGTTGCAGTGGAAAATTCCATTGATAAGTTGCAGTGGAAAATTCCATTGATAAGTTGCAGTGGAAAATTCCATTGATAAGTTGCAGTGGAAAATTCCATTGATAAGTTGCAGTGGAAAATTCCATTGATAAGTTGCAGTGGAAAATTCCATTGATAAGTTGCAGTGGAAAATTCCATTGATAAGTTGCAGTGGAAAATTCCATTGATAAGTTGCAGTGGAAAATTCCATTGATAAGTTGCAGTGGAAAATTCCATCGGCGGCTAGATTAGCAATCGATTCTCATTTCGAAATTGCTGTTGCCTTAAAGTGGTTGCTACGCCCAATTTCCTAAAGTTTTTTAGCATGTTCGATCTGCTCAATCGTTTTGTTGCGTCCCACTTTTTCCTCTCAACCCAGCTGGCTGTTCAGAGGTTTTTGTCGTCAGAATAGTTTTGTTTTACTTACGAGCTCGTTTCAACGTGTTTTTTGTCCAAAGATACCATTTGAAAAGTGTCTTATAATAACCTTTTGTCTTCCACCAAACATTCCGGAATGGCCTCATTTTTTACTGTTACGAGCTACGTGTAGTTCTGTTTACTTCAGATGCTGTGTCGGTAAAGTTTGCTCATTGGCATCAAATCACAATTTGTGTGTGAGTGGGTGAGGGAGAGTGGGTGAGGGAGAGTGACTGAGGGAGAGTGAGAGAGGGAGAATGACTGAGGGAGAATGACTGAGGGAGAGTGACTGAGGGAGAGTGAGAGAGGGAGAATGACTGAGGGAGAATGACTGAGGGAGAGTGACTGAGGGAGAGTGAGAGAGGGAGAATGACTGAGGGAGAATGACTGAGGGAGAGTGACTGAGGGAGAGTGAGAGAGGGAGAATGACTGAGGGAGAGTGACTGAGGGAGAGTGACTGAGGGAGAGTGACTGAGGGAGAGTGAGAGAGGGAGAATGACTGAGGGAGAATGACTGAGGGAGAGTGACTGAGGGAGAGTGAGAGAGGGAGAATGACTGAGGGAGAATGACTGAGGGAGAGTGACTGAGGGAGAGTGAGAGAGGGAGAATGACTGAGGGAGAATGACTGAGGGAGAGTGACTGAGGGAGAGTGAGAGAGGGAGAATGACTGAGGGAGAATGACTGAGGGAGAGTGACTGAGGGAGATTGGATTGGGGAGAGTTGGTGAGGGAGAGTGGGTAGGAGAGGGTGGGTGAGGAAGAGTGACTGAGGGAGAGAGAAGGGATGCTACAGAATCAATCATTTACAGACTTAACCAGCATCGCCCACATATCCTCGAATGTGTTTTCCCAGTTTTTATAAAACCTCTCGCTAATAACGCGCCCATATCTACGTGTGATGTACTTTTACCAAACGTGTGATAACTGATATAGGCTTATATACATATTTATTTATATTTTTACCTTTGATTTTAGTACACTAGCCAGCTATCTGCTGTGATGTCCCTGCATTCTCCTTTCATTTTGTTTGACAGTTTGACCACCAACTGAATCGAGCTGGACCTCTGCCCGCTGATGGAACCAAATTTCCATATTTCATATTTTTGCAGTTTTGATTGCTGTTCCTTCTGCTTCGCAACGTTTTTTCATTTAAATTTTCTCCATTAATAAATAAACATTCCTAATGCTACTGGCTAAGCTCTGTTTGCTGCTGTGATCACCTGTTTATCAACACCTGTGCTGCTGCTGCGTCGCGCACTCGAATTCCTGAGCCCCTCCTATACGCCTTACTCAACTGTAATCAATCCCATTTATTTGGCAGATCAACGAACGAACTGTCTGCAAATTTACACTAAACAGGTAGTTCAATCAGTAAATAAGCGAGTGAACTTTGCGGGAATAAAAAATGATTGTATTCAAATCGCCAAAACACTGCTGGCTGATGTTTGAGATTTAATCGCACTCCACTAACCGCAGGTGATGCTTTCTTGTTCATTGTTTTTTAACGCTTCCACAGCTTGCAAGACATGAAGCTGTCGAGATCAAAGGGACCGCCGTCATTCCTACCGCTTCCTCTCATCGAGATCAAAGGGACCGCCGTCATTCCTACCGCATCCTCTCATCGAGATCGAAGGGACCACCGTCATTCCTACCGCTTCCTCTCATCGAGATCGAAGGGACCACCGTCATTCCTACCGCTTCCTCTCATCGAGATCAAAGGGACCGCCGTCATTCCTACCGCTTCCTCTGATCCAGATCAAAGGGACCGCAGTCATTCCTACCGCTTCCTCTTATCCAGATCAAAGGGACCGCAGTCATTCCTACCGCTTCCTCTTATCCAGATCAAAGGGACCGCAGTCATTCCTACCGCTTCCTCTTATCCAGATCAAAGGGACCGCAGTCATTCCTACCGCTTCCTCTTATCCAGATCAAAGGGACCGCAGTCATTCCTACCGCTTCCTCTTATCCAGATCAAAGGGACCGCAGTCATTCCTACCGCTTCCTCTTATCCAGATCAAATGGACCGCCGTCATTCCTACCGCTTCCTCTTAGAGATCAAAGGAAGCCTTCTCTCATACTCGTAGACATCAAAGAGTCCGCATTCCTAAAAATCTTCGCCAAAAGCAAGACAAAAACGGAATAATTTTTGCTTTGAAGCCATGATTCTTATATTTTTAATTAGAACTCAATAAATGCTGGTTTATAGCTGCAGCATACATGTCGCAGTGACAAAATTAGTACTTGAACCTAAAGCATAAGCCAGCTTTTGTCTGCGTTGTAAAGCCCAGACTGAAAATTACGGTCTGCAACAACAATTGCGTATAAAATAAGTTCCCTGCGGCTCGAAAGAGCAACTCTTACCAGTACAGACACTATAAAACCATATGCAAACACTCGCGGTAAAAAACTTGTCGAACTCAATGCGAGGGGATAAAAGTGTGGCTGCTCACCTCCCGCAGAAGCCACGGGAGGCGGTGGCGCAGTAAAACTTTCTAGGAAATAAAACTCAAAACAAGACAATAGCGGACATTGATCACCATTGAATTATTAAAACAAAATAATTTTTGCTCTATACAGTGATGGTCACAAAGATGCGACACAAGGCTAAAAATACCTGCTTGGACTTGTAATGAGAACAGGGAAATCTTTGATTACCTATTTCGGGTGTTGGTTTAGCACTGTACGTTGGATCCCCTGTTCTCGTTATTATTATTATTTTAAACAAAAACAATTCCACAAATTTGTGCAGTCTATTAAAATTTGTGCTTGGCTATAACAATGAATTTGTGCTGCACTCAGGCGAAGCTCACAGACAGCCAAATATCGCACCATTTAACTGAATTTCACTGTCAATTTGCTTTTTGCAAAAATTTGCTTTTCTGACAGTATCGGAAATTCTATGTAAATTTAAACAAAACGATTCGTATTACGGCATGCGCGACTGCATCATCGGCGTGCTGCTGTTGTTCTCGGCGATGAAGTCGGCGATGTAGCGAACTCTTGGCTGATGCTGCTGCTGCTGCTGAGACTGCGAAGACTGGTGCGGCAGCGGCCACTCGCCGGAAGCCAGACACGCGGAATTCTGGTTGCTGAAAGGCGCTAAAAACGATGCAGCTGGCGCCAAATTGGAAGGACTCGCTGTGGGAAATTCCGGCGTTGGCGGACTGGCAAACATTCCTGGTTGCTGGTGCAGATAGCTGCTGCCGGGAGGCTGAGGATTCTGGAACGATGTCGAACCGTAGTAGGAAAAATACGACTGCTGCTGCTGCTGCTGCTGCTGCTGCTGATGTTGATGTTGTTGCTGGTAGTGCTGCTGCAGTTGCATTGGACTTTTAGGACTCTGGAAGTACGATGGCCCTGAAGCTGCTGCGGCAGCGGCTGCGGCAGCGGCGGAAGCAGCGGAGCTGGCAATGAAATCGTGGGGCCCGTAGTCCACCTTGCGCACGCGGCGGTCCTTGGCCCGTCGGTTTTTAAACCAGATCTGGAGATTGCATGGTGATTGGTTTGATGATTGAACATTGCTTTCATGGAAATCCTTCTGATTCCTGATCACTCAAAACGTCTTTATTGAAGGTCTTGAATCTGACATCCCAATCAGACTCCATGGCAAGCACTGGATTCACAAGGTAGACATTGATCCTGATCACTTGCTGAGCTCAACTCTCTAATCTCCTCTGATCTCCCCTTTCATTACTCCCTCTCTCTGACCTCTCATATCTGACCTTAGCTTTGGTTTCCAACTAACCCTTGTTTGATTGAACCCTCTACCTCTTTTGCAAGCTAGCTACTCTTTTTCACTTTTCCTTCTAATCAAATAAAATATCAGACTCAAACTCCCATCTCGCAGAATTTAAATTTACCGTCAATCCTGAGCTTTAAACATTTAAACTGATTGCTTCGATCGGCTTACCCTCTCTGAACATTCCCACTTTTCCGGCCTCTCCTTGTCTGATAACTTCTACTTTGTCGCAAAACCGCCATTCAACCCACATCTGTCTTGCCCCCGATTCCAATGCTAAGAGCAAGACGTAATAATTAAACTACAGTTCTATCAAGGTGGCACGAATAGTCACGTACCAACACCTTCCTGTAGGGAATGCCAATCGTTCTGCTAAGCAACTCCAGTTCTCGATAATCGGGGTACTTTTGCAACTCAAACATGCGCTCAAGTTCACGCCTCTGTACAGCCGTGAGATTGGCCCTTCGTCTCGGTAGCGTTGCCTTTGGCGTCTCTTGCAGTGCCAGTACAGGCGCAGACGCAGTGGCAGATGTTGATGCAATCGAACTAGAAGCTGGTGCAGCATCAGCATAGTGGAATGGACGGTTGAATTGCACAAAACTTGGAGTGCCTTCCATCACTGATTTTATCGGAAATAGAGTCTCTTTTCTGATTTGATATTTGTATTTGTTGCAGCCAACTCAGTCCAAGGAGTCCATTTCTGCCTAGCCTCCAATGCAGTCAGTTCATTTTATATTACTGGACAAAACTATTGTCGATCGCTATCGACCTCGCTATCGTTGCATCAGTCCATCAGCCAATCAGGGGAGCGGTTGGGGGGTAGAAAATATAATTGCTACGATTGCCCACCCCACCTCCGCGGCCACTGTATTATTCAGTACGCGTGTATAAGTACATTGCAAAATGGGGGGGTGGCAAATTAATAGGCTCGCGCAATACCACAAAATGTACATGCACGATTGAGTTCAAAGGGCCTGTCAACTTAAGCTCATAAAGTGGAGCCCGAGTAACCTATGTACACAAATGCTACGTCATTCTGCTCACGGTGACACTAGGAAGCTGGGTTTGGCAAAAAAACGACGAATACGAGCATATTGGACTTGGGATAGCCGGATAGGGGAGGAGAAGCATGGGAATAATTATGGACTCGACTTTATGAGCTTAAGTTGACAGGCCTTTTAAAACTGAGCCTTCAAGTGTAACTCGATGGGTGGGTGATGCGTTTTCATTGTTGGGTGACAATGCGCAACCAGAAATTTTTTGAGGATGGGGGGGCGGATTCTGGAGGGTAAAGACCCAAGGGAAACGGAGGGGGTGGCTCTGTATTTTGGCTAAAATTTGCTTGGTCTCCGCCTAAGATGGGGGCGACCGCCCTCCCCCCTCCTGGTTGCGCCACTGGACAATAGCTACATCAATGAGTTGTGTGGTCTCTGAACTACTCGTAACTTTTCTTGTGCCCTTGATGAGCACCAGAAATTGGGGATTCAACTGCATTATTGGCTGGAGAACCGAACAAAGATTTCTTACAGTGGTGACCGACGTCAAGTCAGGTGGGGCACCAAAGGCCAAAGCTGAGAGATTCTTGCCTCCTCCTAGCTTAACTGTAAAAGATTTGCACCATGGAGGTCCCACTCCGTAAGGT
Organism: Macrostomum lignano; assembly: GCA_002269645.1. Classification (NCBI taxonomy): domain Eukaryota; kingdom Metazoa; phylum Platyhelminthes; family Macrostomidae; genus Macrostomum; species Macrostomum lignano. Next base: position 425,238 of record NIVC01000708.1, read on the forward strand.
AAAAATCTCTAAAGAGATCTTATATTATCAGGTCTTGCAGGACAAAAATACGGGGGCTGGAATTTTTCGCTGGCCTTCTTGACATGGACGGATCGAGAAAATTTTTGCATGGCATGCAAGAGGGGGGCCATGCCCCCCCCCTCGGGTCCGCCCCTGCTTCTTGATTTCTGATTGAATAGCTAATATACTCGTACATCGACTTTTAGCTTCTAGGTCAATTTGAAATCATTTTAATCATTGCATTCAAGCGAAATCATACGCGATATCGATGAGTTCTCGCAATTTCCATGTAGAATTTGTGGAACTATTACTATCCCAAATTCTAAATGCAAAATGGTTTGCTTTCCAATCCGATCTCGCAAATAACGTTACCTTTTGAGATTCAATACATTTCTTTCAATAGAGACGATAATGATTCGATTCTTGATTTATTAGAGTGATTACAAGTAGCATATATGTAAGTAGCCGAAAGCGGGGTGGTTCAAAAAATAATGCTCGCTAATCTTGTCCACCACCAAGAATTCAGCGAGTAGTAGTGAACTTTAGCTTGATAAAAGCCTTTTTAATAGACAAAATAAATTTGAAGAAGCAAATTCTTAAATGGTACTGATTTTTTAACTAATTTGTCAATATTGGTATCAACTAAATCTTTGTTGTGGGGCTAAGTTTGGCCCACCCCTCTTGTGTAGGTTGGCGTTACTTTAAGTCAGACTCTAGTATAAAACAGCCTCATTACTAGAGGGACAGAATTGAAAACTATTGCTATATCCGAGGAACAGTCTGGTCACGTGACTTCGAGGAAGACCGGCCAAAGGAGTCTGAATTTTCTCAAAAAGACGATATATGAGAACTTCTGGTCATCAATTGGATAGTTGACTATTATATTTTACATTTTTTCTTGCATTTTTAGTAAATATCAGCAATAAAAAGAGTTAATTCATCATCAGGATGGCCGCTAACATGTACCGCGTCGGAGGTAAGAGCCTCATTTCTTTATGCACGCTTACTAACCCATGTTTTTGCGTTCTATTGAATCTGCTAGCACAATTTCATATTAGTAAAGTTTCAAGCACAAGTTTAAGAGTTTCCTGCTCTTCTTTCTAATAGATATTCTATAATCTACTTTTTATTTAAAAAATACACTTCAAATCATTGGATTTTTCTCATCTGATGAGCGCACGTAGAGAGCCTCAAAGTCTACCCTTGCAGCTTTTTCTGCCCTGCTTCAGCGCTACGACGGAGCAAAACGAGTGCGAGGGCTAGATAGAATAGGCTTAATGCTGCAAGGTGTTAGTTGAGAATGAGAAAGAATGTGTTAGACTAACATTAAGAACTCTTGGCAGATAATAAGATTTATTTATTCACCATAGGCTAAACATTTTAAAAAATAAGTCTCACTCACAAAATGATTTAGGAATCAAAGGCATATCATATCTCTAGAACCTATGGCCTATGCCTATGGGCTATGGCTATGCCTTAGATAAATAGAACCTGCTGTATATGATAGCTAAATTCTAAAGTGTTAAAAAATACAATTTATATTAAACCTATACATTATTATAAAAATTAGAAAAAATAAAAATTAAAGTAGTATTAAAAATATAATATGCCTATCTATCAGACCTTATAAAGTTATATACAATTTTGTAACCTAACCTATTATAGCTAGGCCTATTAGGCCTTAAGCTAAGGCTAAATTTGAAAAAATATATATAGATATGATATTTCAACAAATTATAAATTAGGTCTAAAAGTAAGGCAAATACTGAAATAGGTAATTTAAAAGTAACTTTTTCCTTTTTAATAAATATAAATCTTAATTGAAGTCTGTTTTTATAATATATTCCTTTTTCTTTCCTAAGGATAGCTTATACCTTTCAACCCTCTAGGAATATAAGTGCATATTAGGATTAATATTGTGGGGGGAGATATTAATCTATATCCAATGTTAGCAATAGAAGCAAAATACAGAAGCAAAAAAAATTGTCCCCATTTTAAGGGCCAAGGGGGGCATGTCTTTAGTGTCCCCCTATGGCTATATGTATAAATAAAGACTATCTTAAACGAAAGCTATAATCAAAGATTTATATACTATAAATTAGGCTAAAAAGAATCATTTTTTATAAACATTTCAAATTCTATTGGCTGCTTTCTATAGTTATTTATCACTTTTTTAAATTGCTTTTTGATGTAAAAATAATCAATAAAGGCTTTTTGTATTTTTTAGAAATCATAAACCAATGCAATTTTGGCTGAAATTGTACATAACTCTTTACCTTCAACTCTTTATCCTCTTTATAATACCAAATCCCAAAGGCCACAATCTTTGCTTTTTATATACCTAACAAAAAAATGGTTTCTTATAACCTAGCTCATGATAAGCCTATCACAGTCTACAAAACTTCCTTGAAATAAATCTTTAGCTCCATATTTTATATAATCCATATAGATTTAAAGTAATTCTTTTATATTGGGACAAGCTGTTGAAACCTGCGGATTTTGAACCTGGGGAATTCCAATACCTGGAACTACTTTTGCATGTATTCTGAAATCTAAGGCCATACACAAACAAATTAATGATAGTAGGATAGAGGTAGAAATAAAATGGAGCACATTCGTGTAAAATTAGGGTTTGAGGCAAATGTTGATATTGTTTGCTGGGGTACTCCACAGAATGCCAGGCAATGTCTGTCTGACTCTAAAACATGTATTGGCAAACTCTGGCCTCTCCCTGACTCTCCCTACGTCCCTTGGATCCTTTAAAATTTCTATCGTCTCTCTGTTTCCTTTCTTCTCTCTCATCCCTCGTCTCTCCTCTCTCTTCTCTCTTCTCTTCTCTCGTATCTTCCCTCATCTCTCTTCTCTTTCATCTCTCTTATCTCATCTCTTCCCTATTCTTTTCTCTCTCCTCTCCTCTCTCCTTTCTACTTTTCGTTTTCTCTCTGCTCTCCTCTCTCCTATCTACTCTTTCGTTTTCTCTCTCCTCTCCTCTCTCCTCTCTCTCTCTCTCTCTCTCTCTCTCTCTCTCTCTCTTCTCTGTCTTTCTCTCTTATCTCTCCTCCTCTCTCTACTCTCTCCCCTCTCAATTCTCCTCTTTCCTCTCCTCTCTCCTCACTCACTTCTCTACCTTTGTCTCTCCTCTCTCCTCTCGTCTCTGTAACCTCTCCTCTGTTCTCTCTACTCTCCCATCTCATCTCTGCTCTCTCCTCTCTACTCGCTCCTCTACTCTCTCCTCTTTACTCGCTCTTCTACTCTCTCCTCTTTACTTGCTCCTCTCTACTCTCTCCTCTCATAGTCCTCTCTCCCTCATCTCTCCTATTATCTTTTATCTTTTCTTTTATCCCCTCTGTCGCTTCTCCTCTCTTCGAATCGTCTATTCCTTCTTTCCACTCTCATCTGCCCCTCAGCTATGAGCTGGATTCTTTATCTGGCCTTTGAGGTAAAAGTCTGCCCATCCCTGCTTGGAAAGCCAGTTTGTGGAACGTAGTACTCTCATGGTTGTTCTCATGCTTTGATCACGTCATCTTTCTTGCCAATTTGCAGCCCTGAAAGGAATTTGTGTATCTTCAGCTCCACTGCAGTCTGCATCAGTCTAACAACCAAGGAAATACGCATTTCTTAGAAGGCCATTTAATATTTACACAGTACCTTTAAAAGAAACCTAAAATTTCCATGGTGTGCCTAATTTAGTAGGGTTGTATTGCATTGCATCGCATCGCCTTTTCATAAATCTTTCGCTTTTACAAACCATGCTGGATAGTGGATTCCCTCGATTTGCCAATTGCCAATTGCCATCCACTGTTAAACTGCTGCAGAGTTTGCCAATACAGAGGGGAGGGTAGGGATTCCAATCCCGGGATCCCGGGATCCCGGGATCCCGGGATTGGGGCCAAAAATCCGGGATTTGAATCCCGGGATTTTTTTGGGAATCGAATCCCGGGATTTTTAATCCCGGGATTGCAAAAGACCGGGATCGGGATCCCGGGATTTCAAGGCCTTAATCCCGGGATTGGTCCGGGATTAGAACGACCTTTCAATGCCTAAATTAGATAATTTAAAGTCTAAACGTTTATTTGAATAATAAAACATTTATTTGTTTTTGCTGTTTCTCAATGAAACGTTAAACATTTGCAAAGCTCCTGTCCTAATTGAGCTAAAAATTGTTAATGTGAACTGTAAATTATAGATAATTTTAACTTTTTTTTCGTTTTCTACCACGAGACGAGACTGAGGGCCTTTTCATATTGCTTGCTCTGGTTCCATAACAAGAACCAATTTGTGAAGTATAAACTTTTTGTCTCCATAACTAGAGGGAGATACGTGCTATAAAGTTTTTATTATTGAATGACAGTCGCCAAGAAGAAAGTGAAAAATTGTGCTAAGTGAGGCTGTTAAGGCAGTCAAATATTAACAGAGTTTAATAGTTATACTGCTGTTTTTCTTCGAATTCCGAACCGATTCTGGTTCTGGAATTGGTAATATGAAAAGGCCCTGAGACTCTGAGAGTCGCGAGACCATGACTACTGCACGCGGCACGCCGCACAGTCCGTCTAGCAATTTAGGGATTCCAATCCCGGGATCCCGGGATCCCGGGATTGGGGCCAAAAATCCGGGATTTGAATCCCGGGATTTTTTTGGGAATCGAATCCCGGGATTTTTAATCCCGGGATTGCAAAAGCACCGGGATTCCGGGATTTTGAATCCCGGGATTTCAACAGCATCGGGATTTCGGGACTATTCAATCCCGGGATTGTAAAATGTCGGGATTTTGGAATCCCTAGGGGAGGGCAGTGGTTAGAATTTCTCACTAAACTGTTATGGCTAAACGTAGCCTCTCCACTCTCGGGGTGCAGAGAAGGTTATAAATAAAGTTATTCCAAAACACTGTACATTCGCTATGTACATTCAGTCCTATCGCCTGACCCTTCGTCTGGCTCTGGGGGAATGAGTGAGTGAGTGGCACAAACAACAGAAAAAGCAGACAAACTTCACATGCTTACAGTTTCTTTTTTGGTTGAGTTACAGAGTTGAAACTTTACATTTAGACAGAGAATGAGTCAATGAAGAATTGTGTCAAGTTTGAAGTCAATCGCTTTACGTGGAGCAAACTTATGGCAGTCGAAAGTTAGTCAATTTTGAAACCCATTTTGCACATCTGGGCCCAGATCGGTATCGGGAAAGAGAGGCAGGCGGGCGGAGGTTGGGGTGGTTGCTACGCTGAAAAAAACAGCCTAACTTTAAAAGTGCACAGCACCGCTCAGGATTAACTTTGATACTCGAAATTTTACATGATTGTGCCAAAATAGTTAAAGATTATCTGTGTCAAATTTGAAGAGAATCGGTAGAAGTGGAGCGGCGCTATGGAGGATTAAGTGAAAAAATCGCGCATTTTGAGCAGTTTTTTGTACTTTTAGGTAGGAAGACTCAAATTTAGGAAATTTTAAGGTAGCCTAAGACATTCTCCGTAGTAAGTTTAGGGTGGGTGTAAAGTTTGGTGTCATTTGGTTGAGCGGTTTGGGAGTCCATAGCGAAGTAATTTGTCCACAGACAGACAGACAGACAGAGTTTTGATTTTTATATGTAGAGATTCTTGGGATTTCAAGACTTATATCCATGGTAAATTAATAAATTTTGAGTAATCTGTAAATATGGAGTCTGCAAAGGCTTAGATTTGACTAAGATTAAGAACTCTTGAGAAGTCAAAGGCCCAACCATGTAAAGGGTATGGTTAGTATTTTATTTGGTTATAAACTTTTGACTAATGCTAGCTGGCATCCCAAATTTTGATTTGGCTTGTTAGCCAACTTTAGAATTTGGACCTAGGATGCCAAATGGCACTGCGACTCTGATTATTGAATAAAATATCCAAGTTGTCACTGCTTCCTGAATTTTAAATATAGCATTTTTAAATACAAGCAATCCATGCAATGCGCAGTCACCAATTGATACAGAAGCAACGCCATTCAATTGCAGACTATGTGTACTTCGAGACCTCAGCCTCCGGACCATATCAGATTCGGCGTATTGAGGAGCTTACAAAGACCCCAACTGGCAATGTGGAAGCCAAGGTTATGTGCTTCTTTAGGCGGCGCGACATTTCTAATAATCTCATTAGCCAAGCTGACAAGCATCTGAGTAAGCGGCGTTGCTTTTCATTTTTTTTCGACTATCCTATCATTTCATTTAGATCAGAAAATGTAGACAAACTGCAACAGGAATAGTAGAGAGCCTCATTTTGCCTATTTTAACCCTCTTGGGTCTATCTGAATGCTGTGTACTCCGGAATAAAGGTAGTAAACGTAGAGAGCCTCATCGTAGCGCCCGAGTGCGTGTGTTAGAGAAAAATTCGCATTAGACGAGATTTCGATTTTCGTCCAGCGCTGATGGGAAACTCCGATTGAATGGGAAAGTTTCAGCAGCTAGCGAAAGCAATTATTCCTGCTCCAAAAAAAGAACTGGCTTGTCAAAAGATGAGACAGACTGCTCCAAAGAAAGAACTGGCTTGTCAAGAGATACAGACAGCCTGTCATAGACAAACTGTGAGAAGAGACAGACGATCCACAGCCGACTTGTTTATTTTATCGTAATTTCGCACGGTTCAAAATCCAGCTTAAGGCTGGTTAATCTCGCTGGACCCTGTCAGTGAGACTGGCAAACAGACAAGGTGAGACTGGCAAATAGACAGTGAGACTGGCAAACACACAGTGACACTGGCAAACACACAGTGAGACTGGAAAATAGACAGTGAGACTGGCAAATAGACAGTGTGAGACTGGCAAACACACAGTGAGACTGGCAAATAGGCAGTGTGAGACTGGCAAATAGGCAGTGTGAGACTGGCAAATAGACAGTGTGAGACTGGCAAACACACAGTGAGACTGGCAAATAGGCAGTGTGAGACTGGCAAATAGACAGTGTGAGACTGGCAGGCATCACATTAAACCTCGACCGACCGACTGACAGCAGACGAAAGCACCTCTCGGGGAGCATCTCTCCGCCAGAAAAGCTTCCTACAGACGAGCCGTGCCTAATAGAGTCTTCCCTCCTCCCCTAGGCCTGGACGATGAGCCATCGGCAGCTGGCGAAGCCGAGGCGGCCAGCTCCGAGCCCAGCGGCGGAGGCCTCACGGAAGTTCAGCGGCACCAGCTGCGCCATCGAGAGCTGTTCCTATCCCGCCAGGTGGAGACCCTACCGGCCACAACCATCCGGGGAAAGTGCGCCGTGACCCTGCTGAACGAGACCGAGGCCCTGACCTCCTATCTGGCCAGGGACGACGCCTTTTATTACACCCTGACCTACGACACCGCGCAGAAGAGTTTACTGGCCGATCGCGGCGAAATCCGGGTCGGCGGCCGCTACCAGGCCGAGGTTCAACCGTTGCTAGGCGACGGAGAATCCGACGGCCGCGACCTGGCCCAGCTGGAGGAGCTGGTCTGGCGGCCAGATCACGGCCTGTCCGATGCCGACATTGACAAGTACCTGCTGGTGGCTCGGTCGGTAGGCTGCCTGGCCCGAGCTGTGGACGCCTGCAGCTCGGTGCGTCAGCCCGGACTGGCGGCTGCTGCGGCCGCGGCTAGTCGCGACTACACCCAGGTTTGTGGCAGGCTTACTTGGGCTTCCGGCGCTCTAGAGATATGAAATTCAATAAATAGGGATTTGGGTCCTCGGGACATTAATAATTCGGGATATAGGATGCGAGGAATCACTGGGATTCGGAAATTAAGATTCAATAGGGGATTCCGGGATTAGAATTCGAGATCTGGGGTTCGGGGATTAGGATTCGGAACCTGGGATTCGGGATCTGGGATTTGGGATTAGGATTCGGAACCTGGGATTAGGGGATTTTGATTCGGGATCTGGGATTTGGGATTAGGATTCGGAACCTGGGATTCGGGATCTGGGATTTGGGATTAGAATTCGGAACCTGGGATTCGGGATCTGAGATTTGGGATTAGGATTCGGAACCTGGGATTCGGGATCTGAGATTTGGGATTAGGATTCGGGATTAGGATTCGGAACCTGGGATCCCGGATCTGAGATTTGGGATTAGGATTCGGAACCTGGGATCCCGGATCTGAGATTTGGGATTAGGATTCGGGATTATGGATTAAAATTCGGGATTTGGGATTAGGATTCGGAACCTGGGATCCCGGATCTGAGATTTGGGATTAGGATTCGGGATTTGGGATTAGGATTCGGAACCTGGGATTTGGGATTAGGATTTGGAACCTGGGATTTGGGATTAGGATTCGGAACCTGGGATTCGGGATCTGAGATTTTGAATTAGGATTCGGGATTTGGGATTAGGATTCGGAACCTGGGATTCCGGATCTGAGATTTGGGATTAGGATTCGGGATTTGAGATTAGGATTCGGAACCTGGGATTTGGGATTAGGATTCGGAACCTGGGATTCGGGGATTTGGATTCGGGATTTGGGATTAGGATTCGGAACCTGGGATTTGGGATTAGGATTCGGAACCTGGGATTCGGGGATTTGGATTCGGGATTTGGGATTAGGATTCGGAACCTGGGATTTGGGATTATGATTCGGAACCTGGGATTCGGGGATTTGGATTCGGGATTTGGGATTAGGATTTGGGATTAGGATTTGGGATTAGGATTCGGATTCTGGGATTTGGGATTAGGATTCGGGATCTGGGATTAAGGGATTGGGATTCGGAATCTGGGGTTCGGGATTTTGATTCGGGATCTGGGATTAGGGAATTAGGATTCGGAATCCGAGACTTGAAGAAGAGGCTTGGTGAGTTCGTAGTTTTAGATTAGCATCCCTGTATTTGTTAGTGACTTTATGACTTCTACAGCACAAAAGCATCAAACCGCCTCAAACTCGGCATTTCCAGGCCCACGCCTACCGAATGCTGCACTCGTCCAAGTACGATCTGGGCCGGGCCTTCTGCCGGCTGGTGACCGACTCTGGGCCCGTGCTGTGCCGCGACCAGCTGGAGGACTGGTCAGCTAGCGAGTGCAACCTGTTCGAGGAGGCCATGAACAAGTTCGGAAAGGACTTTAACGAAATTCGGCGCGACTATCTTTCTTGGAAATCTATGCGCTCGATAGTGGAGTACTTCTACATGTGGAAGACCACGGATAGATACGTGCAGCAGAAGCGCTTGAAGGCCTCGGAAGCTGAGAAGAAACTGAAGCAGGTTTGTTTGTTTACTTTTAGTTTTTTGGCATTAAAATGCTTCAATTATTCAGTCGGCGCCAATTCTATTTATCTTTTGGCGTGAATTCTACCCAGCAAGAACCCCAATGCCCATCCCCAGGTGTACATTCCCAACTACACGAAGCCCAACTCCCATCCCCAGGTGTACATTCCCAACTACACGAAGCCCAACTCCCATCCCCAGGTGTACATTCCCAACTGCACAAAGCTTAACTCCCATCCCCAGGTGTACATTCCCAACTGCACAAAGCCAACTCCCATCCTCAGGTGTACATTCCCAACTGCACGAAGCCCAACCCCATCCCCAGGTGTACATTCCCAACTATACGAAGCGCAACCCCATCCCCAGGTGTACATTCCCAACTATACGAAGCCCAGGTGAAAATTCCCAACTGCACGAAGCCAACCCCCCTTCTCCTGGTGTACATTCCCAACTATACAAAGCCCAGATGAAAATTCCCAACTGCACGAAGCCAACCCCCTTTCTCCAGGTGTACATTCCCAACTATACGAAGCCCAGATGTAAATTCCCAACTGCACGAAGCCCAACCCCATCCCCAGGTGTACATTCCCAACTATACGAAGCCCAGATGTAAATTCCCAACTGCACGAAGCCCAACCCCATCCCCAGGTGTACATTCCCAACTATACGAAGCCAAATCCCGGCGTGCTGTACAATCGGCCGGAGCTGCCGGGCTCCAGCCGCTGCTGCGAGAGCTGCTCAGGTACTGCCACCTCCAACGGTCAGTGGTTCGCCTGGGGCCCCCCGCACCTGTCCTGCCGCCTGTGCTCATCCTGCTGGAACTATTGGAAACGGTACGGCGGATTGAAGAATCCAACACGAGCGGAGAAGTCGCCCAGCCCGGCCCCGTCAGCTGCTAGCGGCGCCGGCAGCTCCGGCCGGGTGTTCCGCTGCCCGGTGGTGGACTGCGACAAAGAGTTCCGCCTGCGGCCGCAGCTGGTGCGGCACGCGGCATCGGCGCACGGCCTTGACGAGGCCAGCCTGCAGAGCATGCAGGCGGGCAAGGTGAAGGCGGTGAAGAGCATGCTGATGCGGGCCAATGCCACCGCCCAGCTGGCCAGTCTGCTCTGCTCCGACCTGCTGCGCGTTCGCCGACTCGCCCGCCGCCCGTTCAACGCGGCCTTCGACGCCAAGCCGGCGCTGCTGGATCTGCCGAAGCGCTGCCAGGCCGACGGTCGGGGTGTTCAACAGCTGCTCGACGCGGCGGCCGCCAGGCGGGCCGAGCTGAGACGGCGCCGATGCAGCCGGCTGCCGCCTGGGCAGCTCGATGCCCGACTGCGCATCGCCTGTCCCTCGTTGGACACGGACGCGAAGCCGGACATCCTGCTCGAGCCCAGGTCGAGAGCCGCCGGGGAGGACGCGGCAACAAAGCACCGCGCGTTTGCTCCGGTCAGCTCGGCTCAGCTGGCCGAGTTCTTTCTGCAGCTGGACGAGCGCAGGGCCGCCGCCGCCGCAGCCCCGTCACCGGCTGCTCCGGCCGCCAACGGCAACTCGCTGATGCCTTCAGCGGCAACCGCCCGCAAGCGCAGCCAGCCGGAGCCGCAGCAGAACTGCGGCTTCTCGTCCGCCGCCAAAGTGCAGCGCCTGGACGCCAACGGCAACGGAAACGGCGAGGCCAGGCCGGTGAAGCTCGACTCGGCCGGAGCTGCAGCCGCCGCCGCCGAGGAGATTCTGCTGTTCGATACGAAGCGATTCCGGGCGCATCTGACCGGCGCCCAGCTGAAGCGGGCCGGCCGCCGGCCGTTCAAACTGCTGCCGGGCGCCAAGAAGCCGCCGCAGCCGGTCATCGGCGAGGAGCCACCCGTAGCGCGAGCCGCCCACGCTAACAGCAACGGCATCGCCGTGAAGTCTGCCTGAGGCGGCTATGATTGAGGCTCTGCGAGATGCGAGTAGCTCGAGTGTAACTATGAATTGACTGCAGCTGTGCTTGTTTAACACCTGCAGTGTAGCAATTGACTATTTCAATTTCGCCAGGTGTGATTTGTGCTGTTTTAATTTTCCGTTGCTTAATCTTATCGAAAAAAATCGCTAAAAATATCCGCAATCTGATAAAATCCGAACGGTCCCCATCGCTCCCCCATGACCTTGAGAATCACCCCAATGACCTTGAGAATCACCCCAATGACCTTGAGAATCGCCCCAATGGCCTTGAGAATCGCCTAGCAAATGACCTTGAGAATTTCCCAAATGGCCTTGAGAATCACCCTAATGGTATTGAGAGTCGCCCCTAACGGCCTTAAAATCACATCGCCCCCTATAGCTTTGAGAATCGCCTCCAATGACCTTGAGAATCGCTCCCAATGGCCTTGAGAATCGCTCCAATGACCTTGAGAATCGCCCCAGCTCAACTCACCAATTATGATTACTAGTATAGCGCGGTCGTGTTTCGCAATTCGCCTGTGACCGGCAGTAACTTGGTGTCGGCTTAATATGTTTGTGACATTCTGCTTTTTTAAATAATAGAAACAGCGTCCGTTGTCTCAGTAGAATCGTTTTCAAACACTTCGCCCAATGAACTTGGCTATAAACAATACAAAATGTGTGAATGAATTTTGCATTTGTCTTCTGTTTCGCTTCATCTGCGTGTTTCCTGCGTTTGCCCCCGCTTACTGAATGTATCTCTGCGATGTTCTACTAATAGTAATAATAATGCAATTTTATCCTTGTCGTTTTAACATCCTTATGGCCTCGTAATCCAAGTTAATTGCTACGAGTACCACCTGATCCGCTGCAAATAATTAATTCAAATTATCACTTGATCCTGTCCTGAGTGTTGTGTCTCAATAAACAGTTTGCTGTGAGCGCACAGGCTTTGCGCTTGCTTTTAAACGTTTTAACAAAAATTGTCTCTGTGAGTAAAAACTGATTGACTTTCTACTTGTATTTCATTCTTCTCAGCAACAGCATCATGCCTTTCAGCTACAGCATAATGTCACTTCAGCTACAGCATCATGCATTTCAGCTACAGCATCATGTCACTTCAGCTACAGCCTCATGTATTTCAGCTATAGCCTCATGTATTTCAGCTACAGCATCATGTATTTCAGCTGCAGCATCATGTCACTTCAGCTACAGCATCATGCATTTCAGCTACAGCATCATGTCACTTCAGCTACAGCCTCATGTATTTCAGCTATAGCATCATGTCATTTCAGCAACAGCATCATGTATTTCAGCAACAGAATCATGTATTTCAGCAACAGCATCATGTTTTTCAGCTACAGCCTACAGCATCATGTATTTCAGCTACAGCATCATGTATTTCAGCTACAGCATCATGTATTTCAGCTGCAGCATCATGTCACTTCAGCTACAGCATCATGTATTTCAGCTACAGCATCATGTCACTTCAGCTACAGCATCATGTCACTTCAGCTACAGCATCATGTCATTTCAGCTACAGCATCATGTATTTTAGCTGCAGCATCATGTATTTCAGCTGCAGCATCATGTATTTCAGCTGCAGCATCATGTATTTCAGCTGCAGCATCATGTATTTCAGCTACAGCATCATGTATTTCAGCTGCAGCTTCATGTCATTTCAGCTACAGCATCATGTATTTCAGCTGCAGCTTCATGTCATTTCAGCTACAGCATCATGTATTTCAGCAGCAGCATCATGTCATTTCAGCTACAGCATCATGTATTTCAGCTACAGCATCATGTATTTCAGCAGCAGCATCATGTCATTTCAGCTACAGCATCATGTATTTCAGCTACAGCATCATGTATTTCAGCTGCAGCATCATGTACTTCAGCTGCAGCATCATGTATTTCAGCTACAGCATCATGTATTTCAGCTACAGCATCATGTATTTCAGCTGCAGCATCATGTCATTTCAGCTACAGCATCGTGCATTTCAGCTACAGCATCATGTCTTTTTCGCTACAGCATCATGTCACTTCAGCTACAGCATGTATTTCAGCAACAGCATCATGTCATTTTAGTTAAAGCATCATGCATTTCAGCTGCAGTATCTCATCTTTTCAGCTATAGCATCATGTATTTCAGATGCAGCATCATGTCATTTCAGCTACAGCATCATGTCATTTCAGCTATAGCATCATGTCATTTCTGCTACAGCATTATGCATTTCAGCTAAAGCATCATGTCATTTCAGCTACAGCATCATTTCATTTCAGCTACAGCATCATGTCATTTCAGACAGCACATTTAACTATTGTAGAAATCTATTTTGCATTTCCGACCGCGTAAAAAGATATAAACATTTTAAGCGAGTTTCTAAAACCTGTAATTTAGAGTTTTGAAAAACTGGACGATTAACAGGTCAGTTTATTATTGATGGAAACAGCTTGGCTTGCTTAAGGATATGAATCATGATACAATTCGCAAAAAGGTCGTAGGATGATTACTTGTAAGTAATTATTCAACTACTCAATACTATATAAAGACTACTACAAATGGTTAGAGCCACTCGAATAGGGCTAAAGGGTGGAAGTCAGCCACAGATACTAAAATAACTAGATGCGGCCATTCAGGCCTACAATACTTAGTAAAACAGATTTCTTTTAGATTAGCCTTGTCTTCAACAACCAACGCCCTTGTTTAACTTACTACTGAACTGGCAGTAGCTTGAACGCAAATGTGCTGAGTAGCTTTTCCAGTATCTGTGGTCTGACCTGAATTCCGAATTTAAAATAATGCAATTACGAGCCACATGCAACAAACTCTGAAAAAGACATACGGATGCTTGCGAGAATGCGAGATATTATTACATTATCAATAGCAGAACTTCCCACTGGAAAGTGGTAGATTTTTAGATTGAAACAGACTTAAAAAATGACCTATTTTAATAGCATTTTTTGACATTATTTAACGACTTTACACACTTCAGATTTTAACAGGAAAAAAGTCAAAAAGTTACAATTAGCTAGGTAGAACTAGGGCTAGTCGGATGATGAAAAAATTCAATTATTAGACACGCCAGGAAATTAGCTGATTAGGCAGGCGATTGGATTAGGTGACCAGGTGATTAGGCAGCAGGTTCAACAGAGATTCCAGCCTTCCCAAATGCAGTCCCTACTGAAACCGGATGGCGAACACCGAGTCGTAGTCGGCACCATTGACGGCACTCAGGTTCAGGTGGTTCTGCGGCTTGTCGCACACCATCGTTCTCCCAAGTAGGACGTCGCAGAGCAGAAGCGACATTGTTCCGGACTCGCGACAGTACTGAATACTCTTCGTGGTGTCCGTGGCAAAGTAGATCCCTGCACCGTACATTCCACTTGAGCCCACCTTGAATCCTTCTTTGATGATGAGCTCGGCGATTGCGTTTCTAGTTCCATGGAAGAACAGCTCTGGAACGGCGTCCTTCTTGACCAGCTCGCTGCTCACATCCAGAAGACGTCGGTCTAGAGCTGGGTTCTCAATCTTCTCGATGCTCAGAATTGCTCTCACCGTGACTGAGTGCTCACTCTTGATGTACCGCATCACCCGATCGTGCACCTTGAAGTATTCGACTGCCGTGTTCTCGTCGGTCTCCGTCAGCATTATTCGCTTGACTTCGCTTCCATGAGCTGACTGCAGCTGGCGAAGCCTCATCTGCTTATCCAGACCCCAACAGGCAGAGCAAGACTGACCTTCAAGCAGTCTGGCAAGAGCGCAGCAAGCAACTGTCTCTTCGTGACCGCACTGAAACTTCTTGGTCACATCGGTGAGACATTCTTCAGAAAGCTCCCAGCACTGACACTCATGTCGACAGAGTTCCCTAAATGCCTTCTCCGGACATGGAGGACAGGGCGAGGTTGAGCACGCAGACTGGCATTTGTGTCCACACGGCAGCGTCTTCTCGCATGGTCTCTTACACGCAGCCAGCGACGCTGTGGAAGATTGGCTGCATGGAGTTCTGAGCGCGTGATCACACGAGAGCTTCACAGTCCTAATTCGGTCACAATGAGTTTGATTCTTCCCACACGGACTCCCAAATTGCTCTTTGCATGTGAGGCACCGTTTGGAAACATTCACGATGCACAGCTGAGGAGAGCAAGTCTCGAAACACTTCTGTGTGCATTGGTGGCCACACGGCAGCTTCTTGGAGCACGTTTCTGTGCACTTTACGATTTCGTATTTCAGTTTCTTCCACTCAAAGCACAGCATTTGCTTCACGTGTCCACACGGCAGAGTCTTTGCAACAGATTCTTGGCATGTTCCAAACGGCTGGTTGCACAGCTTGGATTGGACGTGGCCGCAGCTCAGCTGAGCTTCGATATTCTGGGTGCAGTGCTTCGAATCACATCTTTCTGAGCACTTGAGCGGACAAGGATGACCACAACTCAGCATGCGAATGCACTTTTCTTCGCATTTCAAGTGCCTAGGGTCTGATGACAAGAAGCACTGGATTTTTGTGGTGTGTGAGCACGGCAGCTTCACAATGACCATTTTGTCGCACCGATCATGCTCATGCCAAGGCTGGCACAGCTTCGGACAGTCGTGTTCACCACATGGCATGGTTTCCACGCACTTGCTTCTGCAGAAGACTCCCTTCATTCTAGACAATTCGGCTGCACTTCTCCAGCTGTGCTCTGTTCCGTGCTTCCGGCACACCACCTGAAAGTCGGATCGCAGAACGCCGTCCTCCTCAAAAGCGGTCAGCAGCTGGCTCCACTCGGCGCACTTTCTCAGCAAAGAAGCTTTGCCGATGAAGATCAGACCGCAGTGCGACCTCGACTGCGCTACACATCGGCGGTTGAGCGACGCAAGGAATCCGGGCTTCTCGCTGCGAACCAGGGACACAAGGACAATGTCGTTCTCGTCGCCTTGGTACACATCGATGCTGTGCACTTTGATGAAGCCTTCGTTAGCCTCATCCGCAAGTGCAGCTGAACGATTTGAAACGTCTCTCTCCCAATCCTCCAAACGTGGTCGCAGTTTCCGTCGGATGAGCCGCACCTGGCCCTGATACGGAGTGAGGATGGTGAGCTGGCTTGGCTTGTACCCGAACCTCAGGAACGTCATCGCTACTTCAACGATCAGCTCTGCCTCGCCGTCGTTAACGTAGCTTCGCTCGCCTGACTCCGACATGTTCTCTACGTCCCAGAATGCAACGGCCTTCGGCATGAACGATGGAATGTCGTGACCCTTCACGCTGTCTATGTTGTCCTGCAGGTCCGGATAGACGTCGAGTTTCAGGTACTTGGAAATGTCAGGTCGCATTCGGTTCTGGAACTGAAGACAGTCAAACGGAAAACCGCAGTTGATCAGTCTCTCCATCATCGAGACATCCAGGTGGCAGTGCTTCACCAGCTCATAGTTCTCGACGGTCGGCCGAAGCTGCTTGTGATCACCGATCAGGTAGAGTCGCTCCGTCCAGTCGCCAAGACAGCCAAGAAGCATTGGCTCCATGATCTCCGCCGCTTCCTCCACAATAACTGTGTTCGGTCTGAGCTTCTTCAGCAACTCGTTATTGATTGAAGCACCCGTGATGGTCATCGCAATCACGTCGACGTCTTGACAGATCTTGACATCTCTGTTCAGGTTAGCTTCCTTGTACTCGTCTCGATGTCGTTCATACTGTCTGAACAAAAAGTTCAGTTTGGAGCTGTGTCTCGTCCAAGCTTTGTCAAAGTGGTCCAACAAGCATCCCTGCATGAACAGAAATCGGTCTTCGGGCTTGAGCTCCCACAGGTTTTGGGTGTAGCGCAACGTATGCCACTTCTCTGAGACGATTCGAATCAGTCGTTGGTCCAGTCTCACGGGCTGGGTTCTTGCTGACTCAAGTTCAGGCTGAAGGTGGTTCGACTGTCTCCTCCTGAAGCCAGAAGCCGCTCTGTCTTTATCTGTTCCTGTTCGTCGTTGAGTTCATCCTCTTCTGCCTCTTCCTCAGTCTTGTTTGTTGTGTTACTCTTTGGGGTAGCATCTTTCGTCTGTAGCGCCTGAAGCAAAGTCGGCATAAATTTATCTATCACAGGTTGCTGTGGAATCCACTGCCGCACAGCAACTCGCAGTTTATCCAACTGATTTGTGCGCCCTACCTGCGAATGTCGATGCCTGGCAGCAGCTGATTGCTGAAGAAATTGCTTCCAGAATCTACTTTGCAAGTCTTCAGTCCAGTATACAAGCAGGAGATTCTCATTGAATACCGTGTTTTCATTGCCAAATAATGAGTTAAGGTGTTTCAACAGAGCTTCTTTGGCTTCTTCAACCAGACGCCACTGCTCCCTGGAGTCCCTGTCCTGCACGGCGTCTCTCCTGGAGCGGATGTCTAAATCTTTGGTTAGCTCAGTCTTCTTTGAACGACCACCAAAGCGAATCAAATCGATTTTCGAACTTTGCTGCGTGAGAATCTTACGAATGAACTCGTCTAAAGCGTTGTTCTTGTAGGTGACCAACAGAATGGGACCATTCCTGTGTCTTTTGGTCTCATGCGCTGTTAGGTACCTCACGAGGTGTGTACCAACGTAGGTCTTTCCACAGCCTGGTGGTCCCTGGATGACGGAGATTTTTCGCTGAGTACAGTTTCTAAACGCTTGCGTTTGCGACTCATCCAACCGACTGCAGATCTCGTCTTGAAATAATTTAATCGCACTTTTCTCACATTGAACGTATGAAAGCCTCGATCGTAGAATACCTGAGTGAGGCCATCTAGAGGTAAAAGATTCTCCCGAATAAGCCATCATATCTGACTCTGCTGGCTCATCTTCACTGTCTGATTCTTCCAGTTGTATTGAATCGAAAGTGCACGACACCAGCTCCTTCTCCAGTGGCAGCGTCTTGCCGTTCAGAGCCTGCACGTTTGCCAGCACGTGCCGGTAAGCTTGGAAGTAGGTCGGAGACTCGGCCAACCACAGACTCGACTTCTGAAGTCGAAGCCGTCGTAGCAGATCACACAGCTCAATGCTGCCCGATTCGAATATCGGCTCGACAAAGATCAGACCTAACTGGTTCAGCAGACCGGAGTCCCTGTTACTCACCGTCACGCAAACAAACTAACCATCTCGCAGAACGTCTTGAGTGTACTCACTTTGTCTGCTGAGTAACTTCTGCTCGCTGCTTCTGTGAACAGCTGGCGACAGGCGCCTCGATCGAGCTGGAAGTTCTTCTCGTGCATGAGATGCTGGATGCTCAGGCCGATGTCGCGCTGCTGGTATGCACTCGCTTTACTGTTGACTCGCACGAAGAACTCCAACACAGTGTACAGCGAGTCAGCACTCAGTCGAGGCCACTGACCGACGATCGACCAGCCAGGAGGAACCTCCAGCAACTGCTGAATGTCTCTGTTGCTCGTCTTGCTACTCAGCGACTCAATGAAGCTGCTGACTTGTTGGTCGCTTCGTTGGACGGGCTTCTCCAGCCGCATGTCCATTGTCGGCTTCTGGCCAGGCTTCGCCTCGCGCGGTGTGCAGGTGACCTGGTCTCCATGCTCGGGGTCCCAGCCGCTAAAGTACAGCTTCCGAGGCAGAACTGTTTTCTTACCGGTGTCGGTCGTCACGTGGTATATTTTCGATTGGCAAGTCTTAAGTGTGTGCGTCCCAGTTATTGTGCCCTTGATAGTGGGGCTTGCAGCTGGCAGAGCTGCTACTTTCAAGTCCTGTTTTACGAGTATATGTGGCGGTTTGCTGATGTCTCTCGCTACATCTTTTGTGCCATTTTTTCGATTCTGTACTGCAGCCTGTCGCCGAGCTTCAGGTCGAGCTGCTGGACCCAGTGGTGACCAAAAATGACTCCGTGTTTGGCTGACGGACTGTCCTCGTAGGTAACGTAGCCGCACCTGCCGGGGCTGATATGAACCACATAGCCTGGATTGAGTGCGGTGGGGAACGTAAAGTAAGTAAAGGAGAACGCTTTTAACGGCTGATCAAGCCTGGATTTGTCTAATTGGTATCGAATCTTTTTACATGCTTCCTATGGTTGGAACGTCTGGGATGGGCATAAAGTTTGGGATGGGCATGAATCGTCTGAGAAGCTCTAGACTAATTTTTGTGCATAAGCCTCAATTAAATGTGGCCACGTACAGAATCGCATTCAAACCGTTGAATGAGCTTACAGAGTTGTGATTTCGAGACACAAACTCACCAAATCGGAACTCACTGCCGTCTTGACTACTCGTAGCTGGCGCTGCAGTCGGAGGCGCATCGACAGCAGGGCGAGGAAACTCTGCTGAATGCGTGCAGTTAGAAATAGGATGTCAGGCAGTGCTGAGTACTGCTTTGATCAAGCTAACGACTCAACGTGTATCAGAGAACTGTTTAGAAGGAACGAAACTCTGAGATCGGACGAGAGATCATGGTAGACACTTAAAGCTAACCTGTCAACGCTGCATCTGAGAACTGCTTGTGATGAAATAATTTCTTGATAAAAAATGAGCTTACATAAAAAAGAGAAAAAAATTGATTGCGCCCGCCCCAATTGGGCCAGATGTGCAACCGACAGCTCAGCCGCAGCTATTGCGCGGCGCATCTGAAGGCTGCGTACGGCTGTTCAGTCCAAGGACTGGAGGGTGGCCACACACAGCCTCAATTACACCAGCTAATGCTGGCACCCATTTTACAGCTGGGTGAACTGCAGAAATACGGAGTTAAGTGTCTTACTCAAGGTCAAGGATACAAACTGTTCCAGTAGGATCGGGAATCGAACCCCCGACGTTTCAGTCTAACCACTATAGGCTACAAACCCTTGTAAAAAAATAAAAAGAAGTCTAAGTTAACTCTTAAACAGTAAAATTGCTTTAAGGTGTCCTCAATGAGCTTAAGGCATCTCCTAATACGTACTTAGTACCTCAATAGTACGAAGTATTACTGCGGAATCTACTTAATCTACCAGTGGATTCAAACTATACGAGACCATATTTGCTATTCTCGCTATTACTAAACTTTATACTGGCTGTTTGAGCCACGTGATTGAGTCAGCTTACCTGGAACTTCGCCACCACCCAGGTTCAATCCGTCGCTTCGCCCTCCGCCGCCTCCGCCGCGGCCTCTTCTAGCTCTTATTTTGCTTCCTCTGTGAATTTTAAATTGCTTTTGCGCGCCTGGAAAGTTAAGCAGAATTTCAGAAGGGTTAGAAAAGCATTAGTTGTGGCTGATATTGATTATAATAAGGGGCACTGCGCTCTGATTTGCCAGAGGCCCAGGCTTGATTTCAAGTGCAGTCACGTTTATTTGGAGCTGAATTGGAATCTCGACTTGGCTCTGCTCGTGCTATTAACGCCCTTGAAGGCCAACCCACCAAAGACAGAATGAAGTGTTTTATTTTTTTTATTAGAGGCAGGGGGTTGTATGCACCCTGGCGCACTTTAAGCGACATAGGCACAACAACCGGCGAGAGGCATTACTGCCCATTCCACCGACTCCCCTGAGCAGGCACACAAGCGCGCGGATACGTACGCAGGCACACACTCACACAGGAGTGTACAGCGGCCCTGACTTTATATTATCGTTAGGCATGTACACTTCACTGCGCCTTGGGGGGGTTGGCTCTCAAGGCCGTTAATTGCACGAGCAGAGCCAAGCCGAGATTCCAATTCAGCCCCAAATTAATGTGACTGCACTTGGAATCGAGCCTGGGTCGCTGGCACACCAGAGCAGCTGCGCTACCGCTGGGCTACGGCCCCCCTTAGAATGAAGTGTACATGCCTAATGATAAATAAAGTTAGGGCCACTGTACACTCCTGTGTGAGTGTGTGCCTGTGCGTATGACTGCTTACGTATCCGCGCGCTTGTGTGCCTGCTCAGGGGAGTCGGCGGAATGGGCAGCAATGCCTCTCGCCGGTTGTGCAAGGCATTATCACGCTGCTAATACTACCAACAGTATCGAGAAAATGAATCTAATGTTTTACTGCGTGCATAAAAATTGCATTCTGATAAAGTTAAACGTGTTCACTTTCGGGTGAGGTTCTTAGAAAGGTGCAACAGAGGCAAAACTGTTAAGGAGCGTTAAGGAGGCTGGCTCAAAGGAGCTTTTCTATATACATGTAGGTTTATATTTGTACTTTTATACGCTCAACGCTCGTATTTATCGTGATTGTTGAAAAAGTTCAAATAGATTCTAGGCAATAAATTGATTATAATTCAACCAAGCAACAACTGCTCACCATTGTCCTGAGCAGACGCGCAGACATAGTCAAAGCCTTCATCGAATACCTGTTGCCGAGACTGGTCACTGTGAGCCATGGTGACTCAAAAGCTCGGTACCTGCAGCCTCTCAGTGACTCGGGAAGTTTTGACCTGAGAAATTTGATTCATTTTTATTAGAGGTCGCACAGAATAACAGGCAAATTCTACCTAGAGCATGCGTTTGCAAACTCTGGCCTCTGCCTCTCTCTCTCTGTCCCTCGGGTCCTTTGAAATTTGTCTCCTTTCTTCCCTCTCCTCACTTTTCTCTTCTGTCTCCTTTCTCCCCTCTTCTCTTCTCTCTCCTCACTTTTCTCTTCTGTCTCCTTTCTCCCCTCTTCTCTTCTCTCTCCTCACTTTTCTCTTCTGTCTCCTTTCTCCCCTCTTCTCTTCTCTCTCCTCAGTTTTCTCATCTGTCTCCTTTCTCCCCTCCTCTCTTCTCTCTCTTCACTTCTGTGAAGAGAATTCACTCTTCTCTTCTGTCTTCTTTCTCCCCTCCTCTCTTCTCTCTCCTCACTCTTCTTTTCTGTCTCCTTTCTCCCTTCCTCTCCTTTCTTTTCTCATCTCATCCATCATCTTCTCTCCTCTCTCCCATCTTTTCTTGCTTCTCTCTCTCCTCGTCTCTCCTCTTTTATCTTTTCCATCATCCCATCTCTCGCCTCTACTCTGTTCTCCCATGCATCTTTAATCTTTCCAGTTCCTCTCCTTTCCACTCTCATCTTCCTTAAAATGAGAGAGGGGAGAGAGAAGTGAGGGGAGAGGAGAGAGGAGAAATGAATAATAAAGAATAGAGAAAAAAGATGGAAAGAGGATGGAAAGAGTCGAGAGAAAAGAGGAGAGATAAGATTGTAGAGATAAGAGGAAAAAAGTGAGAGGAAAGATAAGAGTGAGGAGAGAAGTTTAAAAGGCATCAAATCTTAATTTAACACGAATTTAATTCAATTTTGTTTGAGCATGAGAAGAAAAGACCGATTAGAGAGGATAGAAAAGAAAGGAGAGAAGAGAGAGCAGAGAGGAGAGAGGACAGAAGAGATTAGAAATGAGAGAGTAGAGAGAAAAGAGGAGATATTAGAGAGAAGAGGAGAGAGGGGAGAGAGGGGAGGATTGGAATTCAGCGAGTTCGAAATCTGCGGGCTTTAACAGCGTGTAGATTATATATCACAAGCTTTTGCTTACCTTGTGTTGCAGTGATTTACCAAAATTGCAGATGCAGAATTCAATTTGAATCAGGAAAACGAAAGTTACACTCAGCTTATCACCAAGTATCAAGTCACATATAGCTCGTATTTAAATACGCTTCGGTCTGGCAATTTAAATTGGAGTTGGAAACCCAAAAATTTCTTGGAAATAATCGCATATTCCCCCGAATGAGTGTACATACAGCGTATGTACATTTATAGCCAAGCCATCAATGCACGCATTCGAGCTGAGGGGTTGGGGGTGCACACAAATTGACAGACCTCAGAAGGCCCTGGCCCCTGGCTCGGTAGTCGGTATGTATATTGAAAGACAAAAAATCCAAGGTCTAAAGGTAATAGAGGTAATAGGTCTAAGGTCTAAGGTCTAAAGGTAAATGTAATAGTCTTCTTCTCTGTACTCCATGATAGTCTGCTCTCTCGGACTGTTTTCTCTGTTTTCTCTGTAAAAAAGCTTTGCGATCTTTATACGCCTTCAGAACTATTGAAAACTAGTATAAATGCGCTTAATTAGGAGTCAAGTCAGTTTGTTTTCCACCTCAACTTTTGTTTTATTTCAAGACGCTCAAGAGTACCACCAAGTTTCCTCTCGATGAGAGAGATTTCCTCCCTAAATTCCCCAATAGATTCCCTCCCGAATTCCATAAGAGATTCCGTTCCGAATCCCCCAAGAGATTCCCTCCCGAGTTCTCTTAGAGATTCTCT
This sequence comes from Macrostomum lignano, assembly GCA_002269645.1. Lineage (NCBI taxonomy): Eukaryota > Metazoa > Platyhelminthes > Macrostomidae > Macrostomum > Macrostomum lignano. The sequence goes on from NIVC01000708.1 coordinate 448,418, forward strand.
CCTGAAATTCCCATGAGATTCCCCCACAAATTTTCCAAGAGATTCCCTCACGAATTCCCCAAGAGATTCCCTCTTGAATTCCCTAAGATATTTCCTCCTGAATTCCCCAAGATATTTCCTCCTGAATTCCCCAAGATATTTCCTCCTGAATTCCCCAAGATATTTCCTCCTGAATTCCCCAAGATATTTCCTCCTGAATTCCCCAAGATATTCCCTCCTGAATTCCCCAAGATATTCCCTCCTGAATTCCCCAAGATATTCCATTTCCCTCCAAAAATCCTCCAGATTTTGCCTCTAAATATCCCATACAGTTTTCATTCCAAATTCCTTATGATTGCCTTCCCAGGACAAGATCATCAGAAAATGCTTCCCAGTCCTGAGTTCTGAGTCCCAGCCCTGGACCAAACCTCAACAAGTGAAGTGAACAGAAAGAAGATTCAGTAGCAATTAACACTCTTATAGAGTGATTGAGAGGACACAGAACACTGTGACTGAGAGCAGACTGGGCTGTTCTGCTGCTGCATTTATTACGACCTACCAGGGTAGGTAAGTACTACTCTCTCTGCTACTGCACAAGAAAGTACATATTTTCTAAAAATAGACGCATGTACACACCATGCAATGTTTTCTCAGTCCAAATGAAAGCATTGTGATAGTGTAAAAATTGGACAATGTACATTGAGAATGAATTGGATGAAAATTTCCTGGAAAGTCGACACGTCTCGCCTCAACTGGGCCTGCCGCTTCTCAAGGCTACAAAATACAAATGCTCAGACAGTCCGTTTGATATTAAGCAGCTTATTGTAGCACAGACAGACTCTGAAGACTACGAAAAAGACGGATAATTAGTGTTAAATATTTACAAAAAAAAATAAGCCAAACGGTCTTTCAGAATCGTGTAGGTTCAGTGCATAGGTAGGTGCAGCCATCGAGTTCCTTTGTGAGTTCTTTCAGTAGATTAAAGACATCCTAGTATTGCAGGATTTAAAAGTACACAAAATTTAACCAATATTGCGCCCGTACAAATAAAGGTGCTACTATTCCAGGTTCCGCAGAACAGCATGAGCGAAGGTAGAGGAGCGGCAAGAGGCCGAGGCGGCTTCAGAGCCGGCTTCAGAGGCGGCTTCGGAGGTCGCGCAGGAAGAGGCGACGCTTGGCGAGGCGGTGGAAGGGGCTTCAGCAGAAGCGGAAGTTCCGGTTAGTAGCTCCAACTTCAGACTTTTGATTCCCGAATCCCGTCCTGTCTCTGTCAGAGACGCTCGTCTCTGTGCACTGGTTGTTGTCCTTAGCGATGATGCTTTTCCTGCTTAACTTTCAGCGGACATCTCCAACATGCCAGCATCTTCAACTAGGGACACCAATGAAGCTGCGAGTGCGGATCAAGAAAGCAGTGAATTTCGATTTGGTGAGCTGATTTGTAGGGCTTGCTTAGAGACAGTTTTCTATATTAAATACAAGCTCGAATCTAGGGTCAACAGCTTTCATGGGGTTGAGTTGCAGACATGTACATGTAGATGCACAGCCTTTGAATTCACCTGGCTGTTTCTGTTGGTAACAAATGTGTAACTCGCTACCGGCTGAAACGGTGTCTCCTGACTCCTCCTCTGAGCCGACATTGATTTTCATGCGCGTGATGTCTGTAGATATGACTAGGTGATTCCAAAAGTTGCGCCTTATTTTAATTTGTTACAAGTTGTGTCTCCAAGAATAGTTACCGTTGTAACGGTAACTTCTAGTGGTCCTTGTGTGCCTCATTTTCGATTTCTTTAAGAATCCTTAATCTACTATCCACTGAAGTGTGCTTGCATTGTGTGCTGCTATCCACTGAAGTGTGCTTGCATTGTGTGCTACTATCCACTGAAGTGTGCTTGCATTGTGTGCTACTATCCACTGAAGTGTGCTTGCATTTTGTGCTACTATCCACTGAAGTGTGCTTGCATTGTGTGCTGCTATCCACTAAAGTGTGCTTGCATTGTGTGCTACTATCCACTGAAGTGTGCTTGCATTGTATGCTACTATCCACTGAAGTGTGCTTGCATTGTATGCTACTATCCACTGAAGTTGATGTGGATCAAGCTGAGAAATGAATGAAACTTTTTGAAATGAAGTTACTCAGATAAGTAGAAAAAACTAATGTTATGTGCGGGAAACTGAACAGGCAGGTTGCTTCTCATCAGAGGGAAGGGAAGATGGCATATCAGTCTACTTTTAGTACTCCATGAGAAACTTTTAAACACCTTTCGCCCAACTCAGACATTAGAAATCAACAGTGCCTCTTTTGCCACCTGCCTCTCTAGGTTACGTCAGCAGCATCACACTGGGCAAGCACGGATTTGTATCGTTTGAGGACAACCCGTCAGCCCGCCACGGGGTCATCTTCTGGTACTACTGGGTTCAGCAGCTCAACCTGCAGGTTGGAGACAGGCTGCGGTACCGAATCGAGCACAAAGGAAACAAAACATCTGCGGTCGACATCAGCCGGGCTCCATTGGGCAGCTCGCGACCTGAAGCCTCAGCCCAAGTAGCTGACTTGCCTTCAAACACTTCACAAGAAGCGGCTCAACTGCAGGCACAAAAGCAACAAGTGGCTACACAACTAATGGTTCGTCCGATCATCGCAGGAACTATTACAAACAGCCACGTGCTTGACGATAGGCCATTGAAAATATACCACGTGACGACCGACACCGGTAAGAAAACAGTTCTACCTCGGAAGCTGTACTTCAGCGGCTGGGACCCCGAGCATGGAGATCAGGTCACCTGCACACCGCGCGAGGCGAAGCCTGGCCAGAAGCCGACAATGGACATGCGGCTGGAGAAGCCCGTCCAACGAAGCGATCAACAAGTCAGCAGCTTCATTGAGTCGCTGAGTAGCAAGACGAGTAACAGAGACATTCAGCAGTTACTGGAGGTTCCTCCTGGCTGGTCGATCGTCGGTCAGTGGCCTCGACTGAGTGCTGACTCGCTGTACACTGTGTTGGAGTTCTTTGTGCGAGTCAACAGTAGAGCGAGTGCATACCAGCAGCGCGACATCGGCCTGAGCATCCAGCATCTCATGCACGAGAAGAACTTCCAGCTCGATCGAGGCGCCTGTCGCCAGCTGTTCACGGAAGCAGCGAGCAGAAGTTACTCAGCAGACAAATTGAGCACGCTCAAGACGTTCTGCGAGATGGTTGGTCAGCTGGTTCCAGACAGATGCTACCTCATCATGCAGCTGTGCCAGCAGTTCTACGACACTCACTTTTCTGGCAAAGATGCTTTCGAGCTGGCCAAGCTGATGTGCCGGAGGTTCCTGCCAGTGAGAAACTCCGACCTGAGCTGGCACGAGCTATCAGCCACCTTGAGTAAGGAGGAGGTGTTGAGCTCGACCGACATGGGAGAGACGATCCGGCTGCTTCCGCCAGTGCGAACTCATGCTCCGTACGACTCGGTGGCCGATTATCTCGAGACGAACCTGAAGCTGCTGCGTGCGGACTGCTTCGAGAAGCTGAGATCCGGCATCCGGCAGTTCATTGGCGGCAAGTTGAATCGCCGAGACATGACAGTCTACCATCAAGTCGAGCTCAGAGGCATCGATATTACTCACAAAGAGTTGTCCTTAGTGCTCAAGATCAGGCCGTTCAACAGAGTAGTGAAGGACTGGGAGAAGTCTCCGTTGCTGATGTTCGGAAATTTGCTCTGCTTGTCGTTTGACGAAACTTTCACAGAGTTTGTTTGCGTGACGGTGAGTAACAGGGACTCCGGTCTGCTGAACCAGTTCGGTCTGATCTTTGTCGAGCCGATATTCGAATCGGGCAGCATCGAGCTGTGTGATCTGCTGCGACGGCTCCGACTTCAGAAGTCGAGTCTGTGGTTGGCCGAGTCTCCGACCTACTTCCAAGCTTACCGGCACGTGCTGGCAAACGTGCAGGCTCTGAACGGCAAGACGCTGCCACTGGAGAAGGAGCTGGTGTCGTGCACTTTCGATTCAATACAAGTGGAAGAATCAGACAGTGAAGATGAGCCAGCAGAGTCAGATGTGCTGGCTTATTCGCGAGACTCTTTAACCTCTAGATGGCCTCACTCAGGTATTCTACGATCGAGGCTTTCATCTGCTCAACGTGATAAATGCGATATTAAATCATTTAAAGACGAGATCTGCAGTCAGTTGGATGAGTCGCAAACGCAAGCGTTTAGAAACTGTACTCAGCGAAGAATCTCCGTCATCCAGGGACCACCAGGCTGTGGAAAGACCTACGTTGGTACACACCTCGTGAGGTACCTAACAGCGCATGAGACCAAGAGACACAGGAATGGCCCCGTTCTGTTGGTCACCTACAAGAACAACGCTTTAGACGAGTTCATTCGTAAGATTCTCACGCAGCAAAGTTCGAAAATCGATTTGATTCGCTTTGGTGGTCGTTCAAAGAAGACTGAGCTAACCAAAGATTTAGACATCCGCTCCAGGAGAGACGCCGTGCAGGACAGGGACTCCAGGGAGCAGTGGCGTCTGGTTGAAGAAGCGAAGGAAGCTCTGTTGGAACACCTAGAAAATGTTTGTCTTCAGGAAAAAATAGTTTTTGATGAGCTTTTCCTGTCCAAATTTTGGAGTGAAGAGAACCAAAACCGATTCTGCAAACAATTTCTTTATCACCCGGCCGGAATCAAATATCGAACCCAACTCGCAGGACTGCCTAATCTTATCGATAGGCTGAGGTTTGCTGTGCGGCAGTGGATTCCGCCACAGTATGTAATTGATAAGTTCATGCCGAATCTGCTTCAGACATTGCAGACAGGCTCTTGCACTGCGAGCAGCGACACAACAAATAAGACTGAGGAAGAGGCAGAAGAGGATGAACTCAACGACGAACAGGAACAGATAAAGACAGAGCGGCTTCTGGCTTCAGGAGGAGACAGTCGAACCACCTTCAGCCTGAACTTGAGTCAGCAAGAACCCAGCCCCGTGAGACTGGACCAACGACTGATTCGAATCGTCTCAGAGAAGTGGCATACGTTGCGCTACACCCAAAACCTGTGGGAACTCAGGCCCGAAGACCGATTCCTGTTCATGCAGGGATGCTTGTTGGACCACTTTGACAAAGCTTGGACGAGACACAGCTCCAAACTGAACTTTTTGTTCAGACAGTATGAACGACATCGAGACGAGTACAAGGAAGCTAACCTGAACAGAGATGTCAAGATCTGTCAAGACGTCGACGTAATTGCGATGACCATCACGGGTGCTTCAATCAATAACGAGTTGCTGAAGAGGCTCAGACCGAACACAGTTATTGTGGAGGAAGCGGCGGAGATCATGGAGCCAATGCTTCTTGGATGTCTTGGCGACTGGACGGAGCGACTCTTCCTGATCGGTGATCACAAGCAGCTTCGGCCGACCGTCGAGAACTATGAGCTGGTGAAGCACTGCCACCTGGACGTGTCGATGATGGAAAGACTGATCAACTGCGGTTTTCCGTTTGACTGTCTTCAGTTCCAGAACCGAATGCGACCTGACATTTCCAAGTACCTGAAACTCGACGTCTATCCGGACCTGCAGGACAATATAGACAGCGTGAAGGGTCACGACATTCCATCGTTCATGCCGAAGGCCGTTGCATTCTGGGACGTAGAGAACATGTCGGAGTCAGGCGAGCGAAGCTACGTTAACAACGGCGAGGCAGAGTTGATCGTTGAAGTAGCGATGACGTTCCTGAGGTTCGGGTACAAGCCAAGCCAGCTCACCATCCTCACTCCGTATCAGGGCCAGGTGCGGCTCATACGACGGGAACTGCGACCACGTTTGGAGGATTGGGAGAGAGACGTTTCAAATCGTTCAGCACTCGCGAGTGAGGCTAAAGAAGGCTTCATCAAAGTGCACAGCATCGATGTGTACCAAGGCGACGAGAACGACATTGTCCTTGTGTCGCTGGTTCGCAGCGAGAAGCCCGGATTTCTCGCATCGCTCAACCGCCGATGCGTTGCACAATCGCGGTCGCGCTGCGGTCTGATCTTCATCGGCAAAGCTTCTTTGCTGAGAAAGTGCGCCGAGTGGAGCCAGTTGCTGACCGCTTTTGAGGAGGACGGCGTTCTGCGATCCGACTTTCCGGTGGTGTGCCGGAAGCACGGAACAGAGCACAGCTGGAGAAGTGCAGCCGAATTGTCTAGAATGAAGGGAGTCTTCTGCAGAAGCAAGTGCGTGGAACCATGCCATGTGGTGAACACGTCTGTCCGAAGCTGTGCCAGCCTTGGCATGAGCATGATCGGTGCGACAAAATGGTCATTGTGAAGTTGCCGTGCTCACACACCACAAAAATCCAGTGCTTCTTGTCGTCAGACCCTAGGCAGCTTAAATGCGAAGAAAAGTGCATTCGCATGCTGAGTTGTGGTCATCCTTGTCCGCTCAAGTGCTCAGAAAGATGTGATTCGAAGCACTGCACCCAGAATGTTGAAGCTCAGCTGAGCTGCGGCCACGTCCAATCCAAGCTGTGCAACCAGCCGATTAAACCATGCCAAGAATCTGTTGCAAAGACTCTGCCGTGTGGACACGTGAAGCAAATGCTGTGCTTTGAGTGGAAGAAACTGAAATACGAAATCGTAAAGTGCACAGAAACGTGCTCCAAGAAGCTGCCGTGTGGCCACCAATGCACACAGAAGTGTTTCGAGACTTGCTCTCCTCAGCTGTGCATCGTGAATGTTTCCAAACGGTGCCTCACATGCAAAGAGCAATTTGGGAGTCCGTGTGGGAAGAATCAAACTCATTGTGACCGAATTAGGACTGTGAAGCTCTCGTGTGGTCACGCGCTCAGAACTCCATGCAGCCAATCTTCCACAGCGTCGCTGGCTGCGTGTAAGAGACCATGCGAGAAGACGCTGCCGTGTGGACACAAATGCCAGTCTGTGTGCTCAACCTCACCCTGTCCTCCATGTCCGAAGAAGGCATTTAGGGAACTCTGTCGACATGAGTGTCAGTGCTGGGAGCTTTCTGAAGAATGTCTCACCGATGTGACCAAGAAGTTCCAGTGCGGTCACGAAGAGACAGTTGCTTGCTGCGCTCTTGCCAGACTGCTTGAAGGTCAGTCTTGCTCTGCCTGTTGGGTCTGGATAAGCAGATGAGGCTTCGCCAGCTGCAGTCAGCTCATGGAAGCGAAGTCAAGCGAATAATGCTGACGGAGACCGACGAGAACACGGCAGTCGAATACTTCAAGGTGCACGATCGGGTGATGAGGTACATCAAGAGTGAGCACTCAGTCACGGTGAGAGCAATTCTGAGCATCGAGAAGATTGAGAACCCAGCTCTAGACCGACGTCTTCTGGATGTGAGCAGCCAGCTGGTCAAGAAGGACGCCGTTCCAGAGCTGTTCTTTCATGGAACTAGAAACGCAATCGCCGAGCTCATCATCAAAGAAGGATTCAAGGTGGGCTCACGTGGAATGTACGGTGCAGGGATCTACTTTGCCACGGACACCACGAAGAGTATTCAGTACTGTTGCGAGTCCGGAACAATGTCGCTTCTGCTCTGCGACGTCCTACTTGGGAGAACGATGGTGTGCGACAAGCCGCAGAACCACCTGAACCTGAGTGCCGTCAATGGTGCCGACTACGACTCGGTGTTCGCCAGACGGAACACGAAGGGCACAGGAGGAGTGCTGAACGATGAGTACATTGTGTACCGTCCGGAGCAGGCGGCGCCGAGGTACCTCATCCGGTTTCAGTAGGGACTGCGTTAGGAAAGGCTGGCATCTCTACGAGTAACTGGTGAAATTGCTGCTGAGCAGGTTGTCCTGACCAAAATTAACTGTTTCTTCTGTATTTACGCTCCTATTAAATTTGGTAGCTTATTACGAGCTATGATAAGATTTTGTACGTAATTTTTCTTTGATTAAAAGTGGTAACTTCAGCACCTCGATCAATGGACCCCAAAGCCCAAACTAAGACAAGTGATACTTTATTCTAGGATTGGTTTAGAGCCACCTAGCTTCTAGAATTCCAATCTAAGTGCTTCCTATTCGGTCCTACGCTCGTAAGGTCTAAAAGGAAACAGATGAACATTTTGTTGATATTTGAACTTAAGCTCGTAGAATGGATCCCTGAGACCGGATGCTGACAAAACCGCTGAATCAAACCAATTGATATGCTTGTTTTTCACCTTCAAGTGCCATTCATAAGGTCGTTTTACTATTGAATGATCCATTGTAGCATTGCTTAAATTTAAAAAATGATGACCAAAAAATGGCCTCATTTGATGGCCTTCATTCGTTAATCGTTGGAACCCGAGATGAGAAAGAGTTCGATTCAGAATTCAGTCAGCATTCTAAAGATACCATTTCTCCCTGCTGAGCATGCTACTATATATTTTTGCTTGCACCATCCTGTATCAGCACACAAAAACCACTATAAATTCGAATAACCTTCTAGTATCCTCTTATAATATACTTAACAGTAGAACTACCAAGAGGGGGAATCCCCCCTGACAATTTTTTTGCTGCGCCGTATTGGAGCAACGCAGGCACACGAAATTCAATTGCGCACCTTCTCAAACAAGAATCAAGTCGCCGGCCCTCCAGACCGTCGAGATGTTCGACGGTTCTGCCGGAGGGTCGGATTTTTCCCATGAGCGCCAGTGTATTCAGTACACCCCTGTGCGCCAATCAGCACTGCGCCTCAGTGCAGCCTTGCCAAGCCTCCAAATTTCATCAGCACGTCGACCACATGTGTCTGCATCAGCTGTAACTTCGTTGGTTACTAGCCTTCACCCAGGCGGAGCTTCTGGACCTTCAACAGGTGGCACCAGGTGACTATGGGCACCCTGATGCGAATTTCTCAAGTTTCGCCTATCAAGCCTCGACAGTGGGCAAGCCTGAATACACTACTGAATACACTGGCACTTGTGGGAGGGATCCGACCTTCTGGCAGAATCGTTGAATGTCTCGACGGTCTGGAGGGCTGGCGACTTGATTCTTTTTTGAAAAGGTGCGCAACAGAAAGTTGGCCCGTGTTCTTGAATTTCGTGTGCCTGCGTTGCTCCAATAAGGCGCAGCAAAAAAATTGTTGGGGGGGGGGGGAATTCCCCCTCTTGGTAGTTCGACGGGCCGAAAAATGGCTTATTATTCCTACTGTTAAAGACTCTTCAGAATTTCCTGCAGAATGGTCAATCTTTGATATTTTAGTCAAGATCTTTGTTTTTGGCTTGCTTTTGAGACACATTTTACGAGTATTTTCCAGGACTATTAAATTTTTATTTTATCGTAAATCATTTATTCAGCATTAAATTAATATTTATAATTAACTAATTACCAGTAATAAACTTAAAATTGTTATTTCAGGTACACATTGTTCTTTCTATTTAATATTTAAATATATAAATATTACAATAATCAAATCTTATTTTAATTACCTCTGTGAATTATTTTTTTCTTTAAAAGCAACCTTCCTGCTGTTTAAAGATTTTTGTTGGCCAGTTATGCGAGGCAAGCAGATAGATGATTGATTTTGGTTTAATTTGTCTGTTTGCAGAAGGCTTTGAGCACTTGCGGGTCACAGCTGACGCGGCCCCCAGCCAGCCAGCAATTGAATTGGATCAAGCAAGCAGTTACAGTACAGTTTATCATTTTTGCTGCATGGTCTCCGAGCAGCCACACAGACGCATTAGTACATGTACAGTACGCGGGTGCATTAAATGTATGTTCTCATATTCAGGCTACTCGATCGTACATGTACATGTATATGTGTATTTATACATCTCTGGGCCAAGTGCTACTAAAAAGTAGAAGGACGCAACACTCGAAATCCATGGAAAATGTTTGTAGTAACTGAGTCAGAGGCCGTGTTTGCTGTGTAGCCAAACTCTTACAAATCTCGCCGCGCTGGGCACGCGTCTATATATTATGGAGTTAGAATTGGGGTGGCGGCACCCACCCCACTCCGCAGCCAATCAGACTGCCCGGGCGTACCATACTGTGCGTACGCACACTACATCTCTCCCCTTTCGAATAGAGACTGAGAGAGAAGAAAATCGATTTAAACGTAACTCGAAAATACAAAGTTCGAAAGATTCACCGATGATGCGCATTGAAAATGGAGATTAAAATATTGAGGAAATAAAATATTTGAATTGAATGCAGCAAAAACGTAAAAAAACTTCAGTCCGCATATTACGGAAAAGAAAGTCAGTTAATTTCAGTCATTGCAGGATTTCAAATTCAGTCCTTGTAGATTTTCACGCCCGCCCGAGCAGCGCGGGGGTGCGGGCGCAGCGCCACGGGGGAGGCGGGTGGATCTCGGGCCGCCTCGCCCGAAGCTCTCGTGTGTAGCGGTCTGCGTCTGGGCGCCGGCGTCGGCCAAGTCGGGGCTGACGACTTTGACCGCCGTGCAGTGCCGCCAGCAGGTCGTGCCGTCCCGGCGTAGCAGCAGCGAGTTGCCGGCCACCCGCTGGACTGTCCAGGCACCGCTCTCGAATGGCGTCTGCGTCTTGCTGGCACCGACCCGCCGTCGTAGCACCGAGTCGCCGACCTGGACGTCGTGCCGCCGTGGTCGCCTTTTTGCGTCCGCGTGCTGCTTCATCGCCGCCTTGGCGCCAGCGTCGGCTTCTCTCAGCCGCTGCTCGTTGATGCGGACTCGCTGGGACGGCCGGGCGGCGGGGATGATGTCGTTTGGCCGCCGGCCCATCAGCAGCTCGGCTGGTGCGCGCCCGGTGGCCGTGTGCGGCGTGTTCCTGTAGGCCAGCAGCCACTCGTCCAGAGCGGCCCTCCAGTCCCGCCGCTCCTCGATGGCTGCTCGCACGACTTTGTTGATGGAGCGGTTCAGTCGCTCTGTCATGCCGTTGGCCGCTGGGTAGTAGGGCGTGATGAGGCGGTGCTTGATCCCGTAGCTCGCCAGGAACCGGCCGAACTCCTTGGACGAGAAAGGTGGTCCATTATCTGTCACGAGCTCCTGTGGGATCCCGAAGCGGGCGAACATCTCTCGCAGGCGGGGAATCAATGCCTCGGCCGTCGTCGTCTGCATGAGCTGCACCTCCGGAAACCTTGAGTGGCGGTCCACGCACACCAGCAGCATGTTGTTGTTGATGGGTCCCACGAAATCGGCGCCGATCGACAGCCAGGCGCCCGCGGGGATCGGCGTCGGCTGCAGAGGCGTGGCCCGGACGGCTGGCGTGTGCGACGTGACGGCGCAGCTGCGGCATCGACTGACGAATTCCTCCGCTTGAGTTGCCATCCTCGGCCACCAGACCTTCGTGCAGTGTCTGGCGATCGTCTTCTGCGAGCACTGGTGCCCTTGATGCGCTAATTCGAGCATCTGCTGCGCAGATCAGCTGGCACGACGATTCGGTGGTGTCGAAGGAGGACCCCGTCAACCGCAGACAGCTCCTCTCGCAGCGCGTGGAGCGAGCGCATCTCGGGGTTGGAGCGATCCCACCGACCGCCTTGCGTCGCCGCTATCGCCGCCCGGATGACTGGGTCGCTGGCAGAGCTCTTGCGGATGTCTTGGAGTGTCAGCGCCATCGGCACAGCCGCCTGCGCTACCTCGTTGATGTAGGCCTCCCTCCGCTGCTCGCCAAAACTTCCGTCGTGCTCACTTAGGGGCTGCCTGTTGAGTACATCTGCAGCATTGGAGGCTCCCGGCTGATACTCGACCTTGAACACTAGGTGCTGGATCCTCAGCGCCATTCGCTCGACTCGTGGAGGCGGCCGCGACCCAGGCGCGAACATGGCCGTCAGCGGCTTGTGATCAGAGACCACTGTGAACTGGGGCGATCCATGCAGGTAGTACTCAAACTTCAGGCAGCCGAACTTCACGGCGAGTGCTTCTTTCTCGGTCTGCGAATATCGCCGCTCGACATCGGAGAGGGTCCGGCTGGCGTATGCGACCGGCCTCGAGCTGCCGTCGCGCTGCACCTGCGCCAGGATGGCGCCCAGTCCGGTCGGCCCCGCGTCCACAATCAGCTGCGTGTGTAGCCGCTTGTCGTAAAAAGCCAGCGTTGTCGGCTCCGCGATGCTGCGCTTCAGCTGCTCAAAGGCGCTGGCCTGGTCGGCGCCCCACTGCCAGTCGACGGTCTTCCTGGTCAGGCGCCGCAGCGGCTCCGCCACCTTGGCCAGCTGTGGCGTGAACACGGCGAGGTAGTTCACGAGGCCCAGGAATGAGCGAAGCTGCCCAATCGACTCGGGCTCCTTGAAGTCTTGAACGGCGGCGACCTTGCTCTCCGTGGCCTGGACCCCTTCCGCCGTGAGCCGCATTCCATGAACTCGATGCTGCTGCGCGCCAGTCGGCATTTCCGAGCGTTCAGCGTGATGCCATGCTGCGCCAGGCGGGCCAGACATGCCTCGAGGCTGCTGTTGTGCTCCGCCATCGTGCGGCCGAACACGACCACGTCGTCGTGGATCCATTTGACGTTGGGCAGACCAGCCAGCACTCGACTCATCACATTCTGCAGGATCTCCTGGGAGGTGGACAGGCCCATGCACAGCCGGGTGAGACGGCGAAGCCCGCGAGGCGTCGAGAATGTTAGCAGGTTGCGGCATTTCTCGGCGACAGGCACCTGGTAGAACGCCTTCGCGATGTCCAGCTCTGAGAACACAGTGCTGCCAGCCATGTCCCCGGTCACCTCCTCGAAAGTCGGAATCTGGTGTCGCTCGCGGATGACAAAGCGGTTGACATCGCGGAGGTCCTGCGTGATGCGCACCTCTCCCGGCTCCTTCTTGGGCACGACGACCATCCGCGCGACCCACGGCGCCGGGCCGTCGACGGGCTCAATGATCCCGAGCTGCTCTAACAACTGCAGTTCCTTGTCCACCGCGTCTGCCAGGTGGATCGGCACCTTCGAAGGCGCATGGCAGACCGGGCGGGCGCTGTCGGTGAGGTGGATGTCGGCAGGCGGCCCGGTGAAGCAGCCGATTCCGCTGAACACGCTGGCGTGCTTGCGCAGCACCCTGCCGATGTCCTTGACGTGTCCTTGAGGCACTCCGCTGGATCTCGTGCGCCGCTGAGAAGGCCATCGACCGCCGCCTCCGCTTCAGCGACCTGCAGCACCTGCTGTCCGGCTGTCGGTGGTGGCCCGACCCGCAGGATGTCCATCTGAGTGGCCGTCTGCCTGCCGATGATGGTGATGCCTCTCCCTTCGACGACGTGGAACGTGGCGACTGCCTGCCGGCCGAAAATGCGGACGTCCATCGCCGCCTTGCCCAGCAGCTGCATCGGCCTGTCCGACCCGTACGCGAACAGCCTGTCCGAGGTGGTCTGCAGGTGCGGCCGCTGTCTCAGACTCTCGAACGTGGCCCGTTGATCACATTTCGAGCCGCACCGCTGTCGATCAACACCGACAGTCTGGAGCCGTTGATCTCGGCTATTGTGTGGGCCGACTGCTCACCCTGATCGACCTCGAACACGCCGGAGTCCGGGTGGTCCACCTTCTGGTAGCTGGTCTCGCCTTGCAGCGTTGCGACGGCGTCGGCGCCGCTCTGCGGGGCGCCCTGCTTGGACCTGCAGGCTCGCGCGAAGTGGCCCGGCTTCCCGCACTTTCTGCAGCTCTTGCCCTGCGCTGCGGTGCACGTGGGGTGCCCTGGCCTGCCGCAGCGATCGCACGATACGTGCTGCGTTGGTGTCTGCGGCATCTGTGGCTTCTGGTCTCTTCTGACTGCTGCGAGCTGCTGCGGTTCCCCTGGCCTGTCGCTCTCCATCGCGGTGGCCTGCTGCTCCGCGGCTTCTTTCGCCCTCGCCTTTTTGAGCACATCTGCCAGGGAGATATTGTTGGTCTGCAAGAAGTCTCTCCTGAGTCTCTCAGATTCGCAGTAGGCGACGATTTTGTCACGGATCAGCGAGTCTCTGAGGGTCCCGAACTCACACTGCTCCGCCGCCTTGCGCAGACGCTGATACCACTGGTCGATCTGCTCGCCAGGCTGCTGTCTGCAGGTCTCAAACTTGAAACGCAGGAACAAAATGTTATTCTTCCCGTCCCAGAACGTCTGGATGTTTTTCGCGAGGCTGCTGTAGTCCTATCCAGAGGCGATCTCGTTCTCTTCGACTACAGCCTGCAGCTCCTCTCCTGCGGCGTACAGCAGCAGCTGCTGCCCTCGAGTCTTGTCGGTGATTCCAGCTGCATTGATGTACGTGGCGAAGCGACGAGTCCATGCAGTCCAGCGCTGTGCTGTGGAGTGGCAGTCGCTATCGATTGTAAACGGCCCGGGTGGCGCGAGTGAAATTTGCTGAGTCATGATTTTTAAAGGTTCAGTTCTTGCGACGCCATTGTAGTAACTGAGTCAGAGGCCGTGTTTGCTGTGTAGCCAAACTCTTACAAATCTCGCCGCGCTGGGCACGCGTCTATATATTATGGAGTTAGAATTGGGGTGGCGGCACCCACCCCACTCCGCAGCCAATCAGACTGCCCGGGCGTACCATACTGTGCGTACGCACACTACAATGTTTTGAAGGATTCTTTTCGCCGAAAAATACACTACGAAGATAGGAAGCTTTCATTTTTCAGCAAAAATTATTATTGCTTTAGATAGGAGGCAGACCCAATGTTCGTCTTTTGATATGTACGTTGTGCCTTTCTTATAGCTCTATTGATATTCAAAAATCTTTTCCGTCAGAAAATTAAGGATTCTGTGTCAATTTTTAAGTCTATATACATTTCCTGCACCTAAAAATCATAAAAATGCATGAAATTTGCATGAAAAATGAAAAATGAAAAATGCGTGAAAATGAAAAATGCATGAAATTTATTCAAAGATTAAAACAAAAATCACAGAAGCAAGTTCAGAAGCGCGAGTTGATTCTGTAATTATTACAATTATAGATTCTAGTAAAAGTATAAATTAAATTTGGTATATTTTATTTGCTTAATAACTAATAATTTAGACAAAAAGTGGATTTCTTTTTAAATTTTAATCTTTCCATGAACCCTCAATATAGCGCGTGAGCTCGCCCACTGCACCTGCTTTACTTCAAAAAAGCTCAGCCTGCGTGATACTTAGCTAATGTTTTTCTGTGTCGGAAAATTGAACTTTTTGTAATTTAATCACCCGAAGCCTTCATTATGGAAGGGCAGAGCAACGAAGATAGAGTTGGAATATCTGATTTTATTTTATACGACTCTCTTACCAACGAGGACATTGTCGAAAACCTTCAAGAACGGTGAGTCCACAACCGCCATCCTGGCACAATATAAGTGCCGTTTTACGCATATTTTTTCCGCTGTTTTCTTGATAAAAACGTGAAGCAAAGACTTACTTTAACCAGTTGAAATGTAGCTAATAATTTTTAGTTCTCTTTATTATGAAAGGCTGTATTTTGTTCATTTAATTTTTTGTAGTGTTGAAGATTTGTAGTGTTGAAGATTAAAGAAATATGTATGGAAGATGTTTTGGACTATACCTAATTTAGTTACCAAAAAATTAGGCTGCAATTCTTTGATAAAAGAGGATATTTATTATCAGTATTTACTTAGCAGTAGATTTAAAAAAGTTGCTCTATTTAAATGGTTTATTGAATTTTAGATTTTAGCTTTTAAAACTTACTTATTCGATTTGTTAACTTTATACTTACTTGATGTAATTTTAGTTCATTTTAAGACAAAAAATGTAAAATTTTGTTATAAATTTCGTTAATTTTGATTGAAATAAATATTTTTTATGCATACTTGCATTTTAGTCAAAAGAAGTAATTCAGCCTTTGGGTTTGGCTTTTACTTAAATGTGAATTGAAAAATTGATATCTGCTATTTTAGCAAACTTGGTCCCATAACTGTACTTTGAACATTAAAACCATCATAGATTCGCTAAGAACAAGATCTACACCTATATTGGCGAGATTCTGGTCTCCGTGAACCCCTATCGAGACCTGCAGCTCTACACTGAAAAGTACATTGCGGACTATCGAAACCGAGAGCGCTACGAGCGGCCGCCGCACATCTACTGGGTGGCGGACACGGCGCACAAAACTCTGGCCAGATTCGGGCAGGACACCTGCATTCTGATCTCCGGTGAGAGCGGCTCTGGCAAGACAGAGGCCAGCAAAGTCATTCTGCAGTATTTAGCCCACAATGCCGCCTTCGGTGCTGGCGGCCGCACCCGCCGGTCTCCGGCAGAGTCGATCGATCGATCGGCAGCGAGTTCGAGCTCAGGTGGATCGGTTAGTACTGCTGTGTACTTTTAGACAAAAAGTACATGTGTACTAATATTTGCTCGATGAAAAGTCTCTAAGCCTTTTTAATGCAATATTATTCAGACTTTGACTTTTCTCCGACAAAAAGTGCACATGTACTTAAAAAATGAAACAAAAATCTAACACGAAGTACAATGATACGAGAGTTGTCTTATTGATGTGTACTTTTGTTATAGCTTTATGATTAAATGCGTATTTAATTTTTATTAACTGTAGTAGTTTCATTTTTCTTCCACTATACTAAACAACAATCGCGACGAAAACTAAAACAAAACAATCTGAAAAGTAAAACTAAAAGATGAAGAAAATGAGGTGTGCGGCCCAAGGCGCTCATTCATTTCTCGGACTCGAATGCAGCAAATTGAAATGTAGCGAAAATGTTGCAATTTTTATGCCCCAGGTTTTCCGGTCTCCGTCTATTAGCTGAGGGAAGGTGGTTGCAGTTTTGCGCAATCTGCACGCCCTGACCCGGCTATGGGACTGGCAGCTCACGGCTTGTGACTCAGGCCTTGTGAGGAAGTCTGCACTTATTCAAACTCACTGACCAAGTTCTGTGCTTTTATTTTCTATATAATGCGACTGTCGATATTGGCTTTCATTTCTGTATTAGAAATCTTCTTGTGACTCGCAACGCTCTCCGATTCTATGACCCACAATGCCTCCCGATTCTATGACCCAAAATGCTCCAGATTATACATGTATGACCCACAATGCTCCCGATTCTATGACCCACAATGCCCCCGATTCTATGACCCAAATTCGATGACTCACAATGATCCCAGCCACTCGATGACTCACACAATGATCCCAGCACTCCGATGACTCACACAATGATCCCAGCACTCCGATGACACACAATGATCCCAGCACTCCGATGACTCACACAATGATCCCAGCACTC